>OX402531.1:8232351-8553979 GCA_948098885.1 Drepanosiphum platanoidis
TACGCTCAAGCCGCCACGACGATAACGCACACGCTCTTAATAATAATAATAATAATAATAATATTAATAATAATTAGGCGGATGTTAATCGTAGTGAAAAAAAAAAAAAACACTGGTAAATTCAAGATCGTATATTATCGTAATGAAAAAAAAATTAACCGAAAATTACACTATTACAAAGTAAAAACGTTATTTAGACGTTATTTTTCCGCAGAGTTTTACACGTTTACGTGTTATTTAAATTCGCGTTAATCGTTTTACGTCGAACCACCTTAGACGCGAGTGTGATTTTCCGAGTGCCCCGAGTGCCTCTATCATCCGACCTCTTGCAGCCGCGCACTCGAGGGTTTTTTTCACTCGTGTAGGCCTTTGAAAAATTACTCGTACAAATCAGACTAATTATTCGGGTAATTATCAATGTTTACACGGTGGTTTTGAATAGGACCTTTTTCCTCAAAACTCCGAATCCAATTCGTTGTAAAACAGCGTGTAAAACGAAGCGATTCGTGTTCGAAAGCGACGAGACCAAAGTATCTACGTCGTCGTAGCGCAGTAGTTCTCAACCTTTTTCGTCTTATATACGATTCATGTCACCTTTAGCCACTAAAATCAAGCACTTGCGTCACCCTATAATATCAAAATAATAAAAATCTCGGCTGTATATTTTAAAATTATTATAAAGATACGAACTTTGAGGTATGTTATGTACATTACAGTGGTAATAATGTTTATTATAAGAAACAATATGATTGTTTTCGAAAAAATTAATTTTTTAAATTTTTTTTCTCTTGTTAAAATTCTGCGTCACCTCTAAGCTAGGTCCATGTCACCCCGGTTGAGAACTACTGTCGTAGCGTGTTTAAATCCCAGTGAAGCGAAATAATTTTTTCAAAAACCAAAATGTCTCGCCGCCGCGCCGGTTTCGAGCGATTATAATATTCCATGTCGAATAATAATTATTGACGGCCGAGTATTGTCGGCCCGCCGCGAACCTGACGGATCGGCGACAGCGCGCGAAATTTTCGGAGGACAACACGTCTCCTCTGTATAATATGATAATACGCGGTGCCGATTTCCTTTCGGTTTTTTTTTTTATTCTTTCGCGCGGACGTGATACGCGCACATACGTACATTATACTCTTGTTATCTGTCTGGTCGGTTATTTACTGCATCATCGCGTCATCATCGTCACCGTCTCCGCCACCGCCGCGCCGTTGACAACAACAGTAATAATATTATTATGACCGATTTACGTGTTTACATTATACACGTCGAAAAAACGAAATACCGGAATTTGTTTTGTTCTAATCACACAATAGCTGCGCTCGACACCGCGTGCTGCCATATATGTATACTCGTATACCTATATTATATACACGAGAGAAAAACGTTCGTTTACCTTATCTGCGCGTACAGTTTTATGTAACTATATATAACTAATATACAGTTGTTTACAACTACCTATCGTAGTAGGAAATCTATTGAAAACGTCGGGGAAGCTACTGTAGTAAGGTATTTCACGTAAACGCGTGTAGGAGTTGTGATTTTAAACTTTTTCAAAACTAATGTTGTCGTTTAACGATGTCTGTCGGCCATATGATCTTGTAGCTGTATATGATGCACGCGAAGTAGGTAATCCGTATGTAAAACCTATAAATGCGATTTCAAATAGTTAACCGTTTATTATAACGGGTAGTTAAATCGACGCGAAGAGTAAAAGCGCCGCTCGTGTCTAGACTATAGAACACATGATCTGCTGCGATGCGTGTGGCGGCGGCAACGTTTTTACTTTCAAACGAACGCATTTCAGCGTGTGCTCAGATTTTTACGTCTCTCACAAGACCGAGTGATTTCGATGTTCATCGTATAATATAGCCGAGGAAACACGTCGCTTTCATATAAATGTCACATAAGAATAAGTACCTACTTTTTGACGACTTTTAAATTTGATTTCTTTTGGAAAAAGGGATATGTAGTATAGTCGCGATTTTGCATTTTATCACAATACATACGTACACACCTCGGTGTAAATAACAATTTAATTTAACTGTAAACATTTTGAAAACAACGAGTCGATCCGTCTATGCGAATCGCACTAACTTGAAAACGACCTGTTGACTGTCAAACTTCTCTCAGAATCGTTTTTCGCGTGTATAATATTTACGATCTATATGACTATAGTGTCCCGAGACCATCTCGGTGACCTACACACTATTCGAATGTCGTTTGTCACGTTCTCGCCGGTTATATTATTGTTCTGTCCGATAAGCATTTTCGTGCACGCTCGTTAACCGTTCCCTATATATTATATATAATATTATATAGGTACTATTACGAGCAATTATCTTTTACACGTTCTCGTTGAAACGTAGTCACGGTGAAAAAAAACGAAAGAGTGAAACTTTTCAAATGTAAACGCAATAATAATAGTAAAAATAATAATAATAATAATAATAATAACAAGTATGATAATAATCGTAGAACGAAATAATAATTACATTATTATGATAAAACGAAACGTCTTAAATGTATTTTATTATCTTTTATTCATTGGTTTTTTTTTTTTTAAATTTTTTACATCAACAAATAAAAACATTTGAAAAAGATAAAACGAATAAAACCGTATGTATTATAAATTATAATGCCATAAAGGTAATACGCGATCTATACGTTTCGAACCGCAAAACCGTCGTCGCCAGGGAGTTAATGTTTACGCGGTCAATCTGTTCCGCACCAATATGCAGTCCGCGCGGACACCACGTCCGACTTCCACAAATTTACCCACTGTAGCGTATATAGCGCATTCGAGAAACAGTTTTGCGTTTTCGCTCTCGTTTCGCGATTTTCATAAACACGTTTTTTTTTTTTAAATTCTCTCTTTCGACGAGTAGTATTTTTTTCTCCTTCTCTGTGCCACGCACACCGAGCGAATTTACCGTTTTCTTCGCTTGTATTTGTTTTCGTCGGATGTAATTCAATTTCTCGTTTTCATCGGTTAACATAGACGCGATTACTATTGCCGACAACACGTTTACAAGTGTTACTCGGATAATATTGTCCCGCTATTCGCCTTTTCTAATCGACCAATGATCAATTAGATATCGCGCGCTTATATAAGTCGACGTAAAGTAAAATTTGCTCGAACGGTAGTCAACTAAGTCCGTAAAAATAAATTATTAAACTAGGCGGATTACAGTAGGTAGTCGGGGTAATTTATCAATTGTTTTTTTTTGTTTTTTGACCAAGTTTATATACTGTACGTATAGTACTATAAACTTTTTTAAATTTCGATTTAATTTTCGTCGGTACTTACACGCATAGATTGATATGGAGTAGACGACCACCCCTCTGACTATATCGCGCGAAGACCAAATGGCAGGCCCGGATTAACACTATCGTAGGCCCTAGGCACAGTGCCTATTTATTTCCCATTGTGCTACGGTCCTGGTGTACAGTATTAAAATGATAAAAAAAAACCTTATGTTTGGGAGAGGTTCAGAGGTAGTGTTGAATCTCAGTGTTAAGCCTTTAAATCAAAAATATTTACACTATAAAAATCTTAACTTTTACATGATAACTTTTATTATTTATTTTATATTTGATAACAATTTTAACACATCCTAAAAACATTTAATTTTACTCTAAATATATATAATAATTATTATTAATATTTAGAGTATTTAATTTTAGCAACTTTTTTGTATACAATTTTCAATTTTGCATATTTCTTCCCCGTATACAAAAAAATCGTAGCCCTAATACGGCCCTGCCAAAAGGTCCTATACATAGGACAATAAAAATCCAAAAAAGATATATAGAATTGGACGCGATCGATCGGGTCGATTTTCGACCATGTGTTTCTGTGATTATGATAAATTGTACGCAGTATTATTGTGTTGTCGGTAAAATTCACTTTGAACCTCAAATGCCGTGGCCGTATTAAATACGTACTCGTGCGTATAGGTAAACACGATGTAGGTATACGTATGTACAGTGTAATCGTACATGTCATTGCAATATAATAACCTTAGGTACACACACACACACACACACACACACACACACACTTTAATATTAAACATTACTCAACTGGATTACACCGTTGTATACATAATATTGGCACATCGAGAATATTCGTATCGTCGAAGTAATATTGTATTTCATACAAAAGCTAATTACACATGCGAAAAAAAGTTATCTGTGTGTGTGTGTTTTTTTTTTATCGACGAAGATAATATTGTAATGATATTGCCGCGCGTGTGTATAATGTAATAATTATACATACTATATAAACATGTATTTATTTTATTATCTGACGTCTTCAACTCGCCGCGGTGGAATTTAATCGAGTACGGAGATATTGCTTTTAGCTCGCGCGCTTATTGTTCGGACCGCTCGATGCGATGAGTAATTAATAATGCACCGTCATAACACGTAGAATATAATATAATATAATAAATACCGTACACACGTATATTCGATACGATCTGCCGATACGGTTAAAGGGGTTACCTTTTGGGTCTGTAACGCCCGAGGTTGTGCGCATCGTTCCGAGGCCCTCTGCCCCCGACACGCACAAGCTATAAAACGTTAAAAATACATTTTCATTTGGCTTTATCACAAATATTCGAATCCGACGAATCGTTCGGTTTAGTTCGAAAAATTGCTCGCCACTCAAAATTGCTCAGAGACGCGACTAATGTTCGCGAGCGCGCGCGCGTGCGCGCGTCTCAAACACCGCGGCATTTTCACCGTTGTATTTTGTATGCTTCGGTTTCGATAACTATATACACACGTACGCCATAGATTTCGACAGCGAATTAGAAAATACTCGATTGAAAATGTACTGCGCAAACGAACCGTTTTTATTCCGACTATAATAATTAATCGTTTGATTTCACAACACCGCCGCGGCGTGTTCAATTTAATTGCCTACACTTGGAAAAAATAGTCTCGCGCGAAATAGGTACGCCAGTTTTTATTTCGGGCTCGGGGCGTGGACTCCGCTCCGAAGAGCGACCGTCCTCGACGACGACGGTTCAAACCCAATACGATAACAAATACGTATTAAATAGCTTCCGAAATATTCAAACGCGTTGCCCGTTGCTTCGCTGCGAGTGTTATAACAATCTACGGCCGTTTCGACACCACTGACCGAATTCCCCCCGGTAGACGAGCGTGAAATATAATACTATGTATATTATTTGTTATGTTTTGTCGTTACGACGATAGCGCGCGCTCGTAGTCAACGGCCTTGAGTGGTCGGCATTTTGAAAAGTAAAAATAAAACATATGATACGTACATACATATATATTTATAGCCCGTTGAAAAATCTAAAATCGAAGGTTGATGAGAGTCCCCCCCGGTGGAAGACAATAAAATGTTTGTACCACTTTCACTCGAGTACTCTTCAACGACTCCCGGTCTCGTCGTCGTAATCGCATTCACGAGAGTGTTTCGATCATTTTTCCTTCAATGAACTCGGCGCGAGCTCTGCACTCCCTCTCTCTAAAATATACGTCTCACACACACACACACACACACACACATACACTCTTCCTCTCTCTCTCTCTCTCCACACCACCGTTCTCACTCTATATATTATTATAATAACACTCTCACACAATCCGTCTCTCTCTCTCTCTCTTTTTTTTTGTCGCGCCGCGCCTCGCAGTTGTTTACTATAAACATAAATATTATTATTATTAACGTTCAACACAACACGTTATATTGATTATTAACATTTGGCCGTTCGACCGCGCGCCGTCACAACTCATTTAACAGTCGCTGCCGTGTACAGCTACATATATAACACACGAGACGAACGCGTACACCGATCACAATATTATTATTCATAATGTTTGCGAGTAGTTTACTATACTTGGGTACGTATTATTTTACAAACGTCGAAATCGTAACGAGTTTTCGATTCGATCGAGAGTCTTTTCGTACGATAATGGTATTGATAATGTTGTTTCTATAGTTAAAATATATTTACCGATTCGTTTTTCGAAAAATCCTAACCGTGCGATCGATTCAAACAATAACGGTGTGTGGCGGACAGGTAATTTCGTTTATAGAAATAATTATTATGTTACGCCATCGATAATCAGCCACAACTCGTTTAACCGTGCGATCGATAAAACACCACCGGTCACTCGGATCTATACAATAATCTATATCTATTATAGTCATAATCTATACGACTGTGTAATAAGTGGCGTAAAATATAATAGTTCTACTCGCGAAGTCAAGTCTAAAACAGTTAAAAGTTTTTAGATCTCGAGCTTTTAAAATGAAGCTTCCTTTTTCTGGGAATTCGTATTCCTCGATTGCGACTCGATTGGCCTCGATACGTGTGAACATAAAACCGTCGACCTAATGTTTATCTATGACCTCATTAATAATATCGATTGTCCTGAATCATTATTTCGATTTGGATTTCATAATATCCCAGTTCATTTAACGAGATCGTCGTTATTACGTATTTTCCGCACTGAAAAAAAAAAAACTAATTTAGCAGCTAGAACTTTTCTCCTAGAGCCCTTTATTACCATCGTGCTCGTTCATAAAATATAAATTAATAATATTCTATACTAAACTTTATTAAACGATGGTAATTTCATATGATGGTCGTATGAAATGACACATGATCGTCATAGTGAAATCTTAATTTTCAAAACGTTTAAAGTATCACCTATTAAAGTAACTAAATAGTAATCATATTTCTGATAATAATTCCACTAGAGGCGCGTCGCGAAAGATCTTTCGAAGAGTAGGTCGACGGTATAATATCATACCACTCCGATGAACTTGGACGGGCAAACGGATCGAGCGAGTATAGTTTATCTCGATTCGAAAAAAGTCAAGTAACTCGAATAGTAGAGTATCGAATGATTTTTTCCAACTCGACGAAATATCGATTTTTAAGAGGGAAATAAAGTCGTGTAAACGTTGCTCCGTCGCACCGCGGCACGAATCGAGGCCAGTTGTATACCGTAAATAGTATAATAGTTACCCGACGTGTACCAGATTTATTTTTATCGCGTCGGCTGTTACAAGTAAGCACTTTCTGTGCAGCAGCAGCAGCAGCAGTAAGTTCACCGCGTATATTATGTGTTTCGAACGTGTTCTTTTTTTGGTCACCGATTCTATACACGGCCGCTCGGTAAAATGTCCCCACACCCTCGTGCAGTCTACCGTGCCAGTCCGCCGCCGCCGCCGCCGTCGCAGGAGCTATTTATAAAGACGAAACAATTTCAGCCCCTTCAAACGAATATGTGCGTGTGACAGCCGATCGGTTCGGCTTGGAACTATTCCTAGGTCATCACGTGCCAAGACGCGCGCACAGAGTAATTTGTTTAAAAATAAAAGGAACGAGCCTCAACAGACCCTCTGTTGAAAAGGGACACGGGGGGGCGACCGCGACGATTATTTAGTCCTGCGACGATTCGGTCGCGCGAGTATACCGCCAGTGGTATATATAGGTACATAGACACTACTGTGCTGCATTACATACGCGCGCGCGTCGAAGTATAGTCGTTACAATAATACACTGACCGGAAAAAAACTATATATAGAGGACTTTGTGCATGTGTATGATACGCACTCGTATCATGTGATCGGACGGCGACGCGACGGTTTTCGACCGTCGTATTAACGATGAGAATAAATTTATATATAATATATTAATTACGGGAGAAAAACAACATGACAACAACACGAAACACTAAAAAACCGTATGCTGTACGGGCGAGTGTCGCTCGCACAGGTCAAAAGGATATTATAATTATTTAATATCATTTTTTACGTTATTATATTATTATAACGCGCGTGTGTTTGAAATCGTGAATTAAAAATAAAACCTGACGGTTTTTCGAAACGGGTTAAACGAGTTGGAAAAATAACCGATCGCTCGCGTGGTGACCGATGTCAACGTTTGGTAATTATGTAATTATTACGTACAGCACTCTCGGACGACAATGTGTGAATCGTACGGAATATACGCGACATTGTCGAACAACAATGCACTTCTCGTCGTCGTCGAATAACAGTCGGACGGTTTCCAAAGACTCGTCTCGACAACGCGCTCGTTTGATTGTAGAATACGAATATTCGCGTGTGGGTCGTACAAGATGCGCGTATCGGGCTTTTGATCGAACGCCGAGAAAATTAATGTTTACTTTAGAGATTTTTACGTCGGTTTGCCTAGGCGTTTTACGACCGTTGTCGAGTAATGTGCGAGAATAATATTAAAGTTACGAACAATAATTAGCAACATGACGAAAAACCTTCGGGAAAATATTTCTAAACATAAATATTAGTTATCATCGGACGACGCTCCGGTAAATCGGAAACATTTCAAATATTAGGTTCAGTTATTGCGAAACGATAAATTTAAACTTTCATGTTTTATTCAAACGACTAGGTAAATATCGACTAAATTTGAATTAAATCTTTAAAACGTCGGACTCGTTTGTCTTGGCACAAAGTGCCCAATTTTGCTGTAATTGGCCGGCGACATTTTCAATTAAAACGAGTACACACTATAATTGTCGGTACTATTATACAGTATTTTACGTATTGTGTTTTGAAATTTGAATATTTTATGTTTAATTATTATGAAACGTTGTTTGCGTTAAAGTTATCAAAATTACAGTTTTTTCTTTCGATAAAATCCGATAGTTTTTTTTTTAAATTATTAAATTTCGATTTTTCCGCGCTCTTTTCGGCACTTGTTTTGTGCTTCTTAAGGTTATTAATATAATGTATTATATATATTGGAGATTTTCAATGCATTTTCCACGGTTTTCAGCGGACTAAATTCTCAGCCCTAATCATAAAAAAATGTCCCGACTAGTGGAAATAAGGACTCGAGGAACAGAAGCTAAATAGGGAAATGAATCTCGCCGCGCGTGTACAGAAATATACATTGGACCAAATACGAGTAGGTACCAGCTATTATAATATTACTATGTTCGACCACGAAGGCCAATTAATTACGTTTAGATGACTTTGAAACCCATTGGTACGCATATATAGTAAGTCGCGACCTCGCAGGTTAAGTTTATATATTATTAAACATTATATTATTATTATTCTCCAAGTTTGAAAACCAGTAGAAATTAACGACATTACCATAATAATATCGTCTCGCACTTGGAATAATCGCATAAATGTCGGGAGCTAATAATGCGGGAGGTTAAACGCGCTCGCGACGATTAATCGACCGGTGACGATGTGTCCCCCCCGGTCGGGTCGGGGAAAAAACCGTGGCATTTCGTGCTATTTCGGTTTCAGGGTCTACCGCGTGCAGTTGTATACGTTTTTTTTTTTTTCGTTTTCACATTACTGTTTTGGCGGCCGTTGCAGTTATTTAAATTTCATAAAAACGTCGGGGCTATGTACAAAAAAATAAAACCGTTTTCTCGTGTGACGTTTGTTGTTCGATAATAAATCGCGCGCGCGCGCGCGGCGTGAGCAGGAGGAGGAGGTCAAACGATTTTGGCCACTTGAGACAAAATAAAAACCACGCATAAATAAATAATAACAATAATAAATCTTCATTACCGCGGCGACGTACGTTATTATTGTGCTCGCGCGCGGGAATATTCGTCGTATCGACTCGGGACGTTTTAACCGGCCGGTAAGGTTGTAAAAACGTAAGGACGCGGGGTTAAAAACGTGTATATCGTATGCGCGTAAGTGTTTTACTGCGAATGTGTATCGTCGTCAAACAGGACGTATTGCAGGACGACCGCGGGAGAACAGTGCGCGCCGCCGCCGCCGCAAACGCCCGCGGGCACGAAATACTTGTGTATTGTGTGTACGTTGCGCGGCCAATAGTATAATAATATATAAATTCGATTGTGACGGATGAATGCGGCTTTGACATGGGAATCTATTCATCGCAATAATAATTGTGATCCGATGGCATTGACCACTAGCACCGGCGGTTCACTCGTCGTTCAAAGTCGTCGTCGTTACGATTTTTTAATTTCCATTACAATATTACGCCATGTAAATTTACGCCACCGAACGTGCAAAAAAAAAAAAAATGACTATGTAAATCGCCACTCCGAGTGACTTTACGAAGCGTTTACGTCGCATATTCGAGACGACCGCGTACACGAGTATTGACGACGACGACGACGACGACGACGGTGGTGTGAAATCGCAGATAGCTATTATATTATAACGAGTACGTGTAATTAATGAAAAAATAAATAATAAAATTGTTTTTTTACTTCAATAATTATCGTCTTGCGGATATGTAGTCATATCGTCGTCGTCGACGCGCAAACACACGTTCTGGCGTATTTGAAATATTGAATTTTTTTATTCGCCTAATACTATTATTATTATAGACGACGTTATCGCGTGTCGTGTATTCGTCTGCAATTTAGTGAAAACACGATATCTCGTCTACAGCTGCGTTTTTTTTTTTTTATTTTTAATAATTTTATTTTCGATACGTTCGTATTCCGCGACAATATAAAATAACACGTTAATCGCACGGCAACGCGTGACAGATATGTATTACATTTACATCTTAATTCGAAGTCATTCATAAATAGTCATAATATTTCGATGAACCCGACGAATATTTTACTTTATATTCTAAAATTAATTTCGCCATAAACTCCGCACGAATATTACACACGGGTGTTGCTCTAATGTATTTAACTCGACCGGTTATAATATCACAATAATTAATAATATTATTGCAAAATGTTTTATTATTGACGTGCGGTTGATTATTGAATATTATACCTATCTAATCATAAATATTAGTCTTGATAATCACAATGACTGTCCGTGCTCGTTCTTAATATTATCATAGTATTATTATTCTGTAACTAAGTTACCTTCAACAGTTTTTATAATTTATACAAACTTGTTAACTAGAGATAAGTACCTATTCGGGGTTTTGAGTAATTGCGTTATAAAAAAAAAAGAAAAAGAATTCTAATACGCTACAGACAAAGTAAAGTTTGTCATTGAACACGAAATCATACGGTCGGTCGGTAAATTATTATAGATTCAGTATTAACGAACTAATGAATTAACTATTATTCTTTAAAATAGTTATTCAAATAATTATTATTAACTATTTTGTTCTCATTAATAAAATAAAATGTCTCTTATAATTACAATTACTACACTTGAAACTATTTTAGGTGAGGGTGGGGCAAACAGATATAAATAGTTTTCAGTTTACGTTAGATACTTAATTTTTATAATTTATACATTTTATAAAATGCCACATATAAGTTTTTTTTTTCGACAATGTGTGTTATTTGATACTCATTTCGAATAATTATCGAACGGTGTATATTTAATTTTAGTGGGATAAACTACGAGGTAGATTACATTATTTCGGCTTGAAAATCTATTATTGATTAGAGATATTGGAAATAATTTTTTGGTTTTCCTGATGTCGAGAGAGAGAGAGAGGGGGGGCATGCCCGAAACCTCCTCGACCGAATGCGTCCGAACGAACAATAATATTGTATCCTGCAGTGAATCGTTTTCTATTTGATCTCGAGTGCGCCGCCCGCCGTAAACTATTTATTTGAAGAGGTTTTGACCGAGTCGCTATCCGTTCGCGGGTCTTTGCGATTGACGCGTAAAGATTTGTAAACGAATGTGTGCCCGAGTGATTTATTATATCATTCGTACGCGACCTTTTTGTCTCGCGCTACATTATATATATACATACAATACGCTAGAACTGCAATAAACCGACGCAAGTCCTTCGGAATAATATCATGATGTATAACCGCGAGAGGGAGCACAGGAATGTTTCAGTCACATGTTTGTAAAACGGTAATAACAACGTACAATACGATTTTTGTTTCGTATTCAAGCGTTTTTCGCGTTCGCCATGGACAATATTATCATAGACGAGCCGTCCGGCCGCGTTATACACGGCACTTTCGACTTTCGCGCGGAGAGGATTCGTCACGTTAGAGCACTCGACGCGAATCAATTTGAACGCAAACCCATCGCGGCGATAAACTAATAGAGACGTCTGTGACGTGAAGTGAGCCGTCCATCACGGCCCGAATCGTTTCAAATAAATTGTAAGCCTTTATGTGTCGGCCACGTTCGCGATAAACGTTCTACTTGCTAAATACGATTTAATTTAATAACAATCGAATAAAAAATTTCATTTCATATTTATATATTAGTTTATCATTTAATAAGTACCAATTAACAACCTGTTACAAGTCGAATAATTTACCTTTTTTTTATTGGTAAATCGAATATAACGTCGGGGTTTTGATATGTTTAAATTTCTATGAATCGATTTGTATTTATTCAATATTTTGGCGATTCGACATCGAAGGAGAGGGGGGCGCTGTTCATAAGTATTTGTAAGTCCGTTTCCGAAATTCGCTAATTCGGAACGATTCGGCCGCGATTGGCCGGAGGAGGAGGACTAACTTTACAAAGTCTAATAGAGACTTTTCTAGCGATCGGTGGGGAAGGGTGGGGTCCACGGATTTCGTTCTCTCATTTATACTCGCGCGCGTTCTCTTTCGATTCTAGTTGCGCGAGGTGCACACGTGGCACACCCACCGACTTAACGAACAATATTGTGTTTGCGCGTATGTTAATACCGTTTTCCATTTCGGTCGCAGACGGCGACGGTCATCGCGGTCCCGCGAGCAGTAATCGCAGTGTACATAATATTATAATAACACAATACATGTTACAAACCGTAACAAATTTTTACGATGCGTCCGGTCGTATCGTCTCTCTCGTGGCTAGCGCACGAAAATACCGAAAAAAATCATCTTGCGCAACGTTTATCGAGACAACGTGAATGATACACGTTAACAGGAGCACATTTTGATTGCACATCTCAAGGTGCATGCGCGTCTGAAGTACTTTGTTGTCTAAACGCGCGCGCGCGAGCGCGCTTGAACTCTGAAGTTGCTGCCAAGGTTGGCCAGAATAACCGTCGAGTCGTTTATCTGGATTATGATTTCGGAATATCTCTCGCCGCCGCAATAATAACATAATATAGTAATAATAATAATAATAACCTTAAAATAATGAAAAAACCTCGAGGCGTTATCGATGTTATTTCCCGAGGAAATAATAATTGTGTTCGCGTATGCATGCGATGTGTGAGATCGACGTGTTAAAGGCAATCGTCATTTCGCACACGGTCATTGTTACGAGTACGTAATATATCGACTGTTTTGTTGCCGACAGAACGTTTTTCTCACTTTTCGTCTGCAGTTTAACATTTCACAGCGGTTATATATTTTTCAACTGAATTTGACATTAAAACCGACGGGGTTTTTTTTTCATTTGTCATAATAATGTTTTCACACGGCACGTGTAGCGGATTGGACGGCATTACAATATTGGAGACGAGCCATCTAGGGCGTGAAAAATAATCCGAAGGGGTCTTATAGAATTTCTGAAAATTCCCTTAAAACTTTAGAAAATGGTCAAAAATCGAAACGCTCGAGACGTAAATTATACCTAGTAAATAAATGAGACTTGAAAATTCAAAATATTTTTCTGTTCGAATTTAAACGCTCAGATGAAAATTTATGATTTTGAGAAAAGATTAAAAACCAACGCGAGCGACTAAACGTACTATTTTATCGACTGATCTTGAAAAAAAAAAAAGAAATATAAATTAAAACGTAAAAAACTGACGATTCCACTAATTCGTGGAAACGGTGTGAAAAAAAAACGAAAAGAAAACAATTAAAATTTCAAAAATGCCAAAGTCATTACAATCCTATCTTTAGCAATAATCATAATATGGCCCTAAAACCCAATCAAATATACGAGCAATTATTATGCCATAATAAAGATTAACAACACGTGCCCTTGAAACACACTGCAAAACGTTTTCTTTGGAAATCTTAATACTTACAGATGAGATGACATATTATATCGTATATTTAATAAATTGAGCAAGCAACGCTTATTATTAATAATAATAATTGTTGATTTAGTAAATTGGCAAATAAATTACAACTTACAGCCCACATTCGAGTGCAAGAAATAATTTGTTTTCTATCTAAAACTCGAGCATGTACTAAAGTCATTAGCTATCGTCTACTCGCGTATTTTATAAACCTTGAACAATTATCGTTTTTATACTCGGTGATCTTAATGCAAACTCGGGTATTAAATTTAAGAAAAAAAATGTCTCAATTACGTGTGAAATCTCTGAAACGTTTGCCATACGAATGCGAAAACCCAAACGCCAAAATGCAAATAGAATATGGAAAATGTTTTTCGACAAACAATAACAGACGCGCGACGGCATAAAAATGTAAAATATCTGCTCCGATCATGATTAAAGTAGTGTTTGACGCGTCGTACCGTATTACGAGACTGCGGCGAAACACCCGAAAATCTATTTTTTTACTATAGTCAATAATAAATAAATTCGTATAAATAAGTGGGGAAAAAATAAAACAATTATCAAAGTATCGTACGCGCATACGTAAATAAAGTCGTTATGTTCTTTTTGAATTGTTTAAACTTTTTAAATTAGTATGGATTTTTCGTTAGGGGAGCGGCGGGACGTTTTATTAGTCCCCTCCGAATAAAAATCCCGAGTGCGCGCCCGTACGTTTACGAGACGTATTTTAAAATTCATAAGCGCAGTCGCAAAAGCCGTTAAGGATACTTCAGCGAGAATATTATTGTTCTTTGAAGTGTTATTCAAAGACTTTTGCGAAATACAATAACATGTTAGTAGCTGATGTAATTATTCACATGGGTACCTGTTGTATAATATGCGATACTACTCGAGGCACTTACTTTAATCGATTGAATTAAAAAAAAAAAAAGAGAGTCACCAAAGTCACGTCTTACCGTACACATTTAGGCCACTGTTTTAATAATTTGGAAGATATTTTCGTTTGAAAAAAAAAATAAAAAAAATAGGACCGCGTGAAATTATTAAAAGAGTCGTGTCGTTTAATAAGTAGATATATATTTATATATTCATTTAACAATAATTGCATTTTAATGGAAAAGCACATTTTAATAATCACAATAGGAGTCGATGAATTCTAAATTCGAATATACGATTTGGTTTAGTATTTGAATATTGTTTATTTTTAAATCGAAGCGTAAACATCGATTTATCGTCTGAATACAATACATAAACATGCAATTAATGAAGTTTTTTTTTTTTGTGGCGAATTAGCATAATTTAAGACAAATACCTGTTGTTGCGTTTATTTTTACACTTTGATTTGCTTTATCGTGTTCAACGCAGTAATAATCCGCTACATTTTCGATTATTGGACGCAATAATATGTGATCAATAATAAATAATATAATACAATCCCACAGGCATATCTGGGGTTCAAATATCGGGGTGCACATCGGGGTGTACCAAAGTCAGAGTAATTATCAAAGTCAAATACTGCACAACTTCCTTTACTGTTTTCTATAATATCGACGGTTAATAAATGAACGCTCGACCGCGTATATTCGTCCTTAAATAACGAAAACAAATGGAATTCGCGGTATTCGTAATACCAAAACGAATGAAATAACTTATTAATAACTAAAACTAACACAGCTTACGATTTATCGATTGTTAAATTTTGTTGGCAAGATCACACATTCGGATTGTACGTATTATGGTAGACGAGTAGTAACGATTTCATTTGAATCCTATTTCGAATCATAGACGATAATCGATTAAAAAGCGACTGAAATATTTGATAAAATTAAATAAGTGCCAACCTCTTTCCTCGCATGTCCACTATAATATACGACGTGTTTATAGCAGTTGGTCGGAACGACGAAAACGGAAGAAAATAAAAGGAGTGTACGCGAGGTATCTGGAGAGTCGAGAACGGACGACGTGTTCCGACCCGCAGAGCTGGAACAGAAAAACAATGAGTATTTAAAAAAAAAAAAAAAACGCCGCGTTATTATAACACCACGCGTTTATTCCGAATACAATGGATAATAATTATAGACGACTGTATATCGGTCCGAGTTTTTTGTATTACGCGTAATACATTATGTTACTTTTGGTCCGAGTATGTAGACTGTTTATCGCGCGGCGGCGGCGCGTACGAGTCGCACGACTAATCCTCGTCGAGTCGTCTATTTTTTTTTTTTTCGGTTTTTTTGTTTTATCATTGCGACGCGTGTGAAATTCGAAAATCACGCATACGTATACGGCATACGCGTCGTTGTCGCAGCAGACCGGCGCGAGGCACAGGTTATATCGTAGGCGTACTGCGGCTCTCTCCCCACCCCCCAGAGTTCATTTTTTTTTTTCCGTACGCCACATTATTGTTTATAAACGCGGCCCATTTGTCATATTACTATTACATACTCACCTAATACGTGATCGATTTGTAACCCGCGTCGTCGTATAAATTCAACAATACACACACACACACACAAAGCGTGCACCACGACGCTACCGCGTCGCGTATGGTTAATTTCGAATATGTGTGCCCGTGTGCGTGCGAGCGCGTGTGTATTTATACACAATAGAGCGTAATGTTATTCGGTTTACAGATATATATGTGCGTGCGTATATATTATACGTATTCATATATCCAGCGCCGACATCCGGACTCGGGGTCAAATACCCCGTCACACCCATCCGGGGAGGAAGAGAGAAATTGGTCCTTAAACATCACACGTTATATATTATTATACCCTTATTATACTAGTGTTATACGACGTGTATATATACTAACCGTCGTCGTGCCAAGTTCTCATCACTAGTTAGTCAGTTTGGGTTAACGTCGCGACCACTATACTCGTAATACGATTAACCGACATACGAGCACGAACATTTTTCCGGGTGAGGGCGAAGGTCACTCAGAAATTGAGAACTCGAATTCACCGCGATAAAAAAGTATTATATACATACAATTTTTATATCGTATAGTTTTTTTTGTACGAACTTTGTTTAGATCGATGACGATCGGGTTGACCTTCCCTTTTTAAACAGACTTTGTATACTGGTGTGCTTATGAAAAGTTTTTTCTTTCTTTTATCACTTGAATATTTAACGTTTCATTAATAATAAACGATTATTGTGATTTCGTGTCGATAGTTAATTGAAATTTATAACCAACAGATTTTATAAATTCGTGACAGTCGCATCGTCGTCGTTATCGTTGAAACCATTTTTATTTGTATACCATAATAGTATAATAAGATCGATAATGTTATTATCGAGGCGCCGGCACTAAAATATTTTATTTGCTAGGATTAAATTCGTAAACGATTCAGAACGATAATTATTTTCAAACCCGACTAGAATGCAGTGAAATGCAGTGGCAAATGCTCCTTTCCCCCCCCCCTTATATTATGAGTAATAATTAGCGTCGTCACTCGACTAGGTAGCGCGTTTGTGCGATAATGCGTTTTAAATAATTCACATTTATGTCCGAGAAACGGTTAAATATGATAATTCGTCGATCGAAGACGGTTTAAAATTTTCCTTTTTTCGTCCGACGCAGATTCGCGTTGTTTTATGCGCCTACCGAAATGTCTTTGTAACGCTGCGATTCGAATTCGTTCGATTCGTGTGGCCTCAAGTTCGTTAACAATAAATCGATAAGAACGCCAGACAATACACAATGTTTATAGAGATATGAAACTAATAAAAGTGTACGATAACGCGTAGTAATTATATTTTACTATCATTGTAACACGTGTCTCGTATGTCGTTATACGGCCGTTTTTCTGTCGAGTACTCTCTCTCTCTCTCTCTCTCTCTCTCTCTATGTGTCGTTACGTCTCTTTTGGCTCTTCTTCTCGGACATCATCTGCTCGCGTTCTAATCCGGTCAATAGTACATAACACGAGCGGCGACGCACCGCGGTGAATCGCTTAAACGGGCTCAATGCCAAGTTCGCGGTAAAGATGCGCGAACAAAATAGAAAAGCGTGTACTTGACCGTTGCGCGCGTACACGTACGTATAGGAGACAATACGCGTACGCGCTCGCACTCGCACTCGCTAGCTGACATATATATTATATATTTACGTTTATGACAATGTAAAAATCCGACGACGACCGATAATAACAGACCGACGGCGCGGCGCGGCGTTCGAACGAATTATAATAATAATAATATACACTGGTTTAATAATCGCGAGACGTTTATGTATTTATTATTATTACTGTGTAATTTAAACCGACGACGCGCGACGGCGGTACTCGTCCGCGACAATAATAATATCTAATATTGAATAATAATAGAAAGAAAAAAAAAAAATCGAAAAAATATGGTTATGAGTAATAATAATAATAATGTATACTTATTAATTTATTGTTTGATTAAAGCGACATACATATTGAACAGTTATTTACACTCGGCGAGCTTTTTGTACGTGACTCATCTCAAACGGCGACGTCGTCGTATAACAACGTTTTCGCGTTGGTAATTTTTTCAGCGCGATTAAAAAAACGTCGCGTTTTTTCTTGTTTCCTTTTCGCCGACGGGTTTGCGCGATCTCCCGTTTTTTTTTTTTATTTCGGCACACAAACGAATTTCCAACACTCGTATAATGTCGGGCGAGCGCGCGGCGAGTGCATTGTTTCACTCGCATACTTTGCCGCGCCGATCCATAAAATACACGTCGTGCATACACATGCGTGTGTGTGTGTGTGTGTATTATAAATTCGATTGCTTATCGCGTTTCAGCAACAGTTGATAAATACGTTTTAAGGATTATGCAGAATACAATAAAATACAGTCAAGGTTTTCTTTTAGAGTAAATAATATATGTTATGTACACGCGTTATGTATATCGTGTATTATATAAAACGCGAAACCGTCTGGCGTTGGCGGCGCGGTCGGTTGTTTTTTTTTTTTTTTTGTCTTCTTTTTAGAATTCGGTTTCATTGCGCACAAGACACGCGAAACGTAATGAATATAATACGTACATATATAACAACGAGAACGTGTTTTACCGTCGAGTTAAGACCTTGATCGCCACTGTTATCCGATATATGATTCCCGAAACAATACGCGACATAATAATATTATTGTCTACACACACACACATTCAAGCGCAAGTTACAGGTATATTATATGTGAATAAACAGTGGTGATGCGGTGATGAGCGGGAACACTGGCCTCTCTTGAATTGAACGCGGACAAAAGTATAGTTTTTACCCATTAAAATACACCGAGACAGTAACGAAATATCATATTTTGAATTTTCTAAGATTAAAAAAAAAACCAAAACGATTTCAGGAATGCAAAATATCGTATAAAATAGGTATGTTTGTGTTGAGATAAAAACGTTTATTTTTTTACCTTGAAATAATTTTATATGTATCGAAATTATTGCACAAGGTACCTACACAGTGCCGTAGCCGGAGAGACGGGCGCTATAACCTCCCTTATAAGAATGTCAAATGAATTGTTAAAATATTAAAACTTATCGAAACACGGCGTGTTTTAGTTCTCACGAATGTCCGTAACATATTTTAAACATTTTTTTTTTATACGTCATCTCACTGTCTGGCATTGTAACGAAAATAAAACATTATGATATTATTCAAGGGGCACAAACCACTAGTGGAAGTAGGTGTACAAACGTTGGGAAATACTTTGGAAGTACGCGGAAATATATTGAAGTAGTACACACTGTCGGAAGTGTGGTGTGCAAAAAATTTGACTAGCGGTTTACCCACCCCCCCTCCCTTCTTATTTATCGGTATAGAAATTAGAAACGATGTGGCATAACGATTTGTTTCTAATACATTACACGAGTTTTTTATTTATTCATTTAACACTTGTGTAAAAACAAACAATTTGGTAGGTATACGTATATACGTATAATATACACAAAGAAAAACGTATTTTGACCTCGCCGCCGGTTCGATTTTAGCGAATACATTATTTCGTCGCCACCAGGTGTGTTACTCTGGTTTCCCGAAAAACCCTAAAATGTCAGTACATTTTTGGAATTCGTTTTCGAATCCGGAAACGAAAATCGTCATAGATCATTATGATAAAACAATATAATGTATAACAGATCGTTGTAGTGTTTCCCCTAGTCTATTCCGTTTGCGTTAAATCAAAAGCTACAACAAGAGGTTGAAAAAAAAAAAACCCCCCGTCACACATTTAAGGACGTCTGATAGACCGTAAGAGTTCTAAATAATACCGTTATGAAACATTATATTGTCGAGCTTTTCGTATGAAATTTTCGAGTTAACCCCGCCGACGCGCCTCCTTAACCGTACCTCTACTCCCCGACGCGGCGGCCTTCTCGCGCATTTTCAGCGTCACGTCGTCGTCGGTTGACACTGAAACTGAAAGACATAACACACACACACACACACACACACACATCTACACTCCCGCACGCGAACAAACGGCGCACAAACACATTTCACGGCGTCGTCGTCATCGTCGTTGTGTTACAATGTTCACGCGCGCGCGCGCGCGCCTCTACACTGGGTCACTAACAAGGACAAAATGGCGGTCAAGGTTATTGAGCTCGATTTATGTATCATTATATATTATATAAATAATATCATATGATACATATTATGCACATGCGGTGTATTGCGCATATCGCGATGCGCGCGTCATTACGAGAGTACGCAACTATAGTGCAATATTATTTTGTTTTGTTTGTAGATATATTTTTATTGTACAGGGAGACACTTTTGCGATTTATTTTTCTCCGAACGTATCGCACGGTACTCTACTGTTCGTTAAAAGTATACCATTTCAATCGCACGATACGAATCTAGAGAACAAACGGTTGCCTTTTTGATAATTACGTATATTTTCTACCGGTCGAAAAAAATAGTCGTCGACGTTTTATTATTTATTCGTTTGTTTTTTTTATTATTATTGTACATGTGATTTTCATTAGCAATCTTTAACGACCTATACAATTTGACATTTATATAGATTAATAATTATCGCGATTATCAATTTAAATTTATAATATACGCCTATGTGGGACCGTTTTCTTGATTTTTCCGGCATTTTTATAGATTTTTTCGGGCATCAAAGTACGGGCTCTAATTATACTACTTATACGTATATCGATCGGTCCTCTATTTTTCTTTCTCGATTATCGCACGCGCACGCCTTCGACCCCGCGGTCAGGACTAAATAGGACGTCGGGTTGTTCTAATTGACACAGCGACGCGTTTCATCCCAAAAATAAAACCACGTGAATATAAAAAACCGAGATCCATTTACATACGAGGACGACTCACGATTATTATATTTTCAAAACGTTTAAAAGACTATAATGTGATACGAGCTGACGACTATATATTTTTGTACGTGTGCTGTGCGTCGTCGCGTGTACACGACAACGGCGCGCGTTAGCGGCGAAGACAATGACCCTGAGGGAACGTTAAAATAAAAAAACGGTCGACTCGTGTGAGTATATATTATAAAATTTCGTCGCTCGATCGGCGGCGGCGGCGCACAGTACACAATTCACGTGTACATTTGTTACATTTCTTTACGGGTATTATACACCTAAATTATTTAATACGCGTGTTGTAGGTACGCCTCTGTATGAACTGCAGCTGCGGCGGAGTGATGATTGACAACGACTTTAGAATGCGTACCGCGCAACCGCTCGTAAAAAACAAACACGCGCGCGTACGCTCGCCGCATACGCGATCGGTGTCGAGTCCGCCGCGACGTACATAGGTGCACTACAATCGGGGAGAGTTCAACGCGTTACGATAATTATACATTCTTTTCTCTTCGTTCTGTTCTGTCGTTTAAATAAACGCAAAGTGCACGCGAGCGCGGATAAAACGCATCCGAGCCGGCCGGGAAACAATAAACAATCGTTCGGACGAGAGGAATGAGCCTTAAAATATTTTGTTTTCTATCTATCCGCGTTTCTATTTTATGATTTTTTTTTTATTTATTTAGGTTAAGAAAACCGCAAAGAACCGTTCACCGATATCAATCATCCACATAGGAGCGCACGGGATTTTTTCGCAGGGTGTGCGGAATAGGTTTAGTAGGAGCAGCGGTTAATGTGGAGGGGAACGCTATAGTCTCGTAACTTCTGAGTGTCATCCTTAACTTTTTTCCGTGTACTAAATAGGACACGGGGACGCTTAAAATTTAACATAAATGATAGTGTCCCTCTTATATCGTAGGCAGTGCCTATAGAGGGTAGTGAAGGGTGGCGACCGCTACCCCGCCTTTTTCCACGAGGTAGGGCCGCCCCGTAAAAAAATCGCGATTTTCGCACCAGAAACATATGACAATCGAACAGATCAGTTATTAGTACGTACCTTTGTTGTAATAATTATATAAGATAGTTCGATTTCTGAATACATAATTATGTAACAATAGTAATAATAATAACACTAACAATTTTGAGTGTGTTTGCGTGAAATCGCAATAACAATATTGCGTGTATTATGACGTAATACTGCGTGTATTATGTAAATCTGCGTGTAATATGCAAAACTGGGTGTATTGTGTAATTTTGCGTATACGACACGGCCAATGGAAAGCCGAACTGCGCGCGCCACCCGACCAATAACAGCCGGGCTGTGCGCGCAACGAAACCGATACCGATCGAATGACGCGCGAAAGTACAGCAGCTTACCATTGCAAAGTGTGCGATCAGTATAGTGCCGACAGCCGTCCGGAAAGTTCTTCTCGTCGTGGTTTTAATTTTTCTCCGTAATAATATGTCGTCAAACGTTTATTATTTATCTCGTCGACGACCGATCGAACTTTTAATCGTGACTTTTGATTTCCTTTCGATTTTAATCGTTTTTCGCGAGTGACTTTCGTATCCGCGTTACCACTTACTTTATTTCACGAGCCAATGCGAACAACACCGGACCTCTCAACAGCGACCCGCCGACAAGCCGTAAGTAGTACCGATTTTATTTATTTACAGTATATATATAGATAGGTAGTAGTGGGTCATAGGTAGAGGAGTAGCGACCGCCATCCCACATTTTTTCAGTAAAATCATATTTATGCCGCCCCTTAAATAAATCGCGAATTTTGCACCAAAAACGTATATTAATCGAACAGATCTGGTTATTGGTCTGTACCTACTTTATTGTAACGATATAACCTCTATTTTTTTTATTGCCGACGTAATAATACATAAACATCTCCATCGAGCTAGTTTTTGTTTTCGAAAATATCTGTTAATCAATCGAATTAAATAAGAAACACGCAAATTAATTTTCATTGTTTTATTAATATTAATTTGATCGAAATAAAATAATTAAAATATTGAAATTTCATACAACTTTCAACTTCATACTAGTAGTAGTAGTAGTATATTTATTTAAAACCTGCATAATATTGAACGACCGACGCGTTGATCACGTGCTTTGTATCATATTTGGTCCGAGTACTATAAACATGTCATACGAACGAAATGTAAATATGTGTCGATGTGACTAATTTACGACTCTGTATTTATTTCCTAAATCGAGTAAAATTATCGTGTGCTATGTAGTATTTTAAAAAAGTAGAAATTGGAA
Source organism: Drepanosiphum platanoidis (assembly GCA_948098885.1). NCBI lineage: Eukaryota > Metazoa > Arthropoda > Insecta > Hemiptera > Aphididae > Drepanosiphum > Drepanosiphum platanoidis. The sequence continues at coordinate 8,255,852 of OX402531.1, forward strand.
TGATTTTTTTTTTTTAAGAATAATTTGAAATATCGAAGTGCATTGCCTTCCATTTTGGAAGTGTCTCTATCGTGTTATTGAGTTCGCCACATCGCGTTTAATTTGTTATTCGAATTCACAACGATCACGGCGCGCGTTTAAGTTGATATTATGATATATTATATAGGATGTAATTTATAAAATATCGGTACGATACCTGCAGGACTTTGACTTGTTTTTCACACACACACACACACACACACATAATACACAGACTATAAAGTTAGCGACGTAAAATTAAATTTTGGACAGTGAATTATGACGACCACGTGGTAGTACCGTGTGCTCCTGGAAAGTTTTTTAATCGATAAAAAACCCAAACTCGCGACGTATTTGAAAACTTTATCAAATCATTTTTAATTCGTTTATCGAGAAAGTGAAATTTTGTTCTTGTCGTCGTCGTCGTCGTCGTCTCGCGTGTATGTGCGTGTGTGGGTGTGTGCATTATTCTAGAAGGATGAGATTGTTTGATAGGTACATCGCGAGTTATAGTATCGCTTGAGTTTTTGACTTTCATTATTCATAGAAAGTTTTCTTCTCGCGTACAACTACAACACAACGTTGGTATAAAATTATAATATTATTTCTTCATTTTATATTCACACAGTTTTCGGCCATGACTCGACCGAAATGTTAAGGTTGACCGTTCAAGGGGAATAAAATAATACGGGCGAGTGAAAGTAAAAACCGTTTCTGTGTACATTTTTTTTTTTTTCCACGCGTACGTATTCCGTTAGTGATGTGCGCGAGAAAGTACTTAATGCATTTTGAGAATCGTACAATGCGCGTGCACACGAAAATTATGCGCATTGCAGTAGTCGGTGGGGGATCTAGGTTTTTTTTTTTCCATTCTTTCTAAGAGCAAGGTTATATAGATTGAAACCCATTGACATGATTACTTATTTTACAACGATAATACACTCGTACGTTTAGTTTCGTCGGCACTTTTCTCGGTTTCTTCGTCGTTTTCGAACTTCGGGGCACTCGCGCGGGCGATTAGAAATTTATATTGTAAATTGGTATATTCGCACGAAAAAAATAGAAATAAAAAGGAATTATGTTATTGCTTATTTAAATCGATTCACAAATTGTAAACGGAATGAAATATCGTACTCGTACTGTTTCTCGACGAATACACGAATGAAAAATAAAATAAAAAGGTTTTAAAATATTATTTCCGATCACTTTTAAGTCGCGTATCGTGCGCGACTATTAAGACAGCCGAGACCTATGACGACGAGGAGGCGCGCAAGGCCTCTCAAATCGGCTACCGACAAGAGCGTTGTTTTTTTTTTTTCCGGCGCGATAATATCACTAACGACCGATAGGAAACTAAATAATATTATCCTGCGGCTGCGAGTTTATTACCAGAATATTATTGTAGGACGATTCTGCGTCAAGGGCGCATTTCTAATTCAAGGGTCATGTGCCCACTGTATAATGTAATGCGTACAGTCGACGACCTTAGGCGTCGTTTGTTTCCGGATACACGATACACACATCCGCCCGATTCGTAATTTTTTTTTTTTTTTTATTTCAACGTAAAGCCACAAAATTTCAAAACGTACATGTCTTTTTTCTTTTTTTTTCGTATTTTGTTTTATTCAGAACCCAAACAACAATCGCCACTCGCATAAATATCTAGTTTCAACTGTAGAAATATATTATTATAATGGTACTGGGTGTCCCATATAGATAGATCTGAAATTATAATCGCTTTTTCATTTTTTTAAGTTTTATTTTTTTTCGTAGGAATAATTAGCGCGTAAATCGTTATTGATATATTATATTTCATACGTATATATTTTTTAATTTTAAATTCGATAAATTCAAAACTTCCGTTTTATAATTATTTCATTATTGAAAACAATAATTTCGACCCGAGCAATATTTATTTATGGTAATAATAGTCGTGTTAATTTCATACAATTTTGTTCAAAAGTCACACGAAAATGTCGATTTTTTCATTCGAAGTCATTGGAAATACAAAACGATTACGTTATATTGATGTGACGATTACGAAAAAAAATTAAACTTAAATTTAAACGCTTTTAAAAAATGACCTAAAAATCAATGACGTATAATTACTTTAGATCGGTATCTAATTAAAAGTTTTAATACCACCCCGATATCATTAATAAAATCGTACTCGCGATATGTAAGCCGACTTGTGTTTTTTTTTTTCAAACAGAATACGATTTCATTATATTCTTTACGTTTCTAATTATTCAAATCCGTACAAATTTATGTTTGTAAACTATATAAGTATAACAATAGTATAACAATTGGATGTGTGAATAAAACTATACAGTTATCGTGTTTATCAGATATCCGCGGGACACTGCGATACGGTGATTCACGACGATCGAACACAATATCGTGTTTTTATCGCTTCCGTCGACCCGCGCGCGAGTCGTAGTTTTCCACGCGCCACGGATCGACTGGTACAGTTTTCGTTCTATTTATAACCGCGACCGACACCTGTTGTGATCCCTTTAAACTCAATTTATTAACCGATCGCGAGCAATAACCACGTACAAAGAGTTAAATAGACTATAATATACATAATAATATGTATGTATAAATATCCTTGTCCCGTTGCACTCGTCACAGCCTATTGGCTTTGGTTTTGCACGTCGACGTGTCGGCAGGACGAGACGGTAAAATTTAAAATCGTATCGGAAACCATGCGGCATAGCTTGGAATTATTCCAAAGTTTCGGTCAGAAGTTATGGGTTCACGATGTGTCAGAGAAGTCTGGGTATTGAAAATGTTGGCCGTCTCTCAATTATATATATTCTTTTATATATAATAGCTATATGGGCTATAATCTAACGTGAAGTTTTCGAATTTTTGCCCTTTGACGGTGACGATGATGTCACCCTTTTTTTTAGACGAATATTTCCGATTTTGTTTTAACGCGCGCGCGCGCGCGCGCGTTTGATGCGCCGATGTCCTTGGGAGGAGGGTCGAGTAAATAAATTCTCGCGCGACTAAACGCGAATCGATTTTCGAGTAAAGACAGACTTGAAAATATATATTTAAACAAAAAGTTATTCGTTGATTTTATCGCATCGATGTCGTGTTTTAACCAGTAGCTTGTACTTCATATAATACTTTTTTTTCGATTTTCGTGCTCATTCTTGAAAATCAAAAAAATATAATTAGTAAAATATATAATATAAGTCTTTAAGTAACGATTTTGGATATCGAGAGAAATGTCGGGTCGATAATCCTCCTTTCCCACTGGGCCAGTCATGCCCCCCCCCAGCACGCCTCTGTCTCGAAGACTATTGTTTTCTTACATATTTTCGTGTTTATCAAATTGTTAACATTTTGACCCCCCCCTCTCACTTTCTCGATAATTTGTTGTTCGGATCGGCCCTGACAACGTGCAATTTATAATACGCACGACGTATAATTATTTTTTATCGTGATTCTGATCGATCGAATGTCAAACGACGTATTTATCGTGCTGTCTAGATCAAATAATACCGGTACAGCGTTCGATTTACCCGAAATTAAAGACATTGACCCTTTTTCGCTGTTGTACCAATAAATAGTCGTATAAACGTGTATATATATATATAATTATAATATGTTTTGTTATAATTCATACACGAGAACGTGAGTTTTGAAAGACCGCAAAAACACGAGAAACAATTACGATTGAAATCGTTATTGATTTTAAATTTTTAATTATTATTCGCAAAATCACATGATACGACATTAATCGAATAAAATACCACTCTACTGTACCGTCTAACGTATGCTCGCTGAGATTATTTATTACCACTCTGATCGTTTATCAAAAACATCTCGACATACTTACCGTGTTTTACTTAACGCATTCTCGGACAAGGTGAAATAATTTAATCGATTACAACAGTCATAAATATAGAGATATGATTTTGATGACTTTGGCAATTTTTTCATATAAATGCCAAGTTAATACTTATAAATATGATTACAACAACGCTAACCAATGGGTACATATTCAAAATATTAAAGAATGTGTGTAATTTTTACTACTCGTGTTATTTATTCTATTTTTTTAAATTTAAATTCATTTTTTTCGTTTAAATAGTCTTCTTTTTTTTTTGTTTACGCCACGGTTAAATAATACCTAAATTGATTTTCAATAATAAAATTAACTTTTGTCGTCTATAAACATTCTAGCGGTTATAAATTTAAAAGGACGTTCTATATCGGTCGATAAAATATGTTTGAATCTCGCCTCCTGTTTGTATGTAATTATTTGAAATCTCGTCTCAAAACCATAATTTTGACCTTCGTTTTAATACTTAAAAAAAAAAAAAAACCATTGAAATTAAATTTTTTCGTTTAATTTTGTATTCAGTTGGTTTGATTTTTTCACGGGTCTTTTAAGGTGAATTTAGAACGTATTTTTAAAACGTTTTTTGCCGTTCTTTGGAGATTTTAATATCCCATTTCTAGTCGTCGTAAAACATTGTTTCACATTTAAATTTTAAAATTATAACGCCGTTTTACATTTTAGTTTTAAAATTAAAACACCGTTTTATATTTTAAAAGAAAATCAAACTCGTGTTTTGAGTATATTTAACGTAACGCGCAGCACGGCTGCGAAATAATACAACGAGTAAACAATTTTTTTTTTTTGAAATACAACACCACTTACAATATATTACGTCCGTTATATTATTATTAGTGAGAATGAAAATATTAGGTAATCGTTAAAAATACACCTGTTACCTATATTCGTGTAAGATGGTGATTTTATCGTGTCGTCGGCGGGTCGACGAGTCGTGTATCTTGTTTTTTTTTAGCGTAACTTAGTCGATCGAATGTGTAACACATAATATCTAAAACAGATTATCGTCGAGCTCGCTCGAAACGATCGTTCTGTAACTGTTATTATTATTATTATTATTTGATCCGCGCGTTATCGACACGTGCGCGTGCATATTTGTTCGATCGTAATTATTACGCATACTGTGCCGAGATCATATACTCTTAATCGCAATAATTTTCACGGTCGAAACCGTCAGCCAGACAACGGAAAAAAAATAAATAGCTTTTGCGAAACCATATCGTGTGGTACGCGTCGGTTTACACACACAAAAGTAAAAAAAAAAAAATTGTTTTCCCTTTTGAAATTGTCGTACGGCCGAGAAAGCCGGCGTGTAAAATAAATAAAATATGATTCCACGGCGATAAAACATTCATATCGCTTTGGATTTGTCGCGCGTCGCGTCGTCGTCGTCGTTTTAGACGGGTTAGGACGCATTTTATATAATATTTTAATACACACTATATCGCGAAGGCCACGGCGGCGTGTGTTTTAATTGCTGCGCGACCCGAGGAATTCGTTTTCGCCCCGAACGCCGCGCGCGCATGAAATTACACGTACACGCGGATCGGATTGTATTATGATCGTGTTGACCGATCACATCGCGCGCCTCCGTCTTCTTTCCGTCACGTACGCCCACGTTCCGGGAAGCGACTTATTTTTCTCTCTCTCGGATTTGGCCATGAAATTTCGATTCGCGTCTGGCCGCGTTATATTATATCGCGCACAATGTACATAATATAATATTATACTACCGCGTGCGCGTACGCGTACACTTATTATTGTTGTACATTTAAAACTGGTATGGATGTCGCGCGCGTTTGAGCGGAGTAAAACGCGACCGAAAACTTGCGACGACGTCCGTCGAAATAAAAATTATTTTTTTCGTTTGGTTTTTGTCCGACGACGACCGCGATAACACTGTTGTTCTATGCGTTTTCGCTTTCGGTATTAGCTCTGTCGAACGATTTCAATTTGTATTATTTTTTCGTTTTGAAATAATTCTAAACACCTTTCGATAATAAATCGATCCGATAATACTCGTATTGCGATATTTCTACATTTTATCTCGGCGTGTTTACACACAATGGTGTAATGCTCATATCTCATTACTCGTGTATAAACGGCGCAGATTCTTATTCTCCACCGGATCACTACCGTAATATAGTACAGTTATTCGTAAGAAAAAACACTCAATTTTTAATGCAGAATGACATCGTATAATATTTTCGTTGATTTACAAAAATATCTGAATTATCAAATACGTTTTTAAAATTAATATTCGCGTAGATACACATTTTCGGAAGTGTATTTCAATAAAAATATCGCCCAAAATTAGTCTTATATTAGTCGATGTACAATTAAACGTCGCGTGGTAAAACACACTGTTTTGTCGTCGATATTGTCGTAGGTAATGAAAACAATTCTACGGCTTTTATTTTTACTCTCTAACGCCGATCGCCTGGGCTGATATTGCGAATAGACCGTCGATATTTACGTTTGTAAAACGAATACGATTTCGCCGCGCGCGGAGCACACGACAGAGTTTTCGATCGTATAAATATGTTGACCGCCGGTCGTTGTTTTTTTTTTTTTTTTTTGGCTTTTCGACGTTACACCTGACAACATATTTTTCATCTCGTATTCATGAAGTGTTCGTTTACATGTCGTGACTCACGCGCAAACGTACTTGTGTATTCGCCCGGTGGTTCGACAATCTGTCCGTATAGATTTTTACTATAGTTTTCGGTTTTAAATCAACAATTCACATTTTTTTTTTTATTTCTTTATTTGTTTCTGTGGAGGGTAAAAATATACGTCGAAGCTCGGAACAGTTGTACCGGTGTAACCTGTTTGTGTACCTCTCCCCCTCACACACACACGCGCGCGCGCGCGCGCGCGCGATCACTGTCCATTAAATAAGTTTAGAAACGGATCGGAGTGAGACGTCAATAATTTGCTTTTCTCTATTAGTTATAATAATTGTATCAATCGGAACTGACCACTCGAAAACACCCTCGATATTAGATTCCGCCGCCGCCGTCAATGCTCTCGGACGTGAACACGTATTGTTCTATAACGCGTTATTTTTTTCGAATATTATTTGAATAATTACTCTGCCCGTCGGTCGCATAGTATGTGTGTATGCCCTGACATTTAAAGCATATCTATTACCTTTAACCCGCGCGGTTTTTTTTTATTTTAACAAGTATTGGTTCGTATTTTATTATATTATCAGCAGTTATATTATTAACCGAATCTTTAAACATATTTGGTGTATCCGTGATTGTGCTAAAACATTCGTCTTAAACATAAAAAAATTAATTGATTTAAAAAAAAAACAACAACAAAATTTACAAGGTTTTTTTACTATCGTTACGACAATATTACAAATCGAAATAATTTAAAACCACCCCGTACGAACATTTAACATGTAGGCTGTTATACGAGTGAAATCCATAGTATATTTTCTGAACGTGAAAGCAAAAAGTGGGTAAAATAAAATATGCTCGATCAGCATAGACGGTAAAAAAAAACCACGACCGAAAAATAGCGTATACAATTTAAACGTATCGAATTACAATTTACGTTCGAATGCACGTCATCTCGATACGCGTAAAAAGCTTTGGGTTTGAAATTCGTCGCTCGAACATTCGGTTAAAATCGAATAGCGTGGGGTTTTATATTGTAAAATTAAACGACTTGGTTGAAAAAAAATAACCGTAATTAGGCAGGCCATAGGTTATCGCAATCCATTGCTTTTATAAATTGTAAAATATTAAAAAACAACGATGGGTATCGATCAAATGTATACGAGTGTTACGTTTATTTTCGATATTTGCCAAATACTTGTACAATTTATAAGTTTGGCTGGTTGACCGAAACCATGACGTTTTTTTTTTAGTTCTTCCTATATTCCGCGTGATAATTTATGTACCTACACGTATTCCGGCAAATCTATGTCCAGCAGCTTCGATATCGGTATTCAATGTCAAATTGTTTTCTAAACGTTATATACATATCATCTCGAACATCAATATTTATTAATATTAACGTTAATATTTACATTTTTCAAAGTTGATATTACAAGAATCAACAAATAAACAGGAATAAACACTCTCGTTTTATTATTGAGATAATAGTGATATATTTATACACGCGAAACATTCGTGCGGACATGAGCGTAGCTCAAACGTTTTTATTTTTTCGAAGGGTAAACTCTGTTCATACAATGTGCACCCCATCAACTGGTTTTTTCCCTTCATTTTAGTCTTGTTCGAATCGTCCAATTCGTCTGAAACGCGTTGTAAATTGTCTGTCTTGCGTCATAGTTTTTTTTTTCTATACCGATTGATTTCGTTAAAAAAAGGTTAAACATTTGAACTAAATTATCATGTCAAATCCATTTGTAATGGACACCGCAGTTGTGGTGTCGTTGCACACTCTGTTCGGCACGGTCCAATGTTAGAAACGAAATACTTTTAAAAGCTAGTAAACGTGAACGACGAATCGTACAATAATTATTCCAGCTTAAAGTCGTCGTTTTGAATTTCATTATTTTCATGTAAAATTGTTTTCTATAACAAGTGACCGAAAAATATAGCTACTACGGTCGTTGAATATAACAGTCTGGCAAAATTTAATTCTATAGATTCATTAATCTAGTTTATGTTTCTTAACAAAACAATCCGTTTAAAACATGCACATCGTGCATTCGCGCATGTAGTCGATTTGTTGTATAATTAATTATATTGACACACGAGTTATTAACCATGTACAGAATGGATTTAAATGCAAATTAATTTTTTTCAAGAAGCTTTGAAACAATGCTTTTCAACACATAAAATTCGTTTCATATATATACTCGTATATATATATATATATATATATATAATCACCTTGAATTGAAAAAAAATTGATATTTTTTTTCGAATTTTTTTTGTTTCGAACGATTTAAATTAAATTTTGTTTTTATGAGAATCTTTTGTTGAAGTAATTTTTTTAACGCATCAAAACCCCACACCGCCCGTGTCTTAGTTATTGCGTTGTGTTTTCAAAATAAAACTCGAGAATAATATCCTAACGAAATTTAAATAAATGGTGTTTTCGATAATAATATGAATTTGTTTAAAAAACTAAAGGCCATTGCTCTCATTCAATTTTTCATAGAAGGGCAGTCACCCCCTCTCCCTCCCGCCCGGTTTTTCGCTCGTGTGTACGGACAACAATAAATAAATTGCACTTCATTAAAAACAACGAAATCACATAGACACCGAGATATGAGTTTCGACCCGGGGCTACAGAACGGTACATTAATTAATAAATTCCAGATACAGAATCCATTAAGAACAATAAGTGTTCCCCGGAGTTATAAAACATAAATAATATTAATATATTATTATCGCAATCAATTTCGTTTTGTTGTTTGCGATTATATTTTTAGCGCTTTATCGGTGTTTTTTTAATTTTTTTTTTTTCTACAATAAGCGTAACGACACCTGCTTTCTTTTACGATATTTTATTACGAGTCGTGTTTTATAATATGAATCACGAGAGTAAATTTTACGAGGAAGAGTCGGCGTCATGTATATCTTTAATAATAACTCCTCACATCGTGACGGATTGAAAAAAAATTATTTCTATTTTCATTTAACGTATGATAATATACCTGTAGGAATTTACTTTGACATTATTATACTTAATAATGCGTTACGTCGAAGGGAAATACAATTAATTGTTGTTGACAATTAATTATCGTCGATCGTTTTTATATCGGTACGATTATTGTAATATACGTATTGAAAGTATTTTACTCTGATGGCAAACGCCGCGCCGTCTGGAGTAGTCAAACTCGCGAAATTAAAACTAAAACAACTTATTCTCAACTCACACACTGCATGTCGGTCTGTTTTATAATGAAAAAACATACGTCCTTTGCGTTTTTGTCGAAATGGGCGTCATAATAATTGTGTGTAGTAAAACACAACGAAACGGGGCCTGTTTATAATATGCTTATGCGTTTTTTTTCATTTTAAAATGTTAGCAGGCCAATTAATATTTTCATTATTACCGGGCCAAATGTTTCTCGTCATACCGAACACGTGATAATAACTCTATAGGTCGCCTCGTGTATGGAATTTAAGGATTGATATAATTGTTGATAATTACTTATGAATTCGATAACTATTTCGTATTTTGGTGTAGGCATTATTGTATATAAGTATTTTAATTAATCCATGTCGGGCAAATTTAACTCGTGCAATTATCGACGCGTTTCTAAACTTTACGCGAAGCGAAGAATAAGTCGTTGTTTAAAATTACTCGCATACACATCCTGCAACCCCTATTTTATTGACTAGTGTTGCTAAAGACGGTTCTGCAGGATGTAGTAAACCCCCCCCCCCCTTCTGTTTTACCCACGATTCGTCTCCGATATGACGTGACATACACGCGTGTTTCATAATTATAATATAAAAACGAGATTTACATTTTAATTTATATTCTACGTTTTCGTGGAATGATAAAACGGTAACGTCGAATAACGCATGACATAAGATTATGCATCCCGTCACTAGTGTAATGTAATCGAGCGCACCTCGAGGACCGTCGCGCGTTTAGGACGTGTCCTCCTTTTTCGAATATTCGAAGGCGAGGGGAAAACTTCCGGAGTCATCGCGTTTATAAAAAAAAAAAAAATAGTAATAATAATAATATACGTATATTATAGATGTCTAGTCGCAGGAATAATAATTGTACACCTATTGTCTTAAAATATTAACCTCGGACAGTATGCGTAGTGTACACACCAGTTGTGGCTGCTGCTGATTGCCTTCGAATCGAAAAAACGTATCGTCTACGGCGGCGTCGTCGTCGTCGTCGTGTTCATGTCCATGTGTATTCAAAACGCGGACGCAATTACGTTTAAAACACGATCGGAAAGCACAATTATAAAAAAAAAATAAAAAAAAAAAAAGGAACTCGACCTTAACCTACCGTCATTGTTAGCGTTTTATATTTTAAGTATTCAAGAACAAATAATAATAATAATATTCTATATCGTTCTTAAAATATTTAAATTCTATCGAAGTCGGATGAATTCGAATTAGTTTCAATGTAAACATTTCTCAAAGCACATCGATTTTTACCATAAGGACTTTACGCGCTATTATCGTCCTTAAAACGAAACGAAATAAAGATTAAACGTCAACGATGTACTTTTCTTTTTTCCTATTGTCTATTCGCGAAGACACGCAAAAACGAGAATCTTGTATAGAAATGCGCGGCCTTTTTTTTTTTTTTTTTTGTTTTTTCCCAACGATTTATCTATGTGTATTGTAAAACATTTTTCGATACTGTTATAAATAACGCTGCGTTTGACGTTCGGCTCTGTAAACGATACACATCTATAACTATATACGTTTTTAATTGTAGCCCTCAAATAATTATAAAAAAAAATTAATATCTTATGGACATTATTTGGTTCAAGGCAACAAATACACTTTACTTCCACGTAATTACGTATAAATTATACGACTTTCCTTGATCGTTAACGACTTCGATATTATGAAAACCCGGATAACATATTTTACACAGCGGTCAACCCTCAAGTGGGAATAAAATTGACGTTGAAACGTGCCCTTTTGACTCGTTTCCATAATAATTTTCATCAATCGTTTTACAATAATGATATAATATTGTGTCGCATATTATGATTTTTAAATCGTTGTACAATTTGACGTGGCCGAGTGATATTTGAAATAATTATCAACCTATTCTCGGGAGGGGTCAACGGTCCAACCCCCTACCCCTACGTTTTAATAAATTTCTATAGACTTGTCACTTTCTAAATAAAAAAACATTTTTTAACAATATTTTAATATTACATATCGTAAGCATTCGGTCGAATAAATACAATCCACTATCGCCTAAAATGGAAAATAAATAAATGTCTGTGCGCGCACCTGCCCGTATATACTTTGATTGTTTGCTTGTTCTCATAATAATAGTAGACTTGAGTGTTTAACAAATATCACTTTAATCGGTCGTTTTATTCGAGAGTTTTTAATCGTTTTTTCCTTTGCGATCCGCGGGAAATCGGCTACAGGGTAGATTTACTAACTCGTCTACTATTCGTAATGAAAGTGATGTTATTACTAATTTAAAAGGTATCGAACACTGCAGTCCGTAAAATGTATGTAATAGTTGATAAAATCTGTGCGCCGAAAGAACAAAAACTGTTTTCATTTCTGTTGCTAAAATCAACGTTATTTATTTTCGCCGTTTGGGAAAACGTTTTGTTGTGAAACGTAAGAACGAGTAGAAATCTAGTTGTTAAATTGGCACTTTTTTTTTTACTGCGTAACCAAGAGACACACTTGACGTCTGAGCGACAATAAAATGTATAAATCGATTATTAATATTGCTAATCGCGGAAAAAAATCGACTCTCCCCAGTACACGGGTCAAGACACCAACTCGACTACTCGGCCGCGTCCAATATTTTGATATAACGTTTTATTATTAAAAAAAAGTCCTGCGTTAGTATTGGAGGCATATAAATGTTGATAATATTGCGAAACGAGACCACGCCGTCGGTTAATATAAATATATATTTATACTAACAGTGGTCTGCGTTTTGAAAAAGACGACACGACTACAATAATTTACTAGAAATACCGCGACGACGCGTATCGTGTATACGTACACAACAATGACCACCGCGAAGACAAAAACGTCAAGGTTTTTCTCTCCGACTAGAGTTTGACATTTCCGCGCGATTATGATTAATACAACGACCGCCGCGCGGGCGTTTCTGTCTCTGCTGCTGCTGCTGCTGCGGCGGCGGAGGTGGGGGAGACAAACATATTATTTATAAACACACACACACATATATATATATAAATAATTTAATATTATACACTTTGACGATGAACTCAAGGCGAGTTCGCGACTCTCAAGATTATTGCCATGGCACAAAACGGAAACCTTGTAAACCTATAATAAATTACGTTATTATTATTACCGAAAAGGTTTCGGCGCCCACGGAACCCGCGCGCGATAACCGGCGGGGGGACGGGCAATCGACGTGATCTTTAGCATTGCGCGATTTTTTTTTTTTTTTATTTTTTTTTTCGCGCAAGGTCGCTTCTTCATTATAATATAACACGCGCTGTATTACATATTATGGTCGGTGTGTGTGTGCGCGCGCGAGGTTTTGCGAATCGGCGGCGGGTCCTTGAGGGGTTCAATCACCCAAAGATCAAAGTGGAAGAACGAAAAACAAGAGCCGCCGCCGCCGCCGTATGATACGCGTTTCGCACTGCACTTTGTACCTTTTCGTCGCTCGCCGAGTATACGTGTTTTATCAGGTAAAAAAAAAAAAAACCGCTCGCCGATTTTCTTCCAATTATGAAAATTTGCACTATAATGTGTGTGTGTGTGTACCTAGTTGTTTTTCAACGATTACGCGCGCACTGTCCGCGTGTATTCGCCGGCGATTAAACACATTTTATTTATTAATTTATTGTGTACGGCCACTTATCTATTCCGAAATTGCGTTTTTTAATCGCAGCGATATTATCATGAACAATGACCGCGTGTGTGTGTGTGTGTGTGTGTGCGAGTTATAATCTCGGGTCGCGCGCGAGTTCATTGTCACAGAAGAGAGAATATAATCGCTTTTAGGGCAACGACACCTGCTGCAGTTCTAATTAAAAAGAAAAAAATTGCGCCGCGGCTGCAGATAATACGCGACTGTACGCGTGTCAACGCGCGTGCATAATAATAATAATTATTGTATCCGATGGCAATAACAATATTGTCGGCCGCACTTTTGAAGAACGGCGCGACTCGACGCGAATCGTTCGGACGAAAGCGCTGTGAAACGCGCGATGCGCTCGGACACGTACGTCTGCGATCATACTCGTCATAATTGTGACGAGTGCGTTATGAAATCGTTGATTTATTTGTTGAAAATACGCGCGAGTAACGCTAAATCGCGATAAATAATGATGAAATATGTAGGCGCTTAAAAAATATAATAGTCAATTAGTAACCATGAAAAGTAAATATTTTACATGCGGTCGGCAGGACATTTCATAGTATTGTTTTCGTGTAAAGAATAATATCACTATCGATATAGAAATAAAAAAACATTATGTGTTTTGTAGGTAAACAAAAGAATAAAGTTTATTTAAAATCATTGTAAAAAGAATTTTCTCGGAGAACTGTTTACATATGTGTCGCGGTATAATTTAATTTTGTTGATGAAATAATATTCGGTCTACGAATAGACGAATATATTATTTTCAAATTCAATGACAATTTATAATCTTTATATCATCGTATACATATTTATATGATGATTAAAAATAAAACGTTAGGTTATTTTCAAACTTGGCAAAACTTGCTCTTAGATATTTTAATTCTCAACAATTAAAACTGCAAAATTTATCCTCACTAAATAGAAACGCAAAGTCCGCGGCATTTCTTATCGAGACGGACAGATAGATATTTCTCATTTTCACGGAAAAATTAAAAAAAGTTATATTTCTATCGGCAGCCTTTTCGCGCCTGTAAATTTACCCGCGTGTCAACATTACGGGTAATGGTCACAATGGCGTGCGTTTATAATATGATTATATTTTATGCATAACCGTCTATGAGTTTCAAACTTTTGTACGTTGTATTCATCGAGTGCAAGTAAATGATAATTTACAGGCACGATAATCCTTGAGAGTGTTGCGCTAAATAATATATTCATGATTGAGTATAACTATTAAAATGCGGTAACCACGCTGCCTACTATGGGTGTGTGTAACTTGATTATTATTTATTTTTTTAGGACGGTAAATTCTGTTTCGTACTTATATAATAATATATTATTCGTCCCGAAAACGTAAAACAATTATATTATATACTCGGCTTTAGGGGTGATGCGAGTAGTAAAGGCGATATCTCACTTGTATTTTTCTTTAGGGAATAATAGTCGAAAAGCATTCTTCCCTCGTCGATGGCTCAAATTTTTCAATAATTTTTACCCATTTTTTATTCGATTAATTAACGTACCGGTGAATAAAGCGGTATGGATTTTTGGAAAAACAATCGCAGACATTTAGTCGGTCGTAGTTTTTTTTAGTTTGGTATTTATTCTTTTTCAAAATCTGTTACTTACCCAGTATGAATTTATATTTTATACTCGTATTACACCCTTATCACTATATATGTGCTGTATAACTTGCTCTGGCAACTGCTGACCAAACTACACGTCAAATAACGCGTCACGACTCTATAGTATAGATAAATAAAGTATAGGTACATTAACTATAAAACAATGTTTGTATTATTTTAGACGAAGTAATGCCGTTGTAATGACTCACTGCGCCTCGCTAAACTGCAGTATGTATTTTCTAAACGCCGATACTACCCGCCGTCGGCATCAGGTCCGGGGCACGTTTGATCCGTATTTCGCTAGTATTCTCACCTATCGTGTTTACGCGCGCTACGAGTCAGATATTACGAAAACGATATTTTCAAAGGGCGACCATATAATCGTACGTGTGATATTGTCACGTCGCGCGACGGCCGGCGCCGTTCCACCCATCTGTCCTATCTATAGCAGTAGTATATTATTTTAATTATTATCATTAAGACGGGCGCGCGCGCGTTGTCGTCGTTACCCTACCTGTGGTAATAATAATTATAGTATGCGAGCGTATATTTGCCGCGGTATAAGGTCGTTCGGACGCGGAATCCGTTGACACACGATAACGCTTAAATTTTTGTAATAGTTCTGCACAGCAGATGTGTGTTGTTCGGACAAGGCCGCGTAATACGCCACTGAATCGAGTCGTTAGTCGTTAATGATAATAATACAATGTCAATAAGATAATATAATGAGATGTCGAAATCGACACGTTCGTTTCCTGGGTCTATCCGCGCGCGCGGTGACAAAAACATTGAACACAAGTACACACACTGGGTGAAGGTTACCGCGGCGAACGGAATCGCGCAGTCTACTTTTCGATATCGGCATAATATTATTATGTATTTTCAACGGTATATCATGTGTGCTGTGGTGATAATTAACAGACGACGTTTTCTTCCTCTCCCGTTATGGCGATAGATATTTGGTGACTTTTATAACACCTTTGATGTATCGACGGATATTGATTACCCGTTGAAATACATACGCGCGTATTGCAAATGCTTTTATTTCCCAAAAAAGTCGAAACTGTCGATCGTTTAGAAAACCAGTTGCCGTCTACGCCGTCAATCATGTTTGCGTGTACACAGTCGATATAACAGCTCAAACGTATTATTGTCTTTTTAAAATTACATCTTTTCAACGCATAAACTAAGAGACACGCCGTGATTGTTGATGAATTTCGCGTTTTTTAAAATTCGACACGCGAATAAAAATATTTCTATATTTACTATTGCATTTATATATACACGCCACTTTAGTTGGAACGGTGCTTGTTATTACGCTGTAAACGCGTGAATAAGGAATATAAATAACGTTACACCAACAAACGAGTAAAACATTACATAAATATATATCATTCTAATCAGTAGATATTAATATTGAGTATTAAGTATGTTTATAAATTGTTATCGACAGCTATTAATTTAAAAAATAAATCAATAATTCAAATGAGTAGGTAATGTTTTTTTTTTTATGCTTTTGGACTCTAGGTGGTTTATTCGTTTATTAGAAATCATATAGTGTGTATTTTTGGTCATTTTTAATGGGATCTTTAAGGCCGTCACAACATCCGAGTTCTATAAATTATAGGGGTAGGTATATATTCGAGTTGACTCGCGTCGACGAAAATAGCGAACGATTTCATACCCCTTCGTGTTTTTCTTCTTTTTTTTTTGTATCTTCATTTTTTGCTCGTGACCTTTACACGCAGTGCGTGTCCGAAACCCTCGCCGGAAAACCTTCGAAATTCGAAATTCCGTACGCGACTTAAATATTATATTTATATTTTACAGTCACACGCGTTAATATTATCTAAAACGCCGCGTTCAATATTAAAATCGTTGCATTATTAAAAAACTGTTCTCGAATCGCCACCAACCGTACGCGCTGTTGTGTGATGAACTTCACTATAAGCACAAATAATAATGCGGCCGCCTTATAGGGGTTACGAGCTCGACGGGAATTCGTGGCCAAACATCGAAATAAAATCGAGCAAGACGAACAAAAACACCGCACAAGACTAGAATGAGGTATAAGGGACCGGACGATTTAATGTTGGTGAATTTATTCGTATAAAATTCGAAACCGACGACGTACCGTATAAAAAACAAAAAAACGATTCCGCGTGAAGACGGGCGATGGTGGATACAAGCTTCTATTTCTAAAGATTTAATCGAAATTCGTTGAAATATATTCGGTTTGTAGAAATTAAATTTTTATGCTCGTAATAGATAATTATTCGCAACTTACTAGGAAATTTTTAATTTTTTTTCGCTAACAAGAGAAATTCTCGTGTAAAAGTGCGCGCGTTATGTTTTTAATTATGAAAATCAAAAGTTTTATGAAAAAAAAACATAAAGTTTACAGCTTTTCGTCGATTTTGTCGACATTTTAAATTTAAAATAAAACAACTGTGATTGAATTTTCGATATTTTCCGTTGCCGCGGTAAGAATTTTTAAAAAGCTTTATTTAGAATCTAAAAATGCCGTTGGCAATTTTGCATACACACAACGTTATAATGTATTTAAACTCGAAAAAAAGAGTAACTATATCGAATTCACACCACTTGTGTATTTATCCTTTCGGTATAGTCACAACAGATTTATGTAGTTTCCATCGTTCTTTACCTATTCCATTAATGATTTTCGCTACTTTGTTTTCGACTAAAACGGTGATTTTTGCGTTTGTCGCAATAATGACGTATAGGACGGTGTTCAAAAGCTGTGCATTCGTTTTTTAGACGTTATATATTGAATATTATTTATTCGATATGAATTATACTTAGTTTTATTATGTGGGTGTATAATACGAGTATATTCGACTTGGATTATAATATATCGCAAGTCGAAAATGGGTTCGATCGTATTTGAAATGTTCGCGAGACATTAATTCGTATTGAACTTGATATTCAACGGCATTTCTGTCTTCTAAACACTCGCTCGGTGAACGTATTAATTTATTTTTTAATACATAAAAAAATCCTTTGTATTATAAATTTCTCATTACAGCCGCATATAGTATATGTATATGTTTATACATATATACTCCGAGTAATTGCATAAAACGTCGTTAAAGCTATTCACGTTATTATTAATGTATTCAGAATATTTACATTTTCAAAAAGATAAAGGTTAATTTTAATGTTTATTTTATTTTCTTTTGTCTTGTACCGAAACCGCAGTCGAGAAAATCGTTCGTTTACTTTTGAACTCTACGCGTTTGCCAAGGTTTGAGAATTAGTCGTATATATATATACTTAATACTATATACTATTGATTTCGGTCGATTCGTCGTCTCGTCGTCGGCAGTGAAAATTCCTCGGATACGATATTTTTAATTTATGATCGAGTAGAGTAAAATTTTATTCTTTCCGGTGCTTTGCGTGGAATTTCAATTCGCACAAAATGGCATTGGAAAAAAAACACACACACACAATTTTCCAGACGTTTTATTTAGTCTAATTATTATGATTTTCTTTCGTGACGCTATTTAAATAACTATTGCGACTACTTGAAAATAATTAACTAAGCCAACATAATATTATTATTTATTTTACCGGCTACGGTGGTGACTTTAGTGCTATGCTAAACGCAAATATAAATATTCAATAATATCTTATAATACGTGCACGGTTGTTGTTTACGTATACTATTTGACATTTATGTAAACGGCGTTTGACCAGTGACCGCGGCGCGTTAACGAGACGATGACTTACATAATTTAAAAGTTGAATAGCGGACGAACGACTATTATTAATAATAATAATGATAATAATAATAGTTATCATTATTATTATTTCTACTACTCCGTTAACCTTTGGTCCGGTTCGGTCGTCGGATCTGCAGCTCTGAAAACGGCGAGACGAAATCGACAAAGAGTGAAAACCAATTCGAGAGTATACCTAATAATAATGCGCACTTCGTGGAACGGAGCCAATCGGTTCGAGTCAATAATAGAAAGACATTAAAATACGGTGCGACACGACTGTTTAAAATCGTATCGAGCATACGCGCTAAATGTCCGAGTCATACTACAACGGTGGTTTTCATCGGAAGTAATAATCGCGTAACAGTGTATTAGACTTGGAAATGTGAATTGATTTTTAAAAAAAACGAAAGCCCTATGACTAAATAAACGTTTGATTGATACCACAGTGGTTCGCTTTGCGCAGGGTTCTATGAAACTGAGGATTTTATCTACGAGAAGTTTTGTGGGCGGACATGGCGCGAATAGTCAATGTTTTTTAGCGGTCGAGAAAAGGAGACTAGAAATAAAGATGGGATTGACGTTTGGGCGCCGTGAAATAGTAAGAATTTCGAGTGTATTTTGAAAATATATAAAATAGAATTAAAAAAAAAAAATAAATAAAACATAATACATAACTCTCTATGCTTTCGATATGCCCGATATTGTTGTATACGCTCGACGCATACACATTTTAAGTTTATTTTCATTTTCAAACAACTCGTTGTAATAAAACTACATTTGTAAATAAAAAGTCGTCACAAAGATAATATAATATAGTTTATAACCAAAGTTCGCCGGTATCCAAACGAAAAACTTTGGTAACATATTTACATGTCGTAGAATAAGTGCAATATATTATAATATAAATCGTACCGTATCGATCGCTATTAAATTATGGTAAAATAAATAAAAATTCCATTAAAATTTACAATTTCTCTCAAAGTTCGCGAATCCGTCTAAACCCCCTTATATACGTTTGTATTTAGAAACTTTTTTTTTTTTTTTTTTAAAAGCTTTTCTACGTTAAGTAAAAGTCGAAATAAAATATTATTATTATTATTTTCCCCGTACCGAATAATGGACAAAGACGCATACTGGGGGGCGGGGGGCTCGAGCTTCCCCCTCGGATCCTTAAAACGATTTCGAAGATACGTTTCTCGTTTATCGATTATTTAAACAAACTATATACACTACTCTAGCTGATCTCTTACGCAATACTCTCAAGTAGACTCCTATAAATTACAGTATACTCGTAATAATTGTACATAATGTCTATCGGACTTGCAGTTTTTCAATACTACGTATATAATATATCACAATCACTATTCTAATTTTTTTAACGCTACATAAGTTATTATTTCTTCATAGTAGTTCCTACTCGATGTGCCTATATTTTATCACTCTGGTTTTATCAAAGAAATGTATTGTTTGAGTGTAATTTTATCGTTCTATAATATCTATGGTAAATAAACGATTATTTATATCGGTAAACGTAATCGTTTCCTCGACTACCATCGCTTCCGATCCCAAAAAGTTAAAATAACATTTGACTTGCGGGTTATTTTGTAACTATTTGATTCAAACGTATCATATTATCCATAAAATAATTATTTCTGTCACCGGGCACTAATTCGGGGGGAGCGGGGATTTCGGGTGATCCTTCCAAAATGTTTAAGTGCCATTCCGCGATAGAATCGTCATGCTTTACAATAGAAATAAAAAATACTCTGTAATTGAATTCGTTTTATTGTTACACGCATCCTGTGTTATTAATTAGGCGATATAAAAATAGATCATACGCATCGCAGTGCTAATATAGAAACGAACTTCCGAACGGTCGAATATTTGCTGATATTTTTTTAACTTTTCGATTTGTCACGTATAATTAAAAATAACATTTTTTTTTTTTTTTTTATGAGGGCCGCCTTTAATTCGTGAAAATCGTCATAATATCGCTGGTTAAAAATGTCCTTATTTCGGTTGGCTAGAACGGAAACGATTTTTAAAGACCCTATCCCTGCGAATAAAATAAAATCATAGCTCGCCGCAGACCCTCTTTTTTAAAATATATATCCTTAGATCCGCTCCCGATAACGGATTGATTTACATTATATACTTTGTCTTGAAAAATTATAAAAAAAAAAAAACAAACGCACACACGATGTCCGTCCGTAGACTGCGGCTTTGTTAGTGACTTCTGTTGTTATCGAATCCGGTGATAATGTTATTTGTTATAGTGTTATTCCGACGCGAGTCGCACTCGCCGTACACTCGGATAGAGCGTTTGAGAAATAATGATATCGCAAATATTATAATAACATACGGATCATCGTTATTATCGTTTGAAAAAAAAACAAAATCAATGTCAGGAGTCACGAACAAGGATGATATAAATCGTATTAAAATATAAACGTTCCGACGTTTCCGTAATTGTTAATTCGTTTTCTTTTCTTTTTTTTTTTTTATTAATAATAACGCGTTGCCTACGATTGGTTCGTAAAAAAAAAAAAAAAACCTGAAATTTGAATTCGATATTTATGACCTGTACGTACACAGGAGTCACGGTCAAAGATTAGTAAACCATTTCAGACGGTTAATTTAATAATATTATATATTATGACCTTCTTTTCGATAACCACGTTGAAACGGCCGCGGCGAGTTAATATTACATTATAATATTATACCCGCGGTAGCGGTGGCGGTGTGTAATAATTTTATTTTTTTTTCACGTACGTATTATTTTATAATCGCGATCGATGATTAATATTATACACTACACTCGTCCGTCGCACATGCGCGGCTGGCTATCGGCTGTGCCGCCAATTATTTTGATTGTTGATTTGTCCTTGGCTTTGAAAACGTCTCTGGTATTTGATAAATCAGCCCGAAGACGAAATCGATAAACTGCCGCGTCGACAAGTCCTCGAAAATAATCGTATGGTAATTATTATTATTATTATTATTTTGTTTCCCCGTCCAGAGAAATGCACTATTTTTTTTTAATGATTTTCATTTGAGTTTTTCGTTTTTACCGGGGGGTTTTTTTTTTAGTTTCGGCGACGTCGTGTCCTCGAGAGAAACTCTGAAATCAAAACGACGGGATATTTCTGAAATTTTCGAATTCCTATTGGATTTGAGTTTTCGCGGCGAGACGAACGAACGATGTACGAGTACATCGATATTTAGAACCAAAGCAGACGAGCGTTTTTTTTAAAGTATAATACTATAATAGCTACTCAGGTAAATACGACTAGTTTGAGTATTCGATAAGAAGCTTTTAATATTTATTAATTATGTGTACACGTCATAATAATCGCAAACGACTTCCGAGACTTTTTATTATCATTATTATATTCATATCGTATTCGTTAAACTGCAGATTTTCTTTGTTCCGTTTGATATTTTTATTTGCTAGTCGACACGATTACTAGAATCTATAGCGCTATACAGCTATTTTATTAAATAAGTTTTTGATTTTTGTAAAAAAAAAAAAGCTGATATAAGAAATATTTGTTGATGATATATAGAATCATTAATTTTCTATAATTTTTTGAAGTTTTTAAGAGAATTCAATTTTTTCCGCCAGTGATAAACGCCCAACAATGATGACGTTACACAGATAGTGTTTCAGATTCAATTGAACTTTTAAACTCCAACGTAAAATTAAAACATCTTGTTGGAAATCTTGATATTTTTTTTTTTTTGGTAATTTGATAAAAATCGTACTCTTTTGATTTCCAGACGTTCGTAACAATTAAATTTCATTTGAAAATAGCGCAAAAGTATGATAATTAAAAATAAAGAAAACTCTAAAACGTACAAAACGAAACCGAAGTCGTTACGGATGTCCGCGGGATACCCTGTATAATATACGTATACGGTGCGTATCGTAAGTACGTTTTGACCGTCACTCGAACGTTTTTCAGCGTCTGCGATTCGCGCGTATCGACTAGAGAATGAAAAAAAAAAAACACGAGCGGTATAATATATTAAGTAATCATTTGAATTAAAAGAAAAAAATAAACCAGATTTCATAAATGGAGTATGATAGGAAAAAAAAAATAAAAAAATAATAAATATATTATATCGATCTATTGTGTTTGAAAATCGTATCGTCTGCGCGCAGACGTCGTCGCGTCGTCGTAGGTATCCGACTGAGTAATTGGCGCGCCGCCGCGCGCGTTCTATTCTTACTCGTGCGAGGTTCACGGACATTCGTCGACCCATCTCTCTGAAAATCGTGCGAGAAATATCGGCGCGAACGATCCGCGCGCAGTAGACGCAATCTTTTTCACCATATACCTGTATACGACGTCAATAATAATATCGTAGCGTGAAGACCGACGACGACGACGATACGATGTCGTTTATTTCACCGCGACGGACGTTAAAACAATAATGGCAGTCGCGTTTATCGCGAATAGAGTAGGATACCGTCCCTGAGATTATTATCGAGCCCGTAACCTCGGGCGCCGTAACACGACGTGTTAGATTATTTGTCTAAATAACGGCCGCTTTGAATTATCATTGGAATCTAATTTGTATTCCAAACGTTTATAAACTTTGCCCGCGTTTAAAATGTCGTCCCTTCGCTCCCGGGATTGCCTAACCGATCTGTCGTAAAAAATAACACATATAGTGACTATATAATTCCTACCTTTTAGTCGTCGCGGACTGTTCGTAATGTTATGTTTACGTTTTGGCTCTAGACGCAATCGATGACGATGTAATTCCGAACACATTCTTGAAAATGCGAATGATTCGAAAATATTATCCAATTTCTACGATTCTACGGTCGAACGTCGATTGGTAAGTAGTCCGTACTCTGTCACGTCACTGTTGTCGGCGTTTTAGAGCGCCGCTTAACTTGGTCGTGCCCAATACGAACCGATTATTGTTTACGTTCGTCTCGTACGCAATAAGGCTCGCGCGCGTCAGCGCCTCGTGCTGATATTTATTATATATCGTAATATTATTACGAAGTTCTAGTCGCACGCGAGTTTTTCGATTCTCGCCGTTCGCTCGGTCTGCACCCTATTACGCTCGTTGACCTGTACAATAATATTCCCCCGAGTCAAGTACAGACGAATGTATATATATATATAAATGTGTGTGTGTGTGTGTGTATTTCTCCCCGTCGTCGTCTTTGCAGGTTGTCGGGCACGGCCGAAAGTCGGGTTTTCAAAGTTTGAATTGCCCGTGAAGGGAGAAAAGCCGTCGTAGCCGTGAAAGAGGGGAAAAAATGTTTTAATATAATACACGAACTCGACCCCACCCCGTCGCCGAGTTGGGCCATTGGTTCTCAAAATACGCGAAAAGTGCACTTTTCGTCACGCCCGGCTCCCCGGTAATATTTATATTTTTATTTGTAAAGCCTGTTTACAGGAGAGAGCCCAGGAGGCTCTAATGTGTTTTATTACGTACGCGCCGAGGAGGAGGGGCAGTCTTTTATTGATTTATTTTTTCATTATTATTTCACGTCGTTTTTACTTATGAATATTACATGGTGTGTTCGAGACATCTAAATCGCAGGTGTGTTGCGGCGTTTTCTGCGCGATTTCCCATTAGTTCGTTCGCATAACGATTTGTCGCGCTCGATTGGCGACGAGGAGAGAGGCAAACAGAAATATGTACCGTGTTCGGGGTGTCGCGTGCGCGCTTCATGAAAAACGGGACGCGCCGCTATATAATTGTATTAGAACTTTAAAATCTGACGCGTGTGACGCGCGAACCGATCGGAGTCCCTCCAAAAGGGTTTGCCACTTTACACGACTATTATAGATCTACTGTTGTGCGATCGTCGAGCGGCGGCTTTCGATACCGCTGACGCCGGGGGACCGTCGTGTGATCGACAGTGCGAACGGACCTCGCGTTTTACCCAGAAATCGAGATTCGAAATGGCGCCAGAAATCAAAACGTGCTGCCCGTCACCGGGGAATTGCGTCGGCTCGTTTTACTTACCGAACTGTCCCGCGATGTTTCAATCAAACGTCCTGACCAAAGTTTGAAGGGTAAAATAGCGTAGAGGCGCGACGCACAGGGGGGGAAGCGTTAAGTGACGCCCGTGACCTTTAATTTTTCGCCTCCAAGTCCCACGGCCTTAGGACTTGAAACCGTATAGACGGATGTATTTATTTAGAACTCACAGTTGACGTTCTTCTGGTTTTTTTTTTTTTTTGGCGTATTAACAATAATCGTGTTTTGCATCATGGTAACGGACTTAAAATTAACATTTGCGCAATTGTAATACTCGAGCAATACTCGCTGTGTATCGTGTCATCATGTTAACATATATTTTTATTTTTTTAGGTATTGAAAACCGTGTCGTCTCGGATTTTGTAGAAAATAAATCTTTAAAAAGCTTGTCAACAAAAACAAGTCAACAGCCCAATACGCGTTTATCTGATTCGAACTTCAAAAGTACTTATAGCAATAGCACAGTGTACGTTACAAAATCGCAGCACCTCTACGATTTCAACTCTCATGGCTCCACAGGTAATAAATAAATAATAAACGCTGCCGCGGGAATTTCTATTTCGTTTTAGAAACACAATTTATTAGGTTAGTCTTGCTGCCGTAACGCGTCGATATGCCGTACGAACATATAACTGATGTCGTTCGAATTTGCTCGTCTCGTGTACACGGTATTTTTTTTATGCTAAACGTGTTTGTCGTCATTAAATTATTATTATTTCGGGGACGGTAAATTTTTCTGACCTCGCATGCCAAAAATTATGCGATTTTTTCTCTCTCTCTCTCTCTTGTTATTATTATTCACTGCGTGCCGTAAAATTAAGTTGAAAATCCGTCATGTAAACGTCATTTGAATATTTTAAATAAACAAAAGACTTTATAAAACAAACAAAACGTATAATATTACTCGAGTACTTAATGAATTGCTTGATGCGATTTTTTCTCACTCTCTCTCTCTCTCTCTCTCTCTCTCCGACACTCGACTACGACATTATTTATATAAGGTTTATAACAAGTAACTTTTAATGAAGTAGGTACACGCGCACGCCGGCACTGCGTACGTATCCGTTAGTCGATTATTCTTAGGTCAGACCCGATGAAATCAATTTCCGAAAATAGTGACTGGCGCGGACGAGACGGCGGCGGGAATGCTGGCCACGTCTATACGCGCATAGCCGTTGCTACGTAATTTTTTTCAAGTAGAATAACATTTGTCTGAAGATATTGTTTTTGTGAATTTTCGACGTTCGATTTTTTCCAATTCGTCTCTTGGCGCAGAGACTTTTTTCCTCATACAGGTCGTAAATCAATTTTTTTTCATTTAGAAAATCCTCTTTAAACATTGTTAACGCTTAAACTTTTTTTCTTTTTTTTAAAAATAACAACATTTAAACTATAAAATATAATATCTACGGTCACTTGGGGTAATTAATACTTTATAGCAGTACATTGTACGTTAGAGTATACTTACTAGTACTTACATATTATTATGAAATAAATTATACGAAGACGATAAAACTCAAGTCCTCCAGCTTTCGTTTGTATTATATCCACCGACATTGAGATTGAAAAGATCAACTTCTAAAAGTCCTAAATCCCACCGCCTCTGGTGGTGCGTTTTAAGCCGAGTTTACTTCGGGGCGACAAAACAGTAACACGCAAAAAAAAAAACGATAAACCGAGACGAAATAAATTATTTTTCCACTGACAAAAACTCGCTGTTTACAGTTAATTAAAATTTTCGAAAACAAAACGCCAATAAAATGGGTTTTTAAATTTATTTATTTATTTTTCTAAAACGATAACACTAAAACTGAAAGTGTGTTGACACTTTTAAACTAATCGCCGATTACTCGTTACAAAGCCGTATATATCGCAATCGTAAACCTCGTTTTACGATACGCAATAGCGATTATTTATTTTGTTGTGATTTATGTTTTTCTAATTTTATTAAGAAACCGTTTATTTGATATCTCCGTCGTTAAATAAACAGAAAAAACCGAGACGTATTTTTTATTGAGAAACGCGATTCTTAAAAATATGTAAAAAAACAAGAACTGTTTTCATTTTTTTCCGGAACCGACCGGAACGTAGTGGTTACAGTGCCGCAACTACAATTTTTTATCTCATAATTTTTCTTTGTTTAGAGACCATCTGCGACGATAACTTTTGAATGATTTCGTCGAATTTCAATAGATATAAAACGTGCGTTTGATTCTAATATTAATAGGCCGTTCGTAACGTTTTTTTAATTTAATTTTTACTCAGTCGGTAAAATGTGAACTCAATTAACATACGCCTAAATTAATAACGATTCGATGGAAATTATAAGGCAAATCGGAGGAATTTTTCTGAGCAATGTAAAAATATTCTTGGATCTGTTCCGTTTAGATGTCATTATCAGACGCGTTTTATAATTTTTTTCTCCGTTGATTAGACATCGGCGACTAATTCGAAATAGGGGACGTAAAAATATTCGCGAGGCCTTTACACCGGTCACCGTAACGACTGCCCCGCTGCACGTTGCCGGCGACAGTCGCGTGACTAAATAATATTATTGTTTTCGTTTCGTCAAAGTCGGATGATAGGCTATAAGAAGGATGGGGAAAAAACAACCTTAGGTTTATAATAATTGTTCTAAAACTATAAAGGTACCATCTTGTTCTTTAATAATTCTTATAACATTCTTGAAAAAACTCGATAAAAATTAAATATACCTAAAATATTTGAAAAAAAAAAAAAGAAGAAGCCAATATACGTTTTTAGAGATACATTCGTGTAAATAATTTCAAATCGATTGTCATTTAGTTGCGTCTCGTTAACTCACAATATACCGTGTTATTTTTACTTATCTATAGTGTATTCAGTTTTGAGATGAGAGGTTTTTGTCGTACATTAAATAAACCTGAAATAGCGATCGGATTTACTTAAATTTGGACATGAATCACACGCACACAGAGAATATAATATTATTATATTTTCACGACCACAGTTTTTAAAATTTGTCTCATACTCTAACGTTAGGTAACGTAAACGTTTTGACCGCTTAAAATCGACCAATAAGTATGAGAATTTATCGGTTTTTTTTCCTTTTTTCTTTTTTTTGTCGTTGCAAAATTTGGGGCCTCGTAGTGCGCTAGTGACTTTTGTTTTCGTTTACGGTTTTTTTCACGAAAAAAGTTTCCGTTTCGCGCTAGCCCGGTGTCGGAAAACAATAGTGGATCCGTCCGTTGTCGGTTTCGTCGCCCTCGTGGCCGTTTTCGATCGCGCCATAACGCGAAAAGCGACGGTACCGATGATACACGGCCAGACGCGCGTGCGCGCAGAAGAAAAATACGAAGAGTAGTAATACGAACGCGGCGGCGGCGAGTGGCCATGACAACGGCGAGCAAAGTGCCCGAGCGCAAAATAATATATTACATATATATACGTATATATGTGTGTGTGTGTGTATACGCGCGTCTTATACATTATATAAATATAAATATAAATATTCTTGCGGCGGCGGCGACGTTTCTGACCTTGGCCGACAGACGGGTTAACGTCCTATATCAGCGTTGCCAACGTCGTCCTGAACTAGAATATTGTTACAACAATCGCGACTCCGCCCCGCCGCCGCCGCCACCGTTGCCGACCGGCTTCGCGCGCGCGATTCCGCGACGCCTTCGCCGGTTCGTTACCTATTTCCTTTTGCTCGTTCTCTCTCGTTTTCCCTCTCCTCGTCCGTTCCGGCCAGCGCAGATAGCGTATAATATAGTAAGTTGTGCACCGAACGCGCGCGCGCGGTGCAATAACAATAATAACATTGGGGCTCGGATTATGATGACTTTTGCGGTTTTTTTTTTTGTTGAATTTAGAACGTACGAATCGGAACGACTAACTTTTTTTTCACGTTTAGGGGGCTCGTTAATATACGTATATGTATACATTTTAACGTAACTTTTAACTGTTTTTCAGTAACCGAGAGTTCACGATTTTATTATTTATTATTACATTTTTTACCTTTACATGAATATAATATTATTATTAATTTGTCGTCTTTATCTCGACCATTGCGATATTCATCTTTTTCGTGCACGTGGTTTTTTATATTTTAGTTAATTCCAAGTAGGTAAATCGTTGTCGATAATAATCATAGAAATTTAAAAAAAAAATAATAATTTCTAAACAATTTTTAGGGTAGATTTCACTCTTCTCGAAATATCTCAACGAAATCATTGAAAAAACGTGTATTTATGCGTTAGAGTGTTAAATTGCCTATGGCTTTATCGTTTAAAATTTGCTTCGGTCACACTTGTAGTTCGTGTCCTCTAGCTTCAAGTGATTATAGCGATCAAGTACGTTAAATATTAAAACTACCGACGTCGAAAAACAGATTTACTTTTATTTTCACATAAATGAAACATTTCACGAACATTTCATAAAATATTAAAACCCTATAATAATCATAACACGCACACGTATCGACACTCTATCGTTTTCTTTCGTATTAATTTACTACAGGTACATAATATGTCGAATAAATTTTAACGCGATACTTGTCGAATATTTCGGACTCGTCTCAATGCTCGCTCACATTATACGCCGCCATTGTTGTGAGCTATATGCAATATTAAAGCGGAGAGCACTCGATTATCCTCTATAATTTTTCATTCGTTTTTACGCGAGGTATTCGATACTACGCCGACCGCGCGGATAAAATAAAAATGAAAAAAAAGAAAAAAATCTGACGCAAAAGTCCGACTAATTGTATATGAAAACGTTTAACAGTCGTTCTGGCGCATGATTCCGGGTATCGTAAAAATCCTTAGCCATCGGCGAGCCTTAGTTTCCTTTTTTTTTCTTCTGTTTTAGCTTCCCCACCCCCCCTCTGCGCCGGTAGTTTACAGCGTTATTATACCGTACAAGCATCACTACACGAGTACATAATAATAATAACGCGTGCGCTCACATACGTGTGTCCGTACGTATATAATATA
Organism: Drepanosiphum platanoidis; assembly: GCA_948098885.1. Classification (NCBI taxonomy): domain Eukaryota; kingdom Metazoa; phylum Arthropoda; class Insecta; order Hemiptera; family Aphididae; genus Drepanosiphum; species Drepanosiphum platanoidis. Next base: position 8,285,628 of record OX402531.1, read on the forward strand.
ATGTTATAATAACGTATATATATATATATAAATACCACCGCTTGGTAGTAGTATTACGCGAGTGCGCTTTTTTTCTGCTTTTTTTTCATTCTCTTCTTCTTATCCTCCTCCTTTTTTCCTTCCAGTCGGTTTTACCCTGTACACCGGTTTTCGAGACTGCTGCGTATGTGTCTAACCTACGTAAGAATGTTTCCCTCCGCGAGCGCGCCGCCGCCGCCGCCGCCGTCGCGGTCCTCGACTCGGCGGTGGCCGCCCGAACGTTAACCCTGAACCCGGTCTCGGCGCGCGAGGTCATTTGCGCCAATGCGCCCGCACGCGCGGGAGTCCGCCACACACGTACAATCCGAGAGTGTACTCGCAACGTCTGCGAACGGACGAGCGAGTGCGTGCGCGCGTTCAGTGTTATAATATTATTTATATATTATATACTCGTATTATTTACGAAAAGAACTACAGCGTTTGGCGAAAATAACGAGGAGAGTGAGAGAGAAAAAGTGGTTTCGTCCTGTTTCGCCTACTCCTCCGGTCTGTTGCCGGTAACCTGCTGCAGCGATCTGGTAACCGCCGCCGCCGCGCTCACACGTTATTATGACGTGTACGTGTGTGTGTCAGTGGCGTATTTGAGGCTTGTTCGCCCGGGAGGCGAAGCGTGGCGAAATGCGCTCGTATATATTGTTCGCGGCCAGTTGGTAAACACTATTATAACGTTGTATATAAAAAAAAAAAAAAAATAGAAAATCATTTCAAACGTAATACAATATAAATAAACTTATCGTAGGTACGCGTGGACTCAAAGTTCTGGACGTGCCTGTGGACAATTACGAGTATTTACGACTCGAGTGACTCGGGGGCTTACCCCCCCCCCCCCGCGCACATCTTATAACATTTCCAAAGTCTGATAAAGAAACGTGAAAATCGGTTTCAATAACACGTTCGTCGGTTTAAAATTAAATTCGCTTATTATGGTACCTGTCGTAATAATATCATTGGGTTGCGTTTTCCAAATACGTTTTGAATATAACCAATTTTTCGATTATCCGTAACACTTCATTTTGTATTAGTAGCACACAACTTTCGTGGCAAAATCAGTTCTCAATTAAAAAAGAAGAACTACGAACGAAGGAAGTAGAAAATTATTCTAGAGATAAAATTCGTAGTTATTGCTTTCATCGTTAATAAGTGCAGGTAGTCGACGGGATAGTCCCAGAGATCAGTGCTCAGGTCGTTATAGGATCGGTAGAGATTTTGAATTTTATTAATCAAACGGCTGTTTTTTTTTTTGATTATAATGCAATTTTACCTTTTTTTCGATTTTCTTATAATTACAATCAATTTAAAAAGAATATTAACTATAGCGCAGCAAAAGTTTATAACAATATAATAAAAGAAAACTTTAATATACTGAGTTAATAATTGTATCAGATCTCCGTGGGAGACCATGTATAGATCGCTTGGTCCAGCTGCAGTGACCTGCGAGTGACATCGCCGCGACCGCCTAGTAACGTAATATAAATCATATTATTCCTCGTCATTTCATATACCCATCACCGAAAATTAAAGCTGGGCATTAACGAGCTGACAAGTTTAAAAGTTTTTTTTTCCATTATAAAGCTTTTAGTGTGACTGATATTCAGTTTAATAATTATTGAGTACCTAATGAAAATTGAGTTGATAAGTTAAGTTTCAACATTTCAACTATTGATATCTATATTATTATATATTAATATTTACCTTATCTTGATTTTAATATAACGTACCTGATTTATTTTTTAAACTAATTTAATGCAAAAATCTATAAATTCTATTGATTTTATCATACAATATCTTAATGAACATATGAAAATCAATAAAATGTTTAAAATTAATAATTGAAGTACCAAAGTAATTATTAAGTAACTTTTTCAAAGTTTTGGATACATCGATTATACGAGTAAAATAAAAGTGTATAAAAAATAACATAATATGTCTCATTAGGTCGTAATATATTTACCGTCACCACAAACGATGTATTGGTCATCTCAGGCTTTCGATTACGGATTAAAAAATAGATTATAATTTCCAATATGTTTTTGAGCAAAACGGATATAATACGAGTTAAATTGACCGCTCATATTTATTACCCAATCTAAAGCGGTTATATTGTAAACTTCACGCTTTCTGTTTTCGGTCTCATACATATACGCACTAAAGTGTTGAATTCACAAACAATCTAAAAATCTAAAACACACCTGCTAGAAAACGTTTAAAGTATTTAAATGCGCGCTTAAAATTCCGTCGTCCCGAAATTATGTCTCAAAATGTATATACTATATATATATAACGTGAAATAAAATTTTATCGTAAGGTCGCACGAATCGCATTCCGGTATAAACTAGCTATGCTTCTCACCAAACAGTAAAAAGATGCCAAAACACATAATATTATATTATCGGTCCTAGTCGTAATATTTAAAATAATTACAACTCTTACGTTACACGCGACACACCAATATTGACGAAATACGTTTTTTTCTCGGAAACACAATAATAATATAATATATAATATCGATAACACATTATATTATTACTATTACGGCGAGATGGGTTCTGCGTGCGTTTTTTTCTTCTTCTTCTTCTTCTTTCCACGTCGTCGATTCGGCGCTAGACTTGGCCGTGACCTTGGTTCGATCCAAATACATAATGATATAATACATAATAATAATATACGTACATTCGAACAACACACTCGCAGTGCAACTTCCACATTTCGTACGATTCTCGACCGGATCCCGTCGTCGTCGGTCGTCGCTGCGACGGCGAAGGAATTTCAGCTCCGATAATAATTACTATACATTATAATATTATATAATTATTATGATAATATAATAACGACGTGCATGTATCGTTATTATGACTCGTGCGCCGTAGTCGATGTTATTATAGAAAACGTGTCGATTTTCGAGCTCGAAATTAATATCGGCGATAAACGAACAGAAATAAACACTCGACGTGTCTAAAGTTAGCCGCCGTCCAAGTTGGCAAACGGACTGGCATTAGTTTCTTTTAAAAATAAAATATCGACCCTCGCGGTTTTATTTTTCTTTTTTCAGTTTTCGACGTGGATGGTAATTTTTTTTTCTCCTACGATTGCGCCGCCGAGATAGACCTTCGAGAGTACGATAAACCCAGTTTGAATTTCGCGCGCCGCGGACGCGCGTCATTAAATACGTTTTGGCCGCCATAAAAACACGCGATAATAAATCGCTGCGCCGTCGTTCGTTTGGCGCGACGCGATTATAATATACGAGTATATAGTTTTCGATTGTCCGAACATCGACACGACGATATGCGGTTCGCCCGATAACCTACAGCAACTATATTACGTATACACGCCGCCGCCGTGGCGCACGATCGACGCGATCCTATTGTTTCATACTGTGTCAGGGGCGGTCGATCTTCTTCTTTTTTTTTCACCAAACGTTTTATCAAGTCGGAAAAGACGTTTTCATGTCTATAATAACGGTTGAAAAAATATTCACGAAACACTTAATTAAAAACGAACATTCGTCTAAATAGAATACAATTATCTTATGTAATATTATTATATTATAATATATTATATATTGTGTTATAACTTTTTAGATTTTTTTTCGAATTTTTTTCACGGTTAAATCGAAATCATAATCGAAACGTACCCAAACGGAATGGCGAGCACAAAAAAATATTTAGTAGTGGTGTAGGTCGAGTGCGCTTTTTAAGACGAATCGATCTCATTTTTTTCTTTAAATAATATTCTCACATAATGCGCGTAAATAGGTACATAATATTATAATCGATACATGTTTGAAAATTATAGCTTCCCTCTCACGACTTAATCGTTTGACCACCTCTGTGATCTCTGTAAATATACTCTGGTGTGAAGCCCCCCCCCCCCCCCGTGGAAATCTACTCCGCGATATTTCTGCTGAAGTAACGTTTTGTTTTATTAAATTATGTCATATAATATGTTATTGTTACGCTCTAGGACAAACGGAAGCAGCCGCTAGGGCGCGAGGACATTTAAACGGGTAAGAAAAAAAAAAAAAATGTTTTTTTTGTTGGCTTACAAATGCTTTATTATTATTTATTATTATTCAGTACTAAGAATGCGATTCGTAAGAGATTTTTTTTTTGTTCAAGTCCAAACGACCTCGTGCTCAAATGGCTGCGTCTAAAAATGTTCTAGTGTTCGGCCCAAACGGCCACGTCCCAGTTCGCGGTAAGTACTCGTGTCCAGTGACGTTTTGAGAGGTGGCCTATATACGTACGGCCGGCGTACGGCATATATTATACTGCGACGGCAATTTTTATCGATTTGTATCTCAGAAGAACACATAAAATATATTATTTAAGAATAAGAAAAAACAATGGTATTTTTTTATCGACGATCGTAATATTGTTATCGATAATATGACGTGAGAACGGTGTGCGATAAGTAGTGCCCCACTCGTCAGTGCCGATTGTGGCCGTTATTTTTACCGGAATCTAATTAATCTGGATCGCGAACAGAACTATTCGTTCAACTCTTCTACCCGGGACAAAAATCGCAAAAAACATCGGCCGCGCGCGTACTTGTATCGTCGCGTGCGACGACGTCCAGTTTGATTCGTGTAATTCGTCCGCGGCCGTCGTCGCAACCGGTTTAAAGTGCAGTGTATATTTTTTACAACACAAAGGTATTGCGGTCAGAAAGTGTATTACTCTCTGGATTCCTAGTATTGTTATACGCTCGTTTATAAATAGAATAATAAGATCTCTCCGGCCGAGACCGTATTCGTTTTGTCCGATCGGATCGTCATAAAAAAAAAAAAAAACAATAACAATCGCGTGCGCGGGCGATTTCCTCCTCTTTAGGGGATCGTTAAAATCGTCGAATTTCCCAAGACGGCGCGTGACGTGACGTGGAAAACTTTTAACCCCGTAATATTCTCGATCCGTTACTCGCCCGGTGCCCGCGCGATATCAGTGTTCCGCGTACGCGTAAACATTATAATATTATTGTAATAAACTAGTCGCAGTACGTCTTTTAGGTGTATTGTCGTTGACTGTCTTCCTTCATTCGATCCTCGCCGTTTCAGTCTCGTTTGGATCGTCGTCGGGCACGGGACGATTTGAATATTTCGTCGGTCATTTTTCGTGCGGTTTTTTCTTTCTGCTAAGCTCTGCGACGTTTGTTTTCCTCGACACAAGTTGACACGCCGGCAGTCCGGGGAAAGAAAAAAACATTATCTCGACAACTTCTATAGCGAATTATATAATAGTGAACACTACGGAAATTGTAGTTTCCGAACGAGTTTTCCAATCCGTTCGACGAGGCCGGTTGAAAACGGAACACCCCGTTTTCCCGGGGGAATTTTTTTTCGTTTCGTTCAAAGCGTGTAGCCTTAGTACCTAAGGCGACGAGTGAAAAAGATATCACAACTTTATTAACATAAATAATATTACGAAAAAAAAAAAAAAAAAAATGAAAAAATGTTTGTTGCAAAAAAAAATAACAGTTCAAAAAGTTTCAAGTGTTTTCAGCCCAGCAGCGGCTATAGTTTTTGAAAATAACGCATCGCAAAACCCCAGTCCTAATTAATTCATACTGGACACAAATCGTAATAATAAATAAAGTAATAATTTTTCTAGCACCCCCCCCCCCCCCACGAAGAGCTGTAAATCACATTGCCGTAAGTCCGCCTCCGCGATAACTACACGCCGCACAAGTCCTCTCCGTCGGTCGTCTCGTGTCGATTCGTCGAAAAGATAATAAGTTGCGGCGGCAAACCGGCCGGCCGGCTATTATGCAAAACGTGTATATTAATATTATTATCGTGCTGTTATTATTATATAAAAGACTTGGCGGCGACTTGCACTCGAGACGAAACTCGTCGTAATCTGTTAAACCGCCGCGCCCGTGACCTTGATAATATTCTTCCTTTTTTTTTTTACGTTTTTCGTCCTCCTCTCACTACTATTTCACTAATAATATCATCGCGCGCGGTCTCCGGCGCCACCGCGTCGTGGTCTTCACGTGTTTGTCGTCGTAGTTATTCCATTCACTTTTTAAACGTCTTTTATTTTATTTTTTTTTCTACCGCGCTCGTAAACTATTGTCCGTTGTATTACCGATATATACACATCGGTGTTATTGTTACTGTAGTAATACGCGAAATACGAGCTACGGGCCTTTTTGAATATTTTAGGTCGTGAATTGATTTTTGTCGATAAAACGTTTGTATAGGTTCTCGTGGCGTTTTTCGCGTTTTAAAGTCACGAATACGTTATTTTTAAGGCGTTTTAATAGACTTTTTATGCTATCCTTAGATCCAAGAGCTCTCAAATAATGAAAACACTAAGTTCGATGGTTTGACGTGTTGCTCGAAATCGAAATCGGACATAAAAAAAGTGGTTAGACACAAGACTCGAACGAGGTATAGAACGATTCTGCGCGAGTTGGCCTGATTTTCAGTGGTTATAAAAACATTTTAAAACACACCGATTCAGATATTTTTTAACGATTATTTTAACACAAAAATTTCTGTCGTACTAAATTATATCGATGCGGCTCGAACAATTCTTGCGGACTTAGACTACGCTTACGAGCCTTTATGATTCCTACTCGCTCGCGTTACTAATTCCTACATTTCACTATGGATTCAACTGTAAGCGAATCATTTTGATTATAATAAAACAAAAATAAAGTAATATCGTTATTTAATTCATCGAGATATCTGAATCGGTCAAAATTAAATTTTCTAACGCTTTTAAAACGTTTGTGTGACTTACGAGTGATTTTTTTTCCCCCCCACTAGAAAGAACGACTCGTCTAGAACGAAGCTCGTATTACAAGACTATATTATAATATTGAAATGAAATGTTTTTCGAATTTTGAACTACAGAAACGTTGCAGATTTAATCGAACTAATCGAGAAATATTGTCCACAGGCGGGAGAAAAGTTTCTTAAAAAACACACGTCACGGTAAAACCTAGTTTCTCTTCTATGTAGCCTAAAATAATTATTTCGATCGCCCGCGTCATAGTCTGAACATTCCTTTACACACTATTACAATATGATATTGTGTACAGACGTTAATTATCATTGACGTATTTGGTGAACTTGACATTGAATCCTCAAGGTTCCTTATCTTGTGTTCGCGTTATTTTATAATAAACGCGATAATCTGCCCTCGCCGTAGATTTCGTCGGAAAAAAAAACTACGGACACCGCCGATTTTTATCTATAACACGACTTGTATTGTGATCGAAATTAAATACGTCATACATCATTATTAAGTATTATTATTATTATTATTATTATTATTGAGCGCACGCGGTATACGGCTGGTATGTATTCCGCGAATTCTGCGACCACAGTTCAGCTATGATTTCAGTTCTGTGTTCTCCAAGTTTTAAAATTGTTTATCTTTTTTTTCATCTTGATTCTGCTTTGCCGTATAATTTACATATTATATTCGACTAGATTTTTTACAATATAAAAACTGGAAATAATAAACGTGAAACGGTAGGTATGTGCCAACTGCTCCGGAAAAAACCCCCCCTCTGCGTTCAAAACTCGTAATCATATTATAGTTACGCCGTCGTTGGTTTTTAAACGATTTTCGCAGTTTGTTTTAATCTTAAAATATTCGTAAAAATCAACGTCGTCGATGTGTTTTGCCATACGATAATAATTAAATGATTATATTATAATAATCAACGTTCTGAGTTTATAATTAAATTTGAAATTTTCGTGCAAACCGTCACTGCAACAATATCGAATCATTGCGTTTTCAAATCTCCGCGGGACACCATGCGCCTGTATAATAACACTGTGTATTATTTGACACGGTCGATCGATCGGTAGATCCTTAGAAAATATCTTTCGACCGTCGTCGACTCGATTATTAACGATAAAAAATTATGAATTCCGGTTAAAAAAATATCATCAACTCGTCCAGACATGTCTTTTATATACGTTTGGTAAAATAGCGCGCGATACCGGTTTATTTCTTCATAACGTTTGCCAAAATCGTATTACGTTATTTTTTCTAATACCTTTTGACGTAATGTCTCGTCGTAATTTTTTAATAACCTGACATTGTGATCTGAGATGTCGTTTTTTTGTTGTTGTCGTTCATTTCAATTCAGTTCTTACTTATTTAATTTCACCGACCTTTTTAAATAATCCGATTGATAAGTTAGCAATATTCCCAACTAACAGTACAGGTCAAACAGAAAAGCACGTCTTTTTTGAACGGAGTCGGTTGATAAAATTTACCGCGAGCCTGTGAAAAAATACTAAAAAAAAAAAGAAAGCATAAATTCCTACGCAAAAATTAGAGAGAAAAAAAACAATTTTTCGTATACGCGATACTGGGGAGGGGGGGGGGAAGGATGTGAAATAAATTCATAACGTGCGTGTGATTCCCGAAGATTTACCAAAAGGAAAAATCGTTTATAAAAATATATTATAATATTTTTTACATGCAAATCGTACAACTTCCTAGTCCCGATTATAATATAAATTATAATACGACGATGTTATCGGTGTAATTTTTGTTTTTCCCGAGAAACGAATGGTACACCTATCTGATAATATGAAAATAATTTAACTGCACCAACAACGTACATAATTCGAAAACGATAAAACGTTTATTTTTTTTAATTTTATTTTTTCAGTTAATATACGTTAGTATATTATATTATAACGTGCAGTAATATCATTAAACTTATACGGTTTCGTTGTTTGTTTTATTTTTTTCGATAATACGCGCGCGTATACAAGTGGTTTTTTTTCTACCGCTATCGCAATGCACTTTTATAATATGTTTATCAAGCCAGTGATTGGTTTTATCAGCAGACGCTCTAGACTCGTATTTTTAATATTATATTATTATAGTTATTGTACTCGGCGTGTACAATTCGCCAGAAACGTGAACGAACAAAACCCTATGAAATCGATGATTTGTTTGTTTTTTTTTCGTTTTGTTCACATTTTAAATCAGATAAAATACGTTTTACCCCGCGAGACAAATCGATTTAGTCGTCAATGCACATATCGGATTCCGAATCGTTTAAATAAAATATGCTAATTTTCTAAATATTTTAGGCGCTTTTAAATGTGCGATCCGACCGTAAGCGTATAGGCGTAGGCAGTCCGCTATTGGAAATTTCAAATTTCAAACCGTTTCGTAAAAAAGAAAAAGAAAAAAAAGAGTGATTCAAACTTTGAACTACGTAGAAAACGTTCCGTTCGCGATAAAGTCGTTACGTCTTCGATTTCAAATTGAAACGTGATTTTAAAACGACCAATCGAATACTAGAAAAACCAGTTTGCATCAGGGTCACTAAGGCACCGACGAAATTCCGAGTCGAAAATTTATAACACACAATAGGTACACAACAAATATTATAATGTTACGCGCGCATATTATTCTTGTTGTTGTTGTTTTTTCTCTCTCTCTCTCTCTCTCTCTTTTCAAACTCGAATCGTAGAATAGTAGAATACTAAACAAATACAATATAATATACGTTTGCAATGTCAATAGGAGTATACACGCTAGGAAAACATACTCTACTCGTATTTGATCAGACTCGTTGGTTGATATTTAACACTGAAATCGTTAAATTCTAATCATTATATTATAAAATAGGCGTTATGTTTCAGGTGAAAAAAAAAAAAGAAGCGGCTCTGAACCGTTTTTGCAACAATCTCAATTAAATTAACCTTGATCCGAGCGATCGGTATTCGCGTAGATCCGATGGCGGCGGGAAGTAACGATTTATCGAGTCGCCGCCGCCGAGAAATAAAATTAGTTACGGAAAACAAATGACTTGTGTGACTCGAAGACGAGTACGTTTTTCTCGGCTCTTCCACTCGACATCGCCAAGCAACAATCAAACCGACCGACGACGACGGGTAACATAATATACAACTCGTTATATAATTGTCGCGTTTAAAATATAATGAGTGGAAAAAAACGGTAGGTGTACACTCTGAACATGATACGTTATGTAATTATTACGCTCACGCTCGTATCGTATTGAAATGTAAATATTTGTAGTAATTATTACAATATTATTATATAGTCCTGTTATCGATTTTCGTTAATATCACAATTGATTTTTTTATAATAATTTATCACACGAATTATTATAGTCGACCGTAATGAGGTCCGATCAAAGTCGGATAGATTATAAATAATATACGTTTGGACGAATTATTATCGTTATCGTTTTAATAAATTCGTTTCCGTTCGCGGCCGGAAAAATAAAATCGCACTCGAAATCAAAACACGTTTTGACCGCGACGATTACCCCGACGAACGTCCTTTGTTTTTCTCCGGTACGTTATACGTCTCGCGGTTTCGAAAATACCGAAAAAACAAAAACCCAAAACAACGAATATCGTGCGATATCGATTTGAAACGCACACGCAGCGAGCCCGGCTAAAACGATGACGCGCTACGTCGTCAAAAGTCGCGCGCGCCGTGGTGGGGCTCGGCTTTGTGAATTCCGCGCGATTTATTAAAATACATTGCGTACGCGCGAGCGACCTCGGGGACGTGACGCGCGGCGCACAGTGGAAATATACGTTTCGTTAAAAATACACGCCGAAAGTGGCGACCTTTGTGTCGGAAATAGTCGGGCGCCCATGGCCGACGCGCTTACGCTTACACGCGGGGGCGAGCGCGCGTCTGTTTCTGTGCCGATAGCGCACGTTATACGCGCGTAGGGGAACCGACTTACCCTTTTAACGATCCGGCCGGAACCTGCATAACACGAGGGGGAACGAGTACGTCCTGGGGTCGTTGTTATACGTGCGCGATCGAGGGATCCGCCGTTATTTATAGCGACGGGCTCGTCGACGTTTTAAAACAGTATATAGAGACACGCGCGCGCGTTTACCGGTGGCGGGCTTAAAAACTTTCCCTCCCGAAATATACTCGTCGCCACCCCGACGACGGCGGTGCTCGTTTCGAACGTCCACCTGCGTGGGGCTTACGATTCTCTTTAAGATTATCATCGAACGCGCACGAAAATCAGACGACGAGCGGAGAGACATAATATTATTTCACCGTCGTCGGACTGTGCTCGACAATTTCGGCCCGTTTGCCAGTTTTCGACGCGTTTTATAAAAGTTCTAGGAAAACCCGCGACCATAGTACGCAGGGTACTCTGTTCCGTCGTCGAAAAGAGATAATTATCTAATTTTTTTATACTTACATGTTGAAAAAATAGGCTGACATTTTGTTCAAGAATAACTTTGACTTTGACTTCTACATTCGACGACTCGACTACGAAGTACGCGCGAGCGGAAAGAACGGATTATTTTTTACGAAAATTTAATAAATAAATCATTGCAGCATATTATTATCGATTTGCGAAAAGATGAAACGAAAATCGAATTAAACGTGTGTACGAAACGAGACGCAGTGTCATATCGAGTGAAAATCTTTTTTTTCCCCTCGACACGTTCGAAATCATTGATGTATATTTTAATGTGTCTATGAGTTTACGGTCACATTGAAAAACAAGATTAAACGCATTATTGCATAAAGTCAATTTTTACGTCATTACTCATTATATAAACGCGTACAGCTATTTATATTTTCGTAGATATCGCGACGCGCCTTAAACGCTGTTATTTCAAATCGTTTATTTATTTTAGTCATACGTGATACTCCTGTGACTTATATTATGTTTAATCGGTCGTGAAATTATATTCGAAGTGCAACGCAATTGCATTTTTAATAGGTCCGATTCGAAAAAAATCATTCAGATCGATTTCTCTTACGTATTTTTCCTCCTCGTTTGATTCGGTTTTCGACTCGGAAGTTTGATAGAGACCGAATTCGCGCATACATAATACACAACATCGGAACGTCATTAATATGCATACAAGGTTTTTAGTGAAGTTTTTTTTTAAACGTTAGGGGTGTTGGGAAGACTTGACCTCTCTGCGAAATATTGTAATATATATATATTTTTTACAAGCTCTTCTACTAATACTATACAAATACTGAAAATATTACATAACGACTTGTACGAAATTACTCATTTCGAGTCGACTGAACTTTTCAAGGACGAACCACTTAACCCTTCGGCCTTAAGTGAAACATTAAAATTGCATTCGAGATAATATTATAATATTTTTCGACAATAATATAATAACTAATAAGTATCGACTAGGTTTTTTTTTTTTTTTTTGTACACGTGAACAACTAGTTTTAATATATACATGTATATATTACATAATATAAATGTTCGATATTAATATGTATCGGTTTGGTTTCGATTAGATTTAATGAAAAAAAATAATATTTTTATTCGAACGACAATCTAAATCACAGAAAAGTCACTCTTTTTATTCGTTTTTGATCTAAACCGCGTTATTATTTTGAATTCAAACGTGAAACACTTCCAAAATAAAAACTTTATTACGTGAAAATGATCAATATCAAAGTAAAAAATGTAAGGTCTTGACAAAATGATCATTAGATCTGATCATTATACAGAGTTTATTATTATAAAATTATTATCGTGACATTTAGTCGATAAGGATTATTATTTATTTAAAGGATATTATTGTTTCAGACAATAAGATATTATAATATTACTCAATTCAACGAAAACGCTTTTAATTTTCACGTCACCGATGAACAAAGGAAAAGAAAGTCCGTCGCGTAATAGCCAAGTGAGTAAAAGATTGTTGTCGTTTGTTGAAATTAATATTGTGTGAAATTGAGTTTAGACATTTCATTAGCTTGTTTTTTTTTTTTTTAGAGCTTTTAATAAGTAAAAATAATATCAAGGTGTTCTTTTTTTTTTGTAAAATCACCAGAGTCTGGTCGCTGTATAAATAACCGCGCGCCTCAAGACCCCCGGGACGCTGTATTATGTCCGGTACCGATTATACGTTCTGAAAAATTCATACGTAACGTCATCGACTGCGTAAACGTCTCGTCCAGAGACGTGATGTTTACATTATTTTTTTTTTTTATCTCTCGGATCGATTGTTCTTTTGCTAATAATAATAATAATAACTCGTAATCCTTGATGCGAACCACGCGCGCCGTGTGTCTGTCGCTCCTTCACCTTCGTACGATTATCGCCGCGTGCCAAAGTATCGATTCGGCGCCATAAGGACACAATAAACGTAATATCATAACGCTTTGTTCCAGCCGCGCGTCTACCCCACGCGTTCGTTACCTGCAAAAATAACCTTTATCCGTGTGATATGTGTGAGTGTGTGCGAGAATTGTTAATATATGTATATTTTATAAGGAAACGGGCGCACGTTATGGCGGCGACCCCGTCTTCTTTGGTAGGTTTCTTTTTCTTTTTTTTTTTCATATTTTACGGGACGTCACGTTTTGGTTTATAGTTTGTTTATTTTTTTAACGACATTTTTTTTCATATTACGCGCGGTTTTGTCGTCGTGATTTATACGCGTCGCGGACGCGTTTTTCTTAAATTTCGAATTTCCAAAATGGACTTTTTGGAAAAACAATCACTCTACCGACGGTCGTGATCATACGTATTTACCACCCGCGTACAAGCGGGGCTAGTCAGAACATGACGTCGACATTGACGTTTAAATAATAATAACGCATTACTACGAATTATGTAGAGGGAACTATTATTGTCAGTAGTGCTTGAAGTAGTGTCAATGAACACCACGTCGACCAGCCTTGTGCCCATTATTTTTTTGTACATAATCTATTGTATAAACGAATACGGATTGACATTCGCAATCGAACAATACGGAGTGTGTTTACGTATAGATAATTAATACGTTTTTTTTTTTTTTTTTGAACGTCTACGAAAATATTTCGATCGTTTTCAGGACAAACTCGAGTCGGGTCTCCGAGAAATTTAAGAAACCGCGCGTGCACCGAGAGGACGTGCATATCGAGTACGCGAGTCCCGGTTCATTCGTTTTGGAAAAAACTCAAGTCCGATCGAATCTAGCCTATTAGCGAAGCCCGGGAGAAGACACCGCGCGCGTTGTTGGCAAGAAAGTCTGCCAAAAATTTCGGTTCGTATTTTACTTGGACATTCGTTATAGAAAGCACGATATTTCTATTACACGCAAAATATAATTGTTTTTGTGCTTTTCGCCAGGCCCGTCAGAGCCGACAGAGTACGTCATTGCGGGCAACGAACTTTTTATTTCTAATAAGTAAACGCCGCCGTCGTCGTCGCAAAACAATGTGCAGTAGGTTAAATATCTCAGGCCTCGCGACGAAAGCGAAAATTCGCACGAAAACACATGTCGTCGTCGTCGTCGTCGCCGCCGCCGCCACTGTTGCACACGATAATAATTATATTACATATTATAGAGATCGACTACGTCACTTTTGACATTGTCGTAATCCATCGACACGCCGCCGTCTGCAACGTGTTTTTTATATTATTTTTTATCCCCCCCCCCGCCTCCTGTCCGTCGACCGGTCGTAATAGGTGTACTGCAGATTATAGATTCGAACGTTTTTCCATGAACTAGACCTTGGGCTATGCGCGCGTTGACCATCACGCTCGTGATCGATGCACGGACGATGAACAGTTCGCGGTCGATCGATTCTCGTTTCCCGTGTTATAAAATGTAGTCGTCGCAATCGCGCGGGCGAAAAACGTTTTCATCAATAACGCGACGCGCGCGTTATTTAGGGTTTTGCGATTTCGTATAAACACGAGTTCTCTCGTCCAAATATTATAAATTTGTTCGACGTTTTATAGAAAATAAAATACAAAACCCAAGACGACTCGCAATGGTTTTGCAATTACAATTTATAAACGGCGGCGGCACACAGTAAACGCCAAAATCGTTTGAAAATTACATTTATACAGTTTTTTTGAAAGTCTTTAGGTTTTTTTCGCGTCGACTAATTTCGGTCGAAAAAAAGAGCCTCGAAACGTAATGCGAAATTTCTCACAGGTATATTTTTTTTCTGATTTGTATGGAAAAATATTACAAACTATAGTGATCGCGATGAGTGAATAGAAGCGTATGACTTTTAGATATTGTCCAAACTCGTTCAAATCACGAACACCTGTAGTGACTTTTTGTAATTTGAAATTCATAAAACTTTCAATTCTAATACTTAAGACTTGAAGATCTAATACGAGTAATGCGATATTCTTCACGGGTCGCCCTTCCTAGTCAACAAACCAGAAGCTTTTACCTGACCGATAATAGTAGAATTTGTTTTTCAATGTTGTATAAAAGAAACGACTAAAATTCGAGATTCGGTTGTGTTCAAAACACGCGAATAAAATAATTGACTGGCCGCTAACAATAAACGCCGTGTTTGAACAATCAAACGATTGTTACGATAAATAATCGAAACAAACTTTCTATTCTAATAATATATTAACGTATAAAATAACGTATAGCGGCGAATATTATATAAAAATAT
Source organism: Drepanosiphum platanoidis (assembly GCA_948098885.1). Taxonomy (NCBI): domain Eukaryota; kingdom Metazoa; phylum Arthropoda; class Insecta; order Hemiptera; family Aphididae; genus Drepanosiphum; species Drepanosiphum platanoidis. Next base: position 8,301,053 of record OX402531.1, read on the forward strand.
ACAAATTTATTATTATATATATATATATATATATAACTTTATTAACTGTATATTCAAATCAACGATGCGCGGAGTCACGCACATTGGAATGGGATTAACCCCCATTTATACCGAAAAGTTTTCGATGTTTTGTTTTTACAAAAAAAACACGACAGAGTTTTGCGGAAGAAAACGCATAAAAAAAGTACTTGCTGATAAAATTAAGAAATATATAAAGAGAGGAAGAGTCTTTCAAAAATGTACAGGGGTATGCGATAGCGAAAAAAAAACGTGTCATCTGAATAAATACATAAGTACACGTACACTGACTTAGCTTTTATTTTTTTTCTATTTTATAGAAAGAATTTTTGGAATGGAGAGTATCAAGGGTCTCACAACAGAAAGTCCACGTGTCAGATTTGGACACCCACAAGAGCCGAAAGCGGGGCCATCTTGTAATGGAGTTAAACCAGAAGGATATCGATATTGAAAAACATGATGAAGAATTGAGAAAACTTAAAAAGCCAAAAGTACATAATATATAATATATATATATGCATTTAAAACGTGTAGTTTCCAACGCTCGTTCGAAAAATTAAACGCCGGTTTTAAAACTGTTGCGTCTTTATTATTTTATTTTAGAAGTTCAAGTTGTTCGATCAAATGGGTTTTGTACCGCATTGTCAAGATATGCAAGCCATGATCAAGGAGTGGGGTTACAATGCGAGAAAGCTCGAATTCGGAGAGAGCGCGTTGTGCGATCTACACAAATACGGAGCACAGCCCCTGCCGACAATGACATTTGATCGTACCAAAGAAATTGGCCTGTACGATCTGAGAACGAGGCTACGGCGAGGGTACAAGTTCGTCGATACCGCCGCAGCAGAAATGAAAAAGATGAGAAAAAAAGTGCCGATAAACGATATAAAAGCAAGTATCCGGTCGATTTTTAAAGTCAAAACGCGTTCAATAAAAATCGCGTGTCTACAGCAGCGACCCTGAGACGGACGGACGTCGTCGAATATAGGTTTCATTGTAATCGTTGGTCGCGTAATTTTTCCGCTCTTATCATTCTGAGGGTCTCGCATTTTTTCACAAACGTTTCGACTCATTTCCGTGGCGCGAATGAACGTAGCGTTAATATTTTCGATTTTTCCGCGGGCACGTAAAGTAAAATACAAGACAATCGACCCGGGGACAATAGGAAACGCGTCGATTATGTCTTCCAAGTCGTTGTTAATTAATGTTTTATTTTTATTTTCTCGTGTAAAACACGTGTTTATGAATTATTTTTGTTCGGCCGATTTACGTTTACGTTGATTACAGGCAATAAAAGCTTTCCACGACGTGACTTCGGAATTGATACGCAGACCGTTAAAGATGGTTTTGAATATCCCGAGAGACCAGAAAGCCAAACCTAGTGTAGTTAAATAACACGACGAGAACACCAATGTATGCTCGTACTTGTGTCGTAACAGTTTGTATTTGACCGTCTCGCTCAGTGACTACGCGTTTAGTTGAGCGAACAATTGTGACGTCCACCGTTCGAGAAAAACGTGCGATAAATCGAGTGGTCCCTCAGCGTATGCGATCGACTTTTTTCCATTCGATATTTTCAAAAATATATTTCATACGAGTAGTATAGTGGTAGAACATTGCGCTACAGTTTTATATTCAATATACGAATATATTATGTATATAAGACACAGAGGACGAGTTGAACAACGAAGTCGTCCGGTTGAGTCGTCCGGTTGTTCAGCTCGTCCTCTGTATCTTTCTATCTTTTTAATATATACTCGTACACATTGAGTATAAGACTGTAGCGAAATGTTCTATACTACTATACTACTCGTATAAAATATTTTTGAAAATATCGGATGGAAAAAAGTTGATCGCGTTTCTGAGGGACACTCGATTTATCCCACGTGAAAAGGAATTCGATAAACGATTCTCAACGTAAATCGTTTTTAAATTTGTTTTTTTTTTATCACTCTGAAGCGCCCAAAAATTTTGAGGCGCCTATGGTTCTCGCTATAATATAATTATTATACGTATGTTTTACACAGATTCAGCGGGTCATATTTAAAACCGAACTCGAGACACTGGAAATCGAGTTGGAAAAAATGAAAATTCCAGATATGCCAGTCTTTGAAAAACGTGCGTATATTTGTGGTCATTCTATCTAGAACTATTAAGACGACGTATTATAGATACAACACGTTTTTTCCATAGAGTGAACGTCATAATGTCGAAACACAGGACGAACTGGCGATCACGGGACACTCAGATAGAAATGAAACGGTCACGGGGATTCGGAAATTTTTCATTTTCATTATTTTCTGACGTTTATCCGAGTCCCGAAATTCGTTTTTTTACTATTAGACTTTTAGACATTTTAAATTTTCGAGATTTCTTTTCACCCATCATTTCGTATCTCATCATATTATGACTATGTATGGGACACTTCGGGCGACACGGCGGCAATTTCTCAGGTTATTACTTTCTTCAGGACTTACGACATTTGGAGACGACGTTGAACGGTAGGGCTTTTGAGATGGCCTCGGAGGACAACATAATCGCGTGGGGTCAAATGCGTAATGCGACTAGAACTAAAAATATTCTCTGCGCGTTTTACTGATATATTGTTTGTTTCATAGGAATGAACGGATCGTTGTATTGGCGAGTTTATAACACATACATTGTACAAGGACCGAGAAGACAAGGGAAAACGCATGGGAAAACAAATTTCAAAGGAATCGAACAACCGGCCACGGCCATACATTATATACTATAATATATTATAGTAGAGAATTTATATTTTAAAACTTAAATAAAAATAATAACGCCTTTTCGAAATTAATCAACAGACTATTTGAAATTCAACGTAGGCATTATTAATTAGTAGCGGTTTTCCAAAAATAAGTTTAAAAGTATAAACTTTTCCATAATAATTCGCGTGTTGATCACTAGAATGCAGTTCTTCTTTGCGGGCACAATCATAGGCGCTATAATAGTCGTAGGTCTATGGACGCGCTCAGGAATTTTACACACAACGCGGCGTTATAATAATAGTATTACTATATTATCGGTACGATGCACGCGGCCGGGGATTCACAATGGATAGCGAACGCGCCATTACAGTTGCAGCGCGAGAACTGGTCTTGAAAATCGAACGCGATTGACCCCGTCAGCGTGTAAAAAGGGCATTGCACGTGAACACCACAACGCTATTACACGTCGTCGGCGAAAATATTATATACCTAGTGCGCGTTATTATCGTGTCGGCGTGGTTAAAAATCGACCGCGTATGTTTCCTTATGATACAATACGCACGAATATATACGACGATCCTTCCGAACGCGCGTCGACGGTCATGGCACTGTACGCGCGTCATTCACGAATTCACTACGCCTTATTATTTGCTCAACTCGACCACCACACATATTTTAGAGACGAAAAACATTGCTCCGCGCGTTTAATATATCGTCGTCGGGGCGGTGCATCCGGGGGTGGGGTTAGAGGGTTTATTTAATATCCCCACCGTCGGAGACTTTTTCAACGTTTAAAAAACCATTTGTGCGTCCGAAAATTTCGGAAAAATATATAATGTTAAATGTAATGTATATGTTTTTTTTTTTTATGTTTTCCGACGATCTTTAGGGCTACGAAAAATCATTCGTCAAGGATCCATATCGGCCGCCTTGATGTGTCCGGCGGCGGCCAGGGGACCGTCGGCACACCCGGTATAATATATTTCATTCTAAACGATCTTATATTCGACCATTTTCATATCAAATAGTAGTAGTAACTTTTATGAATTATTTATTGTTATTCGAACGTCATTATTATCAATAACTACCTATTTTGTAATTCGGCCGGGTCCGACTTAATAAATAAATAGATAAATATGTAAATAAATAAATAACTTTTACGATCAACGACTCTATGGGATATAGGTACTGAATGAACGCTATTTTCATACGCCTATATTCGCCTATTAAACCTATTCGTTGACCGCGACGAAGTGTAATCGACGATTGAAAACGTACGTTACAATAGAAATTTAAAAAATTACAACAACAATAACAACATTAATAGTATTTACTGCGATTGCTGTGCGATTCGTCTGCGCGACTTGTAAACAGAAAATTAGCGACCGAACAACACACGATGTTATAATTATATCAATTACAACAGGTGTATAAAGATGCATAATATTGTATAAATATAATACGATGATTATTAATAACACAATAATTTAACACCGCCGAAGGTAACGCGCGCGCGCGTACGTTTATCAGCTCGTTAGACTTTAAAACGCCTAAAAATCGATCGGATTCGACCTTAAAATTCGCGATAAAAACCGTTTATTTCACGGACGGTACTTATATTACCATGGTTAATTTAATAATAATCGTTGCGTTATTCGTTTTGAGTATTCATCGCCGCGTCGTCGGCAAAACAATAATGTAAACGAGTGCGCGATCGGTCGGCATGACTTCTGTTTTCTACCTCGCGCGCATTATCGTAAATAAAGGCACGTCAATAAATAATAATTATCAACGCACTACACCACAGTTTTATCGGCCCCCAAAGTGTGCGAAAAACCGTTTGACCGAGCGCGCATTTACGAGTTAAATATTAAAATCAAGTTGATAACGTCCACGTGTTTCGGAACTGACTTTTAATAGTTTAGGTAACGAGTCGATAACTTCCGGTCGCTTTTAATCACAAAAGTACTGGAGTTGATTTCGTCGATACGTAGTCCTAACCGTCCGTTCGATAGATTTTCTACTCGAATTCTATGAAACTCTACTCTGCGTACGATCCTAAAATTGTTAAATTTTTAAACGCGCAGTCTGCGATCAAAGCCAAACGATAATTTTATTATTCTCGACTTTTCGATTAGATTGTCATATTAATTGTATAATAATACACGTATACAATTATTAGCTTTAGCGTCGGGTCAATTTTTCGACTTTAAGGAGTTATAAAACGTAATACGTATGCCGGTTAACTTTTCAACAAACCGATTTCACCCGACTAGTCGTAAGAATAACGCGCGTCAACTCGCGCTCAGACCCGGCGGCGTAAGCGACTTCACAATAATATTACAACAGTTCGAAACGATAGTCGAGCAGTTATATTTTATTCAAAAAAAATATATCCACGAAGAGTAAAACAACAGGAATCCCCCTTTACGGTGGGCACCGACAAACTTCCAGTATCCGTCACAGGTACCCTTTGTCATCTGCGATCGGCGTGACGAGGGTTATTTTCGTGCCCTCTTCTCTTGACCTTGGCGGGGGGAAAAAAAACGGAAAAAAATACGGCCTTTTTTTCGTGTGCGTTTCAAAACAATACAAGTCTCGGCGAACGCGCAATGTCCATCGGCCAACAATAACAATAAATAACGTTGTATAATATCTGTTACACGACGGTGCTCGCGCGTTAGTAGGACACGCGTGTAAACGCAGTCGAAGGGAAGAGAGAGAGAGCAAAAGTAAAAAACGCGTATTTTAAAAGAACACGTCGTTATCGCGTAATATACACGGCGATGTTGACCGATTTCCGTCAACCGAGTGTTTATTTATTTATCTTTCGATCGCGGCGTCGCGCGTCGAACAACGTCGTGCGAATGTCTAAATACTTTTTTCCGACAATCGAATACCGCGTTTCAAATCGTTTTTTTTCATTATTTACTTGACGGGTTTATTATTATTAGCTCGTTATTTTCATGTATTTTCGTCTTAAAAAGTACCTCGAAATACTTTCATTTTTTTTCCAATCGGACGACACGTCGTCGTGCAATACGATTTTTACTCCGTTGTTATCTGCAGGTATTATTATCGTTTCCGTTTGATTGACGACGATGTCTTGCTCACGATGCGATTACCGCGTAATGTAGAAAGACTCGTAGAAAAAACAAATTCTTAAATACGTGCCGATTTTCGATATTTCAAATACCTATAGTTTTCGAAACGATTATTATTCAAATTAGTCATTATTTAAAAATCCGTATCCGATCGGTAGGCTTCTCGAATTAATTGTTTGAATATATTAATAGTATTTGTCTACCACACCGCGTCGCGCGCGTTCGCGTGTCGACTTCTGTGTTTAATGTCTTGTCACGCCTGTAACGATATTTAATTGAATATTATGTAATTAAATCTAAAACGAATGTAATGTGTTCATTTAAGAGCTAGAGAGGCGTCTAATTTGTTCGCCTGGCCTAATTTGTTGCAGTGAATAAATTACAACGCTCGATAAGTATTCTTCTCGTCGAAAATCCAATTTTTTTTAATTTGACCATTAAACGAATCGTTGAATGAAAAGCGATATGAAATTTATCGAAATATAATAATCACGAAAACTATATTAGTTCGTCGTGTGTGTGTGTGTAATGGATGATGAAATAGTTGCATAGGCGGTTGTGATCAAATAAACACTCAAAACGGACTGTTGTTGCGTCAACTACCCGCGGCAACACGATGGTACCAATAGACAATGGGGTGAGGCGAAATCGTTGGCTTCCTCCAGTCAGTTTTTATCCATTCGGTCGCGTCCGAATCGTCGTTCGCAGCATGTTCGTCGTTATTTCCAAACTCGAAAATACCCGTTTCAGTTATAGTATACAATGACCGCACTGGTATTAGAACCATTATCGAATTCTATAAATCTTTACGTTTAAAACTTATAAAAACAGATATTATCGACTTGGAGGGTTGTCCGATGATAATTGCGACTAAAAAGTTAAATATAATAATAATTCATCGTTATATCATCAAATGATATACCGAGAACTAATTTCTATTAATGAACGAATAAATAATCATAGAATTTGCGTGTGATATTCGTCGTGTCATTATTATTTTTGCCCGTTTTAATTAATTTTTTTGTCATTCTTTTTATATAGACGATTCGGAAAGAATAAAGAAACTCGCGCGTCCTTATTTCAAAGGAACGAATTGCTTTCCATAAGAAACGTGCACCACAACACTAGCCGTCGTCGTCGTCGTCCTGTATCGATCGGAAAACGTTTGTTTATAGGCATTTGTTTCTTCTCGGAAACGTAAAAAGCCACTGGTCTTAATAATGAAAATATCCATTAGGCGTGTGTGTGTGTGTGTGTGTACTATAGCCAAAAGGCGCGCGTAATCGATGTCGTCGTCGTCCGGCCCCTCCGCTACCGGTCACCTAATCCGCACGCGGCCCCACGCGATAATAATATCATAACGTTATAAACACACGCGGCAGACGCACAACAAACTGTTTACGCGCGCACTCACGCGGCGGCCGCGACGTTAACGTTGTCCAGGGTCATTGCCGAAACCGATTACTATAATAATAATATAACACAGACCTCAAATTACGCAATGGGTTTCCGATATCGGTCTTCCCGCTCGTCCCTCGGCAGCAAACGCTCGGGCGGCTATTCAATTACCATTGTTAATTCAACACACACACACGCGCGTTACTATTTTATCATAAACGTATAAAAAAAATATTATTAAATTCAGGGTTCCGGGACGAAGCACTCGGAATCGTCGAAACGAGCGTTTTGAAACTGTATTAAAATCCTTCGAAAAAAGCGCTAGCAAGTAAATGTCGAATAAGAGAGAACGAAACCGAAGACGAGAAAAACAACGATCGCTCGTGTACAAATAATATAATAATCGTTTCGCGCGTATACTCGTCTCCGTTAAATCTCGCGGTGTTTCAGAAAAAGAAAAACAAATCGCGTTCTATCGCATCGCTTTCGTACCGCGCGCGTCTCGAAGCGATTTTTCATCCCTTTTCAGAACGATACTTTCTTTCGTCCGCCGCGATGGAATACGTCGTTTCCGCGTTCGATCCGCAGAGATTCGTCGAGATCGCCCGTCCTTTTCGATAACTCGCCGACGAAACCTAACTGCGCCGGCCTCCCCTGCTCCCTCTCTGCCCCCCCCCCCCCCGTCTAATCGAATATTGTTATATTATGAAAATGTCCGAGTGTTTTACCGTGCGTGTGTTGCGGTGTGTTACACATTATTAAATACGTTACGTGCTCGCGCGTTACAATAAAATCGTTAACGAAACGCAATTTCCGGTGACCTTGTCGGGCGGCGGCGGCGAGCTCATACGACGTATTTATACGCGTTACGTGGTCCTCCCAAAAGGTACCCCGTCGAATCAATGACCGTACTACGCACTCTGTGTGTGTCTGTAGGTCAATTACACCAGACTAAACACACACGCACACCCGCGTCGTACACACGCACTCGCGCACGCACGACGCCGCGCGCCAACGCGAACACGTACGAACCGCCGGCGGCCGAGTTATGCGACCGTCGTCGTGCAATCGTCGTGCCTCGGTGTTTCCGTCTCGTAAGTGTGTTTCTCCCCCACGGAGAGCCACCCTTTTTTTATTTTTTTTTCTATAAAGACGGGTACTTGCGAACCTATTTCGTAAACACGAGAATAATTGAACTATTAAACGTCGGCGCGGTATAGATTCAGTGGCGGACCGAATCGAGTGTGGCGACGCGGCAATCGTCGCCCGGGTCCTTCCCGAGTGTTGCGCCACTTTTTCTAACGATTCGAGTCTATTTTAACGCTATACGTAAGTACTAGAGCACGCGCAGACTTTTGGTTTCACTATTATGACTACACGTCAATATAGATTCAACGGACGCGGTAGTGCAATAAGAGTGGGTAATTTTATCATTAACACATTGACGGACATAACTGCTATAGCAGTCATGCATCTTGCTGTAATTTCATTGTCACTTTTATATCTCACTAGCTGAATAACCCGGCTTCGCTCGTGTGCAGTATAACTTTTTACCCCTTTTACCCCTTTTAACTCCGGTAGGTGTAGAATTTAGGAAAATCCTTTCCCATGGGGTCTCCACTATATAAAACGAAACTGTTGACCAAATTTCATACTTAAAGCTCCAGCAGTTCCGGCCAGGCGAATTTTTCTAGTTTCACCTTTTTTACCCCTTTTAACCCCCTTAAGGGTCGAATTTTGGAAAATCCTTTCTTTAGGGGCCTCTGCTATATTAAATGAAACTATTGACAAAATTTAATACCACAAAGCTCCAGTGACTCAGGATTATTTCCATTTTTACCCCTTTTAACCCCCTTAGGGTTAATTTTCTTAATAATTCTCTCCGTAAAAACCATCCTCGTACTTCAAGGAATATTATAAAAAAAAGAATTAGCGAAATCGGTTGAGGGGTTGTTGAGTTATGCGCTTACAACACATTTTGCGATTCATTTTTATATATAAGATTATACGGGTATAATTCAAATGATAAAATGAAAAAACTATTTTTAGTTCACAACTGATGTTTTCCCTGACCAGACTTTAAGTCGTAAATGGACATTACATCTGTCTTAATACGATACACCCCCAACGAACATGACTGCTATAGCGGTTATGCCATTTTACGACTTATAAACACATAACTGCTATAGCAGTCATACACAAATTACTACATATAAACATTAAACACCATAACTGCTATAGCAGTGACTGTCCATCAACGGGTTAAACGCGTTAAAAATTGAGACCGTTTGTTCACAAATAATTTCTCATCGACTACTCGCGCTTTCGTCCCGATTTCGTCGCCCCGTCGTATGTTTATAATCGTATTGAAATAATAATTTATTGGAAAACAGCTGTCCCGATAAAATTGATTTTAATAAAATCGAATTTTTTCAGGGTGTGCAGAATACGTTTAGTCGGGGCAGTAGTTAAAGTGGAGGGGAACGCAGGGGGACACTATAGTCTCCTAACATCTGATCAAACTATTTAATGTGCCACTATTAACTTTTTTCCTGTAATGTGCACCGACAGGACACGAGGCGGCTTAAAATCTACACATTTAACATGTAGAAAAACCATATTTTTGCCACCCCGAAAAAAAAATCGTGATTTTCGCACCGGAAACGTATGTATAACAATCGAACAGATCAGTTTGTACCTAATTATAATAATTATATAAGATAGTTCGTAATGAGTACATAATTATGTAACAATAGTAATAACACAAACAACTACGAGTGTGATTGCGTGAAATCGCAATAACAATATTGCGTGTATTATGACGTAATACTGCGTGTATTATGTAAATCTTCGTGTAATATGCAAAACTGGGTGTATTGTGTAATTTTGCGTATACGACACGGCCAATGGAAAGCCGAACTGCGCGCGCCACCCGACCAATAACAGCCGGGCTGTGCGCGCAACGCAACCGATACCGATCGAGTGACGCGCGAAAGTACAGCAGCTTACCATTGCAAAGTGTGCGATCAGTATAGTGCCGACAGCCGTCCGGAAAGTTCTTCTCGTCGTGGTTTTAATTTTTCTCCGTAATAATATGTCGTCAAACGTTTATTATTATTTATCTCGTCGACGACCGATCGAACTTTTGATTTCCTTTCGATTTTAATCGTTTTTCGCGAGTGACTTTCGTATCCGCGTTACCACTTACTTTATTTCACAAGCCAATGCGAACAACACCGGACCTCTCAACAGCGACCCGCCGACAAGCCGTAAGTAGTACCGATTTTATTTATTTACAGTATATATATAGATAGGTAGTAGTGGGTCATAGGTAGAGGAGTAGCGACCGCCATCCCACATTTTTTCAGTAAAATCATATTTATGCCGCCCCTTAAATAAATCGCGAATTTTGCACCAAAAACGTATATTAATCGAACAGATCTGGTTATTGGTCTGTACCTACTTTATTGTAACGATATAACCTCTATTTTTTTTATTGCCGACGTAATAATACATAAACATCTCCATCGAGCTAGTTTTTGTTTTCAAAAATATCTGCTAATCAATAGAATTAAATAAGAAATACGCAAATTAATTTTCATTATTTTAGAATTATTAATTTGATCGAAATAAAATAATTAAAATATTGAAATTTCATAAAACTTTCAACTTGAGGCTTCTCTTTGTATTTTTCATTTTGATCATAACATATAAAAAAATATGGCGTATCGTAGGTAACACAGAGTAGTATATTTTTTTTTAAAAACCGTATAAAATTGAACGACCATCGTGTTGATCACGCGTTTTGTATCATATTTGGTCCGAGCACTATATACATGTCATACGAACGAAACGTAAATATGTCTCGATATTCAAAATTTTCGAATCAATTAAATTAAATCAAAAATACGTATTTATTAATTTTAATTGTTTTACATCCGGTTTGCCTAACCGTTCCAATACCTGGCAATACAAATTTTTAATTTAAAAAACGGTAGACCCGGAAATAGTAGTGATAATGAGGAGATACCGAAAGCAGTATAAAATTTCTCTGTTCGATCTTTACCGTTTCGGTGTCGACCGAATCGTCGTCGTCGGATAATATAAATAGCTGTCCGAAACGTGTTGATATTAAATTATTTTTTCGTCGTAAATATTGCTCTGTTTATTTTAAATTCAAACGATCGTCTGTTTTAAGAACGTAAAACGTTCAAAGTGAATTCTCTAATCCAGTTGTAATGGGCGCCGCGCCGTAGTTAATTTATTTCAAACACCGTCTCGACGTAAAAAGTCCAGAGACGGAAACAATTAATTACCTCTCAAATCAGGTAAACCTATTCTTATTTTGTATTTCGTCTCGAGTTAAAATTGCGTAATTAATTCAGCTTAAATTCGCTTTGGGGATTCAAAGTTAATCGCATCGAAAATAAATTTTTTTTTTTTTTCAAATTTCATTATTTCGACGTGTGATTTTTCTATAAGTCGTCTTACCCAAAAAAATACGGCTAGAACCGCTACCGATTATAATATTATGCATTAATGGACTAACATGAATAATTAGCAGATTAAACAATCGAGTTTTTTTTTTATTATTTATTACAAAATAATCGAATAGAGACATAAATTTGTTCCTTCACAAGTTAAAACTTTAGAGAGCGGATTTAAATGCGTATTGAATTTTTTTGCTCTAAATAAAAATATCATACTACTTTTCACGTTTCGTATAATATGATCAAAGAATTTAAAAAAAAAAATTATCATTTTTTATTTATTTTGCGTTTTTCTTGGTTCATTTTTGAATCGTTTGTGCTTCTTTTTTTTTTTCAATGAATTCGTTTTTAATGCATTTAAATCCGTGCCCATTTGTATAACATTATTATATTTTTTTGAATAAAAAATTGAATTACAATTACGTTGACAATATACTTGCCTTTTCGATATCATCGATTCGTTTCTTAATAATTTACAAATCGAGTAGGCATTGCCCTTTTAAATTTTCACCGGAGAAGGCAGTCACACTCGATCCCCCCCCGCCTCTCACTTCCTAGTCTCCTAGATTATTATCATTATTATTGTCGTCGTCGTCGTACACGCGTTGTTTGAATTGTGTGTTTGTGATACTCGCTCCGAGAGTGTCAACAGTCCCCCCCCCCGACCGACCAATATTTAGACTACAATAACAATGCAAGTACATGATCTATGCAGGTAGTATACTCCCATTGCCCTTCGAAAACGTCTCGAATTAATTGTTTATCATCGTTGCGCGCGCGCGCACGCACGCACGCACGTGTGTATAGTCTGTTTTCTATATTTTTTTTCTAATTTAATTTTAACTTTTCAATGTCACTGTGTAATCATATGCAATTAATACGCGCCCACGGGCTCACTTAATTATTCGAGGACGGTTAAATAAATAAAAAAAACAAAAAAAAAAACGTTAAGACCGACCAGCAGCTGCTGCAGTTGCTGCCGTGTTGTGCACGTTCCGAAAGCGACAACTCGGCGCCAACGATTTCGTTTTCGTTGCGTTTCGCGGAAAAGAAGAACGCTAGACAAACGAACTGTTGTCGTCGACACGCTTTTCGGCCACACTAAAAATGTCCGCCTCCTTTAAAAACGCTCGGGCGTGTTTTACTAGTTCTTTTGGTATTTTTAATTTTTGAGAAGCGTTTTTCTTTTCTTCATCGTCGTTTTTTTTATTTTTTTATTCCATTTTATTTTAAACCATTTCTCACTAATCTAGAGGAATATCTAAAGTTTATAAAATGCCGTATAATTATCGAAATACTTCGCGGACCTATGAAATAGGTTGATGAAAACGTTTCGAATTTTAAACACGCCGTAGGTATATCGAATTAATCTGGTAATATAATTTGGTAATTCTATTCTTTGGTAAATGTCGTGTGTCAGTTTAATCGTTTGGATTTATGAATAAAAAAAAAAATAATTTAAAAAAAAGGAATAAATGATGGGTGATTGATATTGGTGAATTGGCCTTTTTTAGGTTTTCTATAACAAAAAATCACAGCCCTATTTTTTATTTTGTAAATGACGTTAGTTTATGTTATCGCATTGACTCGGAGTCGAACACGCGTTTTTCCGCGCGCTTACTTATTTTATTTTTTTCGGTGTGTGTGTGTCCTTTACGTTTTGGTAGGAAAAGGATAACACGACACTGACTTTGAGGATTCGTTACGCTCGTTTATAAATAATACATTCCGTTTGGAAAATATACGACGACAAACCCGTAAAGGCTTATAAATATGTTTTGGGTCTATATATTTTTGTTTTTTTTTTTTTTTTTGCCGAAGCATAAAGTGTTTTTGTAGTACCTAATAACAAACGGCTTTTCGGGTGACATAATTTTTTTTTTTTTATGTTTTCATACCGACTAAACGACAACTCGTTTTACTATCGTTTGCATTTGTCGTGTACGGTTTTTTTTTTCTAATGATTTATCTTTTCCGTATAATAAATATTTCTTTTCAGTAGTTTGTATACGGTACGTTTACGCGGTCGTCGCATTGTGTGCGTACTTGCACGGCGAGCCGCGCGGTATTGTGCTAAGGACGGCCGGCATTTTCGTGCACGGAAACGGACCGAAGAATCGGAATTCGAACCGAAACCAAACTGGACTGAATATTTTCTTGCGATTTTCTATCCGGGCCGATTACCGTTTTCGAGAATTTCGAAGAAGTGACGGGATTTTTTTCTCACGAAAATCGGACGGCGCAAAGACCGAAAACCTGATCGAATTCTGTTTACGAACACCTGTGGACCGGACCAGTATTGATTTTGGATCGAACTCGATCGGCGGCGGAAAACTAAGGTAATAACTATATGTGACTTTTTCGAAGGAATAAGTCTAGTCTTTTATACTTGAAATGATTTTCATACTATTAAAACTAACGATTCTTATCTCGTGTGGTTTATTATAGTGCTCGAAAATAATACGAAACGAACCCAGTCGAAATCGTATTCTCGTCGAAACCCCCCGAAACGACTATTATTTCGAACAGGACTAGAATCGATCGTTTTGGTTTATCCGGGTGCCGAGGTAACTTTTATAATAAGCCTTTACTTGATTTGATTATTTCTGTCGACCGAACGAAATCGGATCGCGGACCGGATTTTACAGTCCTGACCGCGCAGAACGCCGCCCGCGCTTGCGTGGTCTACGTGTCTAATAAATATTTTAAAACCGACGAAAAAGTGCGCTTCGCTCGTACGACGATATTTTCAATATATTTTGCGGATGGGTCCGCGCGTTTATAATGTTGTATTATTTTGTGCTCGTCCGATCAGGAAGTGTGCAAGGTCGCGCGCGAAAACAGTGTTTTACTTTGCATATTTAATGCGCTTCGAGTAGTGGTCGTCTGCGTAAGGATATTACGTCGGCGAATCATAATTATTGTTTTTTCTCGTTTTATTTTATTACGTGTCGGAACTTTAAAAAAATAGACTCTATAACATTCGAACGTGCGCGGAGACACTATGAGTGATTTTTTTAATCCGAGAAATAAAACAAAAATATAAATATGCATATTATTATTTTTTTTTCATCAGCCCCGCTCACATAAAGCGCGTGACAAATGTGCGTCTTTTTGTTATTCGACGTGTGCTTCTCTCTTCTCTCTTAGTTTAATTCAATATAAACTCCAATCGCTGTTTAAATCTTTCGATTCGCATTACGCGCGTAGTATGCTATACACGATACGATTGCGAGTAATAATATTGTCGCCGCTTTGTAAACAAAACGATTATTATAAATCGAAATCGATCGACGTGAGAATCGCACGTTTTTTTTTTGTTTTTTTTGTTCAAGCGAGCCGGGTGGAAAAATTTATAAAAACCCGAGCGACAGGTTTTTTTTTGGGGACGAAATTATCCATAAACATTATACGACGTATTCTTTAACCCGTCATTGCTCGCGTGTGAGAATTTCCCTCACATTGTTTTTAAGTCGGTAACCACTGGCTTGTTTGTTGTTATATTTTTCCCAAATTCATAGTACCTTATGACGAAATATTTAAAAATTGATTTATCATTTGAGGGGTACTTAAACGTTCCGATGAGGAAACCTATTGCGTTCTGAAATCAGCTAGTCGTGTTTCGTGAGCGATTTCCTCTACGCGCGAGTAATAGCGTTTGAATTTCGCGTTCATATTTTCGTTTTTACTTGTTGTTATTTTTTATTCAATATTTTAATTTTTTTGCCGTTTATTCTATTTTTTAAAAGTATGAGTGAGGCAATTATTTCGTGGTTAAATAAAGATATAGAATCACTAAATGATTCGTGTAGTGATGATAGTGAAAATGATGACAATACAATAACTGGAGAACGAAATATTGAGGAAATATTGAGTTCATAAAATTACATTTTTCTAATATAATAATTTTTCATATAATTATTTTCATTTTTTTCAATATATTTATAAAAAAACATTCAAAATTTGTTTATTTTATGATTTATTAATTATTTGTTCTTAAAATATTACATCTATGATAAAATATACAAGGTGAGCGAATCTCTATACGCGCGAGTAACGGCGTTCAAATTATACGCGCGAGTCATGACGGGTTAACGCGATAGCGAAATTCTTATTAAGGGAAAATTATTACGTTATCGCAAATCATACAATACTGTAATAATATTTCGATTTAAACAACCGGTGTTACGTGTCCGCGACACGTTTGTGCAAAAGTCGCGGGGAAAGTAATTTAAAATAATTGACTTGGTTATAAAGTTGTGTCAACTCGATGAAAACGCCGTGGAATGAGTTGATTGTTAAAAAATAATAAATTTGACTCTATGTAGGTTTCGAGTCGATACGGAGAAAACCATTAATTTAACTCGGTCGTAAAAAAAAAAAGTCTATAAAATTTTCAACGCGCTCTTCCGTGTAGTCACCCGTGTAACGTAACAGATGATTGGGTTATTTTTTAATTTTCAATTAACGATCACAACGTTTTGTCCAAAGTTTATCGCCGCGATCTTTTTGTACGTACAATTTATTTATTCTTCCGTTGTAAACGCGAAAAATCAAATGCCATATAAGGCCGGGCGGGTTACAGAGGAAAACTATGTGGGCCGGACAAAATTTCGATGGAATTTGTAAAGGGTTATTAAAATCTTATATAACTCGGTGACCCGTCCGGAGCTGAATAATTATCATTTAGTCGTTTCAATCGATTGTCGTTTAAATCAACTCGGGAAAACTGTATTCTATACCGATGACTATTTAAATTAGTTGGCGAGTCGATCGGAAAAACAACTGATTAGGTAAGTCTAAAAGTTAATCAAAAGGATTAACTCGTTGGCTTATTGATAACGGTCACCTTTAGGTTTGTGCATATTATCGAGTATACGTACATTTATAATTTTATTTATTTTCGTTTAAAATTATAGCGATTTGAGTGATAGAAATGAGAATTAAAATATTGTATGCTTCTTATTAAATTCCACTTTAAAAAATAAAACCGTTTGGACCAACACTGCTGTATTATAATCTACGACAAACATAATATACAAAATTTATAACGCGCGTAGTTTTGGCTTGATTTGATTATATTAACGCGTTAATGGTCAGCACTTGGATTCGTATTGGACGTCGTCGTATAGAGCTGGTTTAGTGAAACCAATTATCGATTAGTTAGTCTGAGTGTAATAATTTACGCGACGGGATGACTTTCTATTTTTCTGATGCGGTCCGTCGCGTCGTAGCAGGACAGGTTTTGAAAGTTTAAGCCGCGTGGGCAGCGTGATATAATAGTAATAATAATACGTGTCGTACACTATTTACGACGACGGCTATACTAGCCGCACCTAGTCGCACGCTAATTTTTCCAAAGAAAAGTGAACCCGAACGCGTTTCGTTTTTCAAAACGACCTTCGGTTTCGTTTTTTTTTTTTTTTTTTCGTCTATCCAAAAACAAAACCGATCCGAATGAAACGTGACCGCGACGTCGACGACATCGTAGGCGGAGATTCAGTAACATTTTAACGTGGAAGAAGATTCGGTTTTTTTTTTTTTTTGCTGTCGTTTTAGAGCTAATAATTTTGGAAACACGCGAATTTGCATAACCTTCTATAGTTATATTTCAAATACTTTTGTTTTCCGTTCCGTTTACCACGCGTGTATGCAAATATTATGTCCTGCAGTACAGCGCAACCTATTATATATGTGGTGACTTTTTTTATTTTTACTAATATTTTAGATTTCAAAGTGGTTTTTGTACCGGCGGAGATAACCTACGTTTGAACACGCGCACGACCGTTCGCATAACGATTCGATCTCGTCATAAAATCGTACGTTTTTACCTTGGTTTTATAAAAAAGAAAAATTTGTCCACATATTCGGGTGATTCGTTTGACCGTTTTTTTTTTTCACAGTGTTTGGGCATTTTTTTTTTTTTTATTGCCGTTTTTTATTGGTCGTCGTCATTTTATCTCTTTACCAACACTGCGCGAAACGAACGCAAAATACTCGAGTGCGTCGACATCGCGATGCGATGGAAAAAAAAAAAAAACGAATTCGGTTTGATTTCGCATAGGTATTTTCACGTTTTATCGAAACGATTATCGCGCCGAGTCCTTGCGGCGAGCGTTATTTCCAGGCAGTCGCGCGGATATAAAATAATTACGAGCTATTAGCCGTTTATACATACATTATATACATCTATTGTATTATATATGAAGTCGCTCGCGCTCGCGTAGGTAGTCGTGTTTTTTTATCTTTGGTTTTTTTTTTTTTTTTTCAAAACCGAGGTCACCATCACCATAATCTGGACAAAAGGCAGATCGTTGTCCGCGTGCGTGTGAACA
The DNA here is from genome assembly GCA_948098885.1 of Drepanosiphum platanoidis. NCBI lineage: Eukaryota > Metazoa > Arthropoda > Insecta > Hemiptera > Aphididae > Drepanosiphum > Drepanosiphum platanoidis. Next base: position 8,319,130 of record OX402531.1, read on the forward strand.
AGTTTTTTTTTTTTTTATTATTATTACACGCGCGTATATTCCTCATATTATTATTATTATTCTTATACGTATATTTTATTTTTTTTTCCACAATATTATTTTATTTTTTCGTTAATGTGAAAACGCGCATATATTTCCCCCCCCCTCCGCTCGTTTCTCGCGCTCGGTTCGATTTCACGCCGACTCGCAGGACTTCGCAGGACGACTTGCTCGCTGTTACCTACTCGTTTTCGTAGGCAGACTCGCGCGCTCGCGCGCGCGCGCGTGTGCGTCGGACACAAGGTCACTGGAGGAACGCGCGATAGAATTATATACGTACGTATAATATATATTATATATATTTATATAAGTATGTGTGTGTTGTTTTACGCTCGTCGCGAGTTCTGCAAGGGGCATTGCTCCTCCTGGAAGAGTCAAGGCCGAGTGTTGCCATCTGCGCGCAACCATGGGAGCTGAATACTATTACACATTGCGTACATATTATCGTGTGTGTATTTATATTTTATGTACGCGCCGATGTGCTGTTTATAATATATATATATAAAAAGCAAACGACTCCGCCAACCCCCGCCCGTTCTCGCCGCCGCCGCCGCCGCCGTCGATGTACGGTAATCGTACCCGTATTATGATATGCGCATAGCTCGACGGTAACTCGACCCGGTAAATTTTACGGGTTTTGAGTAAATTCGCGTACGTTGTTTTTACAACACCATAGACGTCTCGGTTTTTTTTTTTTTTTTTTACCGGGTGGTTTTGTTGGTTTTTCACTCGCGGTCGTTAAAATCCAGCGAACCACTCTGCAGTCTCGAATGGTTTTTTTTCGCTAATAAAACACGACTTTTGTTTGAGTACTTTTTTTGCAAGCATAGTTTATTATCAGGCGTATCGTCTGTATTTGAACGATGTTTATGTCGGACAAATAAAAAAATTGCACGCGAGGTACAATAATAATATAACGCTCGTATAAACGAATTCCATTAGTGTTGGGAATAATAGATTAATCGGCATAATCAGTAACGATCAAATATGGTAACCACCTTTCACGTCGAAACGGGGTAAACTTATTAAAAATATAAATGACGAGTTTGTAACTAACTTTAAACCCAATAGTAAATCAACACGAATAGCTCAACAATTTACTCTAAATTATGTTTTACCGATCGATTTACTGACATTGTTTTGCCCGGTAAATTTCACGACTTAATATTTTGCGCGTGTAACAAATACATTTACATATTATATAAACCTACCTAATACAGGCCTACTGTATTTAAAATAATCTCTCGAATAGTTACTTACACCCCTATTGTAAGTAAAGGGGTCCGGGCCTTTGGTAGTGTTTTGCATCTTGTTTTTGGAACGACTCGCGCGATGCTTTCCTTTTCTAAAAATGTGTTTCAACAACAAAAGAATCTAAACGACTACGTTTTATTTTCTAATCTCCTGTTTCCTTTTACTTTCTGGGAGTTTTTGACATTTTAAAGTCGATCTGTTTAAAGGTCATTTAAAAGTATTTTCAACGAATCGAGAAAACTAAATTTCATGAATTTATTTCATTTCTATTTGTTCCGTCATTTTACATATTGTATTTTTCTACAATTTGCTATCAAACTATTGAATTCGCCCATATTATATTATTTTACTCAACTAAAATCAGCACTTTTAAATTTCATTCGCGAAATCGTTGTAAGACTACACAAATACGTTACTACAACACTCCAATAGATTTTATACAAAACCATGAAAATAATATGCTAATGTCCCCACCGTATGTTTATAACGCTGAAAATTACTATATTGTATATTGTGTACCTAATAATAATTTTCGTCTCTATTTTAGCGCGATGGCGGCAGAACGGCGATCGAAGGAAAAAATATGAGAAACGGGAAAAAAAAAAATCGAAATCATCGTTCGAAATTTCGCTGTTTTTCTCCCCGCCCGTTCGATGCCGCGAACAGGTTACGATAATCCGCTGCAGGTATGTATCATATTATTATATTGCAATGTAATAACAACACGTATACGCATGACGTTCTTTCGCGGCGCGTCGGCAACTGCACCACTCGGTGCATAATATAATATTATACTAACGCGATTTGCATTCCTATAGTTTTAATCGTTGTAAACCGGAAGGTTATGTTCTTAAGACGGTTTGTAAAATATCCTTTCAATCGTGACGGGGCATTGGCGAGTCGATGAGTTTTTATGTCGAGTTAATTTTTAAACTCGTTTGCCCTCCCCCCCTCCGTCAACTCAAAATTATAACGTGTAACGTTCTATCGACCGTTAAGGTATTTTTAATTTTGAGTTTTTATCACTATCAAAATATATATTTTTAATCGCCAGATTATAATATAATATTCGTTCTTAAAAACACTATTTATCGGATAGATAGTTAAAGTATAAAAATATTCCACTATAATTATTATTGTAGTCGTTTAGAGATAAATTTAAAAAATTCAATAATTGCATACCTACTAAAAATTGATATCGAAATAAGTTCGACGATATAATATATTTCAATGTTAATTTGATATAAAAAAAATACTTGGAAAACGTCGATTTTTGACTATCGACTCGATTGGAAAAAAAAAATTATAAACTCGACTGAGTTAAAAAATATCGTCGACTATTGTTCTCCGGTAATTTTTAGAAACATTACTTTTTTCGGCGAAAAAAAATTCCCTCGCGCCTACCTCGCCTATCTGCCCCGTCACGTTTGTAAAAGTAAAATACGCGCTCTCTGCGGGTCGTCTATTTATTTTATGTTAAGCGTAGCGAAATGTTTCGAATCACGAGGAGATTATAATATCGCGTATATTTAGTTGCGACCGAATCGATTTTATCACGAAATAAAACAATTAAAATCAAAAGTACTTTAAATCGCGTGTAAATTTCCGAGACGAAAGTGTATCGCTCTTCCGAATGAAATAAAAATAACCGATTTAATTGCGTCCCAAACACGACATGTCGTAATAAACTCTAGCTGAGTGTTCTTTAACCTCCGAGTCGTATTTTTAATATTTGTGTGCGTGGAAAATATTTTCGTTTGCGACTCTGCGGAACAAAATTATCGAACACTGCCTATAATATCGTCGCGACGATTGTTCCTCACAAACACAATAATAATAAATACTATTCCGCGACGGAATTATGTGTTTGTTTTGGTTTTCTGTCGGTCGTCGTCGCATATACCACTCGCCATAACTCAAGTCGTATTTTATACAATGCGAGTACAATTATTAATGTCTGCGAAGCTGTTTCTATTTTTGACGCGAATCGGGCAGTATTTATGGCGTGCAGGAGCGTATCTCGAGTGTGTTTCGGCGGCCCCGGGTTACGTTTTATCCTCCACCCAGGTCCTCAGACCCCTTCTCGTTTTCTTTTTTTTCTATTGAAAGAAAGTCGTTGTTCAAAATATCGATTCGTGTTAAAATCTATCGTTATGTTCTTTCGTTAAAGTGATAGACCCTCTCCCCTCGGTGTACAAGATTGCAATATACATTGTAATCGAAATGAATAAACGAAATAATTCGGAATATATAAACTTCACGATACTATATTATACATTTTAATCTATTTATTATTTTTTTCTTTTCAATCGTATCAAAAGAAAATAAAAGCAATCGAATCGAAACCGTTGGCTGCAATTTTTGTTCCGAGTAGCCTGCACTTGACATCGCGACATTGCGAATTCGTACGGATTTCTCGCCGAGTGAGAATCGTAATGTTACTAAATCGTCGATTCGTTGCTAAACGCTCGTCACTTGATATATCGTTTGAAAAAATAAAAATAATTGTACCTCTTAATTCGTATACAAAGTATAATATCCATAAAAGCTTGACAATTTTGGTCGAAATCGAAAATTACAGTATATTTACATTAGTTTAATGTTTTAACGATTCGTTCGACATTTCAGAGGCGGCTGAATCCGTGGGAAAACATATTATTATCTCGGCAGGTTGTTGTTTCGTTCTCGCTGGAAATCCACCAGGAGTGGACGCGCGTATACCGGACAACGTGCTCGCTAAATAGTTACGAACCGACCACGTGAATAAACAAAACCAACAATCATTTTAACAATCGTATATTGTCCTCTACAACTGTGGCTCGTGTTAAAACAACAATCGCTCCGTACATCACCCGCACGGCGACACGACATTATATAGTTCACGCTCGACCGACTATCGCGTTATCAAGTGCACATTAATATGCATACCTACGTACCTGCGGCGATTACTACGAGCATTTCCTTTATAATAAATTCGTCTCGATCGGTCGACGACGTGTGATGAGCTAATATATAACCTCGCCAAAACTACATTCTCGTGGATTAAACGTCGCTTTTGTTTTTGTTTTTTAGTTTTCGGGCTTCGATGTCGAATATCTCGCACACTCGAGAGCGTGATGGGCGCCCGTTGTATTGGGAGGAGAAGGCAATAAGGACAATTGCCTCTGGTAGAAAATTTCACGAGGTAAAATAAAACTCTAAAGCTTTTGTTTTATATATTTTCAAAATATGAGCTATTAGAATAATTATTTAAAAAATAAAATATACATAATATATTAAACAAATTTTCAATCATACAATCTATTTTGAAACGACGTGTTATTATTTTAAAATAATTAATCGGCCGTTCGAATTGAATTGATTTTATTTTATTTTTCATTTAATTAATTACATTCATATCGAAATTTTAAATCTTCAAATGATACGTATTTATCATAAATATATTAAACTTTGCGAAGTTTCGCGGACGTGTCGTTTTAACGCATTCTACAGTGTGTGACAAGAAAACGTTTACTATTTTATTAGTTTCGACGAATTCAAAACATTGAATAATTGAGGTATTTCTATGAGTCTGGTTTCCATTACAACTCGTAATGAAGTATTACGTTTTTTTCACAGTTAAATGTTTATGAGTTGAAATTTTTATTGAACTTTCCCAACACCGATTTGAAGACACGTACTGCAGACTCGACGACGACGGGTGACGAACGTGGTTCAGCCGCCGCGGTTTACTCGTCTGCGCGACCCAAATATAATAAATACTACGTGATGGATGACGTGGTGCGCTATATATACGTCGACCGATATGATGACGCACACAGAACCGCAGCTCAGTCACCCTTTGCCAGCGCACCGACCCCCGAAGCTATATATATGAAATACACGTTCGTCTCGTCCTTTCTTTCCGTCCCTTTTCCTTCTCCCAGAAGGGCGAGCCGCACACGACCCCTGCGAGACGACGGTGTAGCCGTCGTCGACTCCCGTAGTTAGTTTGCTTTTTACATTTTTCATTTTTGAAAGACAACGACGTCGTCACAAAAACGCCACTCCGCCGAATACCACTCGGGTTTTTCTGCCCGGCATCTTGTAATTTCCGCCGCAGACGGCGCGATCGAAACTTTGACTTGCATCACAGGGGCAGTCCATTTTTTTGGGGGGGACGAGAGGGTCCTGCGAAAAAAAAAAAAAAAATATGCCAACGAACTGGGGTCGAATTGATTACGTCACTTCCATGAATACGATCGGTGGACTAAAGTTTGTAAACGGATGAAAAAAAAAATGGTTCGAATTTGTAATATTGTATGTATATTGTAATTATTGTCTTATTAGTTATTATCTATATTTTAGTGGGCGTATCAGCCAAATTTCGAAGAGCTTTAATGAAACAAAACGAAAACTGACCACACGTGAATCATAAAATGTATTACAGTGAAGTGTAAGTCATTTAATTTGTTTGTGAATAATTTCCTCGAGGTGACCGCCAACTCTACTCGAGCATTACATATTACCGTGTTTTCTAGTCTGCACGGTGAAATCACTTCCAAAAGTGTATTGGCGCATTTTCTCCGTTTTTCGATTATTAGCTGTTCGGAGTCTCGAGATTTCCGTGCGCGTGAACTTTACTTTTCAAATATCCTCCCCCTCCCCCCCCCCCCGAATAAAAGTCACGACTTGATAAGTCTGGTGTTTCATGGCCGGCGGCCAACAGAACATCACCGTTTTTGGAAATGAGCAGCCAAAAAACTGTCGTTATTTTTGCGAAACGGATTTATCGTAAAAGCAGCACGCGTATTGTATTACTAACCCGCCGTACTGCGTTTACTTTGCAACCACGTGTTTTGCTTAAACTATAGTAATATTTTTAACGATCGTTCTCACCTTATAAACGATTATATCGAGGAAAGCATTTATTAAAATTTGTCGTTTCACTACCCCACTCCGTGTATGCTTTATACTTACAATAGTTGTATATATAATTATATACCTATTTGTTTTATAGTTTTGCGAGTACGAAAATCAATAAGAACGACTGTTAGTTTATTAACTAGCTTACAGCGCGTAATTTCAATGTTTCTAATTTACTCGTTGAAAACAATAACACAACGTACCCGATAGCTATTAAAATTTTACTGGGAAAAGTTTTCCACGTAATAACAAACACTGTATAAATATTTGACGGAAAGCTTTTAAAGCTCTTAAATCTAATTTCTTTGCGGTGGAAGGGCTTAGCCGTTTTACTCCCGCTAGCCAATAAACACCGGCTCTTACTCATTATAAAATAGTCCATCATCAAATCTATACGATACTTTCGCTTGAAACCAATGGCGGCCGTTGTTTTTGATTTGACATAAAATCTGCGATTACACGTTTTGATAGTTTTTTTTTTTTTTAATCTATAAGTGTTTTTCTTCATATTTTAAATTAACTCGAAAGTTCAAAGTTTAAAAGTTTACCCAAACCAAAATTTACCGAGATCAAAAGTTTTCGATTTTTATAAAAATATAATTTCCCGTACTTTCTTAAACATTTGCGATTATTTTTTATCTAGTTTTCCGAACGTATTTTGAAAATATAATTTTGCGGTAATAATTTATGCGAAGTCTTTGAATAAGATATAATATATATATATATACTTAGTATTGGCACAAATATTTGTACAGTATACTTTTTAAATCGAGAAGAAAAACTTGAAATTTTAAGTGAATATCATATATACATATATTATGATGTATATATATATATAATTTTTTTTGAGCTAGCAGCTCATTTATGTGATTGATTTTAGTTTTATTTTTTATTTTTACTTAATTTTATGATTTTAAAGTTCTCGTTTGAGTTTTTATAATGGAGTTTCTAAGAACTTATTTAAACGATGCTAAGTGCTCGAAGTCTCGAACTCTAGATTTATAATACTTAAAATTTTAATCCCCCCGTGAAGAGATCTTTAACTTAAATATTTCCCACAGATACTGGGACTTGATTTATTAATTTTATTATAACGTTGTATTGTTTTTGAAGTTTGGACGAGCGAATTGTAGAGGGGGGAGCGCGCGGATTAATACCGAAACGACAGTGAAAATATTATATCCCGATAATGCTCGAAAAACAATTGTTTTTTTTTTTTTTCGTCGCGGCCGATTGTTGGCGACAAAATAATATTATAACGCAGTTTCGACGTGAAAAGGTTTCGCGGAGTGGCGAGTGCGGTCTGATTGCCACCAAATTATAATTTCGAAATGAAATTATCGTCGGCAGCGGTATTGTATTCCGTTACGAGTCCACAAGACACTTCCATAGTAATGATATTATTATGTTTAGTATTGTTTGTAACCGTACAGATGACTAACAAACCGAAAACCTCGAGGAGTTAATAAGCCTGTATATACGTTTACAAAGGACCTATCCGTTTCGAATTTGCATACAAACACTCGAGGTTCAGCCTGATCTGTCTTTCGGACCGTTCGCCGAGTTCAAGAAATAAAAAGAGAGATTCGTTATAATGTTTAAAACTACGTGTTAATTTAGCTTATTATAATATGATATTATATATTGATCTCATTTACGATTGTCGTTTTATAATTATTTTAGTAAAACAGACGTATCAGAAGAACTTCCCCGAAATGGATCGTAAAAAAACGTAGGGTTTCGTGAAAATCGACTTTCTGGGAGTGTTTCTTAATCTCCGAAAAAATTAAAAACACCGCGTTCCCGCATTAAGACACCTATGCATAAGAGGGCACCCATCCGCCCGATAATAATGGATAGCACAACGGTCGGATGGACGTACAGTGAACTCGAGATTCGACGACAAAGTAAGTAGGAACGTTTTTTTGTATAATATGTATACGGGCGTTTCGCAGAGTAAACTATATCATCTCTTTCGGGTTATTGAACGCTAAATACACATTCGAGACGCTGCGGGGGATGGTAATATTGTTGAAATCAAAAAATATATTCTCGGCACAACTAGAGAGAAGAAACCAAGACCCTAAATATTGTCGGTAGTGTTAAAATCACTGATAACAACGGCGGCGACTGACAAACTGATCGATTTTTAACCGTCGTCGTACAGTATTGGGATGGTTTCGTTTTAAAATCATATTTTCGTTCTCTCTCTCTGTTTGTGTCATATATATATATATATATATATGGCACACAGGCTCTATTTACTCCAAACAATCGTTTGTGTGCGTGTTTGTTCAACCTTTCCGAAAAGAAAGAAAAAAAAACTATATCTATTGTCTCTCTACGCCGCGATGAAAAATAATAACTTTTTATTTCGTCTTTCCTTTATTTTTCTTTTTTTTTCACTCGCGCCATTGTGCTCTACGAATGTATCTATATAATATGTACGCAATACTGTAGGGTATTCCACAAAGATCTGACAAACGCAATAACTATTTACGTGTTCAGTTCTATCCTGCATTTTGAAGTTTTATGTGTAATAATAATTGTTGAAATCGTGAAACGCAAATTTTTTTTTTTATGGATTACTACTACATATTAGGATAATCTATAAAGGACTATAAATTTGTTCGGAATTTTTGAAAACGTGCACGTTTTTTCGCGTTTGTGAATGTTTGTGATTTCGCACGGAAGTCATCGAATTATTATTTAATTGTTGCTTCGATCCTTCAAATTACTCGTGAAATAATACCCGAAAAGCATAATATTATCCATTAGTTGGAATTTTAACTAATATTTACGACATTTACGTATATAAATAATAGTAGGTACATTGGAAAATCTAATTTTTTATCCAACCTATAATATAGGTACTCTATTATAATATTGTGCGTCAAATTTTACATAGCTAGAGAATTGAATTAATTTTTTTTCGGCTTCTTCGATGGTTTACAATAATAATTTAATCAATTTATCCTGCTATTATCATTTAACAAATATTCGTTTGAACGTTGACGTTTAATTAAATTTCTATCGAGTTATAAAAACGTAAAAAAAAAAAACAAATTCGAATTCTATGGTCGGTAAATATTGTAACTCTATTGAGAAGAGTACTGTAGTAAAATTACATAAAAAAAAAAAAGTCAGTAGAAAATTATATACGTTTTTATTTTTTCGTAAAATACGTTTTAAAATAATATTCTAAACGTTTTTTTTTTTTTTCCGAAATAAACTAAACCCGCAAGTCCGGTCGAGTCGTGTGTAAAAAAAAATAATATTACCGTCTGTATGAAAAAGCGTACGTGGAGAATACACGGAGCAGCGGCGTTTTGAAAATTAGAATTTCGGCCTACAGTTTTCGTTTTCGAACCGCCGCCGCCGCGCCGCTGCTGTGCCGCGCGCTCGTTTGTGATTTGACCGACGCGAGCTCGTCGTCGTCCCCGTGAAACGTTTTCATGAATAAAAACTAATGGGGCGTAATATGCATTAGTAATATCACGCTGTCTGTGAAATATGTGTTACACCTACAGACACATATTGTATACATCAATACGTGTACCGCGGGCGCGCGTTGTCTTACACGCGTGCATAAACCGTACGCGGTAATCGTTCGACGAGAAGAAAAAAAATTACCGCGAGACGATTGTATATTGGAATAATTACGACGAAAGCGTTACGTCGAACGCTTCCCATTGTGTGCGAGTATACGATTGCCCGCGAACCGATCGACGACGATGGAGGGAACGCGTTCAGAACGAAGCCACGTGTTGATTTCAGTTCGATTTTACTTCGTGCGTTTTGTTTTTTCATTTATTTATTTATATTCGTGTTTAGCTGTCGTTACGTTTTCGACCGGAAGAATCGATCCGATTTTGAACCGCAGGAATATCGTCTGCAGAGACGCGGAATGAACGTGTAAACATTACTCGACGAATAGGTATGTGTTCTTCTCGACTCGGCAGCCGACGTTTATTTTTTTTGTAATTTCACTTTTAACGTTTACCTGTTTTCTTTTTTCATGAGCGTACCATTGGAAAAAGCGATACGGAATTTGGACAATCGCGAACGCTACATTGTATAGTTTTCGTCGTCTGTGATCGTGAAACGGACGCGACCGCAGATGTCGTCATCCGTAATAATATTATGTTCACCGTTGCACACGTGCGTCGTCGTAGTTTCTTATTTTTTCCAAAACCTAATCGATTCATTTCGTTTGTTTTAATCGAATCGACCGTTTAGGTTACGTTGTCATTAAGAATCCAATTACGATAGACGCCACATCGCACATACAAACGTCGTTTCAACGTTGGAAGTTAAGTGATAGAAACGAATAATAATTATCAAAGCGGGTAAATTTATTTATATTTATCAATAATTGTTTGTCCGTGTTATGTCGACATGTGATTTTTACCAAAAAAAAAAAACAAAAAACCACCTCGCCTTAAAATATACAGAACCGACACTAATTATAATATTCTATACTAATCCGATACAATTAAATTCTAGATTAAATAATCGAGTTTCTTATTATTATTATAAAATAATCAACATAAAACATTTCTGATTGGTTCGATACATGTATTATTACTTACCAGAAGAAGGTTTCAATGCAAATTTAATTTCTTTGTCGTTGAAAACGAGATTGTTTGACTTGTTTGGCGAAAATAATAATAATAAAAATATAGGGAAAATGTTTATTGACATATTTTATATTTGATTTTCAATCGAGAAATGTAATTATTCCCATATTTAAAATTATTTATTTAATTTTATTACATTCGTATGAATATTAAATTTAAATTCATAAATCATCATGATTTTTTTTTTTACTTTTATAAATATATTTATATAGAAAACAAATATGTACAAATTATACTTTTATCATTAAAATATTAAAAACTATGCGTATACATAAAGAACCAAAACCTAATAAAGTCATAGAATTTAGGCAGGCAGTAGATTAAAATGCAAATTTAACTTCTTTGTAAAAGCTCTAAAACAATCCTTTTTATAAATACAGCGCAAACATATCATAGAATTAAAATAAATTACAATTATTTTAATTTGCATTTTTTAAATTAAATTTTGTTTTTAAGAGCATAATACATTTTTTTTTTTATTAAGTCATTCTTTAAATGCACTAAAATCCGCCGCCCGCACCCTCGTTTTAAAATTACACATATTTTTGTAAAATAAAATTCAGGTTCTCTGAAAATTGCCTTTTTATCTTTTCGATAATATTAATTTGACTTTTAATCAAGTCTCCCTTTCACAGAATACAATTCGTTACTATTGCCACGCCACCCCTAGTACCTAGTAAAATAACGGTAGACTCGGAAATAAGGAAATTGCGATGAAATCGATCAGAACGAAAATCGTTGGCTTTCTCTAGACAATATTTGTCCTCTCAGTCTCGTTCGTCGTCGGAAATAATATTTTCAAATATTTTCGCCCATGTATGTGAGCGCCGTATTTTTTTTTCTAAATTCAACTGATTAATCTTGTTTGTTTTATAGACGTTGAACATCTGAATAAAATTGTCATTATTAGATCGAATCATTTTAAAAGGGTTTCGCAGTAATCGTGTGGTTACAAACGCCACCGTTTCCACGTTGCAATTCCAGTGTACACAGTACACGAGAAAGAAATCATCTCTTTTATCAGGTGAGCCTATTACCGTTTATAAGGATTTACTCGTTGCGGTACGTTTATTTGATATTGATATTTCGTTTGCGTTCTTTTTCTGAATTTTTCTCGAGGAATGCCATTTCCTATAACTATTTCCACAAACAGTAGTATCGTCGAAATGCATCGTATGATATTGAGTGACGTTTTATTAATTTTGACGTTTTAAATTTAGATTCATTCGTTTAATACGATGCGTATTTACGTGTACTTACGTTAATATTTGAATTACGTAATTACATGGCACCGAAGGGAGCGCAAAATCTATTCAAACGGCTTGATAATAAGTCTCGCTACGAGTAGTAATTAATGTTTAACGCCGAAGCGCTCGCAAATATGATATTCACTTTTTCGACGGCGAGCTGATATTATTATACACCCGCTAACGAAAAGTTACTTACCCGTGCGAAAAAAAAAAAAATCCAATTATTCGTGAAAGGCGACGTTTTATTATACTCCTGTTTAAAGTTTATAATACCGAACTGCACGATGCGTGTGCAATACTTATAGAATAATAATTCGTTTACAACGCGAACGCGAGTGTCGACGAATCGTTAAAAAAAAAACAAAACAAAACACGTTCGCGCGTCACATAGGTAGTTAATGAAACCGCGCGTTTATTAAAATTAATTATAATAAATAAATAATAACCATCGTCTCTATTGATGGAAATTGATTCCCATTCACCGTGAATATTACTGTGGATAAAAATAACGACCACGACGCGACAGTGTAAGCGGGGGTGGGAAAAATACTTGAAAAAAAAAGGAGAAGTATCTACAGATACTTGAATCGACGCATGAGATACTTGTTATTTTAAATAATGATTTATATGAAATTTTGTACGGAGTAAGATTGCTAACGCGTTTAAGTGTTGTTTAATTTTTTCAACGATTTCAACACCGACGTTGTTGTTAAACGTTGTGGTTTAAAGTCTTCATTCTTTTTGCGGTTCTTGACTACGCGCCAATGCAGCAAAGTACAGACCCGGGGTGTCTGTGAGTCGATGACTTCGATAGATTTTGATATTTCGTCGGTCGGTAAATGGCATAAGGCAAACTTAAACATTTATTTTCATTAAATTTCGTATTATATATAATAACAAAACGAAAATAAAATATGTAAACGCAGCATGTGATTATTCGATTGTTATCTAGATAGATCTTGATTCGTCTTTTGTTTCCGTCGAGATAATTTTATGTCGACCTTTTTTTTATCTAGATTATTTAATGCTTATCCTTTAAACGACACCGCAGCCCCCCCCCCCCCCCGAGCGTACGAGTTTACGTCGAGCCGCCTCCTTTAAATTTTATAATTTTACACTAATATTATTTCGCATTTTCGACAATCTTCGGCGTTTTTCCTACAGACGTTTTTTCAACTTTCAATGCATTTCACGCGTCTCTCTTTTGAAGTACATTGATTGCACAGCGATAAACGAAATAATTTAGGTAGCCCATTATAAGCATTTTTTTTTTTTTTCAATATTTTATAAAACGACAAACAACAAAAGTTCTGGAAAATTATTTTATTTTTTTCGTTCTCTTAGTCAATAATATTATTATACAATAGTTGTTATAATTCGATCGTCTACGGAAATATTTCAAAGTTCGATCTCGCGGACACTCGTTTCATTCGCACAACAAAATGACTGAGCCGTATAGGTGTACTATCGAGTTATTGTTTTACTCGTTAAAGTTATCTCGACGAGAATTAATTGAAAAATAGTTTTTAGATTAGTAGGACTATCGAAAATGTTTAGATTTTTCTGCCTTTTTTGACTATTAGGAATTTTTGAAAAAAATAAAAATATTCTAATGTACATTATTTATACCACTAGCGTTCATTTTTCCAAATCTGTATGAAAAAAAATAGATCCTGGTTATATTTTTAGAACAATATTTCTACGAAAATTTGATATTTTTGAAACGGCGTTTCTACGAAAACATGGCGCTTTGGTACGCGTAACAAAAATAACAAATTCGAACTGTTGTAAACTAAAACTTTGTCCCTCTTCACGCTTAGAGTCTAAAATACAAAAAAACTTTAAAAGAAATCAAATTGCACATAAAAAAGAGTCCGTCTCTTATAATATACAGAGAGAGTATATTTTGTGTCTTTTATGAACGTCTAAAAAGTTTCGTTTATTTTTCTGTATACGTATACACATATATAATATAGAATTAGCTTTTTTCAGGATGGCACATTGACGTAGTTATGACGTTTACACAGACCTCTAAAAATTAATTAAAATCTTTTACAAAAAATATATCCTTTCAGTTTTCTTAATTAAAACGTAATATTTTTTTCTCTTTCTCTCATTCGAAACGAATACAAGTGTATGAATGCTGATGGCGAGACGGAAAATAACGAGTTAGTTCGAGTTTCCGAAAGCATAATTGCTGCGATAAACCATATTAATTGATACACTATTATTATAATAAGCGTCGGAAACTTACCATTAATTAACGATTATTTCACGTCCGGGGCTTGGATTTTTCCCTAGACAATAGTAGTTATGAAATATGATTTTATTTCACATCGAAACTTTAATAGAGTAGTTTTATTACATTATTTATAGTAAAAGTACTTGGTATAAATTTAAAAAAAATTTTTTTAGTAATTACCGAAATCAAATTCTCTAGTATCTGAGACGGCCAAAAATGTTACCGAAAACTAAACAAAACAAAATCGATTAATAAAAGTAGAAATTTTTCATTTTTATCTACTATGTATAGTCACATGTTATAATATTATAATCGCGAGTGAAAGTTTAGAATATTCAAACAAAATACATCATACTCAATTATAGTTTTTCAGACGTCGTCGATCGAATGAATAATATTTAATTTACCCGACTCGCTGTGCGTACCTGAATCTATTTGTAGATTCCATCGTTAAAATTAATCGAACCCGTAATATTGTATATTATTTTATATTTTATTCGGCAAACGACCTAGACAACGTATTATAATAATTAACGTTTATAATTGGAATGGTTTTTACTTTTCTTTTCGCGCGTCTCCTCGCTTTCTTCCAAACTAACCGTTTCCCTTTGATCTGTACCTATACCTTGTATACGCTGTTCGCCAAGGAAAAGTGCTCTCCTCCTCGATCGTATATATATACCTACCAACCTATATTTATATAAATATATATTTCTATTATACACTACTTTACTATTACTACACTACTACTCTGCTTAACTATACGCTCGCGGTATATTACTCAATTATAAAACGCATTACATCGTCGCCGACTGTGTACGCGTAAACGATTCGCGCTTCGCGTTTTTCTTTCATTAATTTTTGTTCTTTTGTTTTTCGCCCTTTAATTACGTACTCGTACGGTTCGGGCGCGAGTATGGTTTTTTTTTTTTTTTTTTAATTTGCATCGCTGCAATTAATATTACATTTATGTGTATTTACGCGAACACGATGTGTATAGGTATACAACCGGGCACGGTTAAAGACGTTAAAGTTAAACGGCTCGCGATAAAAACAAGTGTACGGTAAAATCGCGTGTTTTCGCGATAAACATAAACGAGTACACGTGCACACGCGCGTTTAGAATAAAACGCGACCGATGAAAAGATTGATGTGGCGGCACGAAATGTCTCGCGGACCTCCCGAACCTACCGAATCCGATAGTCGTCTAATGACGAATCACACACACACACACATCTCTATTGACGAGCGGCCTCGTTGGAACTCGTAAGTGCATCAAAAGCGTTACTCGTTCTGATATAAATTAATTATGATTCTAATAATAAATTCTGTATTTTTTAGGTTTGTACGCTGTATTGATATCGTAAGCTGCGCCCTATCAGCAGTGTAACTATTCGAAGCCTTTTTTTGAGAAACGGTAATTTGTATGATCGTATGACGTCTAAAAGTCACCGACACAGGGGTCCACAACCATCAAGTTTTTTGCTACGTTTTTTTTTAGCTATGAAAATTATATCAGAGAAATTTTAAAAAAATATACCAAAGTCCTTAATTTCCGAACCCTATAATCAAATTATACAACAAAAAAAAACTCTACTCGCCGATATAACACTTTGAAAAAAAAAAAAGAGGTGCTGCGTAATAGCTATAGTGTGATACTACTCGTATACGTTTAATAAGTGATGATTACTGAAAATAAATAATTCATGCTAGTGTGCGTTGGTAGAATTAACGAAATTCTTTGAAAAGTAGTCCGTTTGCATTCGAAATGTATTATCGCCGATAAATAGACGATCTCTCTCAAGTACAATCCGAAATATCGCCCAGACGAATTATTACCCATGTCACGTCATAAGGATTTATCGAAGGGCGAGAAAATTCAACTCATCGGCAAAACAAGAGTGCGCCAAAAACGGTACGCGGTGTTCCCCCGGGTGAGCTACGAAAAAACGGCTGGGCGATTAATCAGCTGTTATATTAAACAATAACGAATCGGTAAAATTAACTTTGTCAATTTTGCCAAGACCACACGACGTTTGAAATAAATAAACTTGAAAAAATTCTACGTCGACGGCGCGGCGGCTCCTCGTCGCGATCTCGCGTCTCAAGTCTGACGAAGGAGACGACGCAAAAACCGACCGTCGAGACGTAATAACGATTCGGGTCGCCCGCCGCGCGTATACGTTAAACGAACCGGGGCGTACGGACGGCGCGATAAAACAATTATTACTTCTAGTTTGAGACGCAAATGGGCCGTTATAGGTTCTTCGTTGCAAACGCACATTTGCGCGGGCATCGTTTTCGCCGCGCGCCCGCGAGATCTCCGTCGCGGACGCGCCGCAAGTCCTGCCGGACCACTTGAAATATGAATGTACGCCATTACGACGCCGAGGTGTATCAAACAACAATGTACTATATAATGTATTAATGTCGTGTAATATCGAATTAATACGAACAACGAACTATTGTGCAGCAAAATCAAACAAACCGAACCGTTCATAATTCATTATATACGTATTGTGTGTTACGTCGTCGTCCGAAGTTTACCTGTACAATATTGTGTTATTGTGCGCGCTGTATGTATATAATAATAATTAGCGGTATATTCGTTGCATAACGGTATTTATTATATTGTGTTTTTCTCGAAAGTCTAAAACTAAATTATATCGGACGCGATATCCCGGTAAAATAACAGATCGATCGACCAGTCAATGACAATAACATAATATATGTATTATATTATATGAACCGCGTTACCGAACATTTTATTGGGACACACGGAGAGCAAGAGAGAGAGCAGAAGTCGCTATTTCTACGCATTTTGACGCGGGGCCATTTAGAAAATAATGAACCACTCGGTCTCGTAGAAATATACGTTATTATTATGGTCCCAATCATTTCAACGAAATTAAATATTAAAAAAACCTATGATAAATGATTTTGAATATTACTATGTAATACCGTTTGTTTTAATTGCTTTTCGTGATTTATTTATTTTTTTCAGAGGCCAAATAAACAAACAATAAGATATCCCGTTTTTCACTGCCCCGCCACTCACTGTCTGGCGAGACAACGGAAGACCCGGTGAAATCGATTCGCACGAAAACCCCGTCGACTTTCTCTAGTCAGTGTTTATCGTTTCAGTCTCGTCCGTGATACGTTATTAATTTTTTGTCATTTTTTTTTTTTTTTTTTTAAGGTGACCGGTTTATTTCATATTTTGTTTCAAAACGTCAACACGTTTCGAGTAAAGTCTCGTCACGAATCCAAGTGTAATGGACGTCATCATAGTCGTACGCCGTTTTCACGTCGGAAGTCCAGTTATAGAAGAAATTAATTACTCACCTCTCGAGAATCAGGTAAATATTATTCCTATTTTTGGTCGTTTTACTACGTATTTATATTAAAATCGCGCAATTATTACTGTTGTGGGGGGGGGGCGGCGACTAGATCACAATTCAGATGAAAATATGCGTCCGTCCGTTTGATTTTTGAAATTTATTGATTTATTTAACCGTAACGAAAGTATCGTGTTTCCGGTAGTTTTTCTTATTTATAATACCAAATGCCACGTACGAGACGATTTAAAACAGTTGTCGACTTAATTTTAATCGCACGGCTATTATATACGAGGGTAGGTAGGTAGGTAGGCACCTATTCATCAAACTCTCGTGAAAAATATTTAAAAACCGACTGAATTCAAAAAAACTCAATTCTGACGGGGGGGGAGCCGAACATTTTAATTGCTAATCGCCTCTTATAGTATACCTTCAACCGACCCGCGATTTTACCCGTGACGACGGTGTGTCATTTTATAAAACGTATTCGTGCTCTAGAGTTTACTTTTTGAAGAGATCCCCCTCGCAGTGGCGTATAGGAAATTGCGATCCTCGAGAGTTTGAAAACCCGTGGGTCATATACGAGAGTATACGTATATTATCGTACAGTTTTGACGACGTGTTTTTTTTTTTTTATGCGTTTCGTCGACTGTTCTACTACACGACGAGATGACGAACAATTATTATTATCTATACACCGTCTAGTCGACGCGGCGGATCGCGTCGTAAAATAATAATTATTATTATTATTGTGTAGTCGCTGCGGGATTTGTGCTCGAATTTATATTTTCGTCCGTAATTCCTTACACATTGCGCGCGTCACACGACCCGTACAAACACCGCGCGGTGACGGTGTTCGACGCCGTATTTGTATTTTTATACTATCGTGTGTATTAGGTGCAACGTGTGGCGTGTGGGTGTCGTTTTAGTGTGTTTACGTATATATGATTGGTTCGCGGCGATATGTCAATATTTATCTACTCGTTATTTTTTTTTCTTCAAAAAAAAAAAACCGCGTGTATATATTACAGTGTCAAACTTTTTGTACGGTTTTTCCGTCATGATAATACTCGTTGACAGTAATATTATTATGAATACGTCAGGATAGAGTACAACGCGCGGCCAAAGTGATTTTTTTTTTTTAATATGTATGTCAGTCGTCCACAGATATAATACCTAAAAACCCAGCTACTTTGTGCTGTTATACCATACTTTCGGGCCAGCAAAAAGTTAAAATCAAGTAACGAAAAAAAAAACACACTGCACTCTAAACTCGACGAGTTACTTTTTTCACGACGATTTCTAACTCGGCGAGTTCGATTTCTTTCTATGAGAAAAACAATAATTAATTGACCGATTTCCTCGCCGTTTCTTATATCGTATTTTTAAAACATAGATTTCAAACGTAACTAATGTTTATCGACTTCCACGAATAGAGTAGCTAACGCCGCATCGTTATAATATCATTTACAAAGTAAAACAGTATCGAAAAAAAAAAAACTCTCTCAATTGTCTGGTATGGTATAATATTTTTATTTTTTTTTTCGTTAAACATTAAAAAAATATAACTGATTTTTAATTAAAGGTACTTCTTTCTACTTTTGCAAGGTAAAAAAGTAACTGATAATTTTAAACTTTATTTTTCCACGTTAACTTAACGAGTTAGAAAAAAAAAATAAAAGAATTGATTTGTCCAGTGTTGCAGTTATAATAATAATCATAGCATCGTCGTCGGTGACGAAAATAAAAACTACGTTTTCGATCGCACGAAAACATGGCAACAACGAAGATGTTTTTTCAAGTATCGCGAAGCCGACTATAAGCAAGTCTGTTGTGTAGGTAAGCAACTCGCGTCCGGTTCGTCGGAAAATAAACTCTAGTCTCGCCCATCGATCGACGGTTAAATCGATTTCTATTTGTAGCGTGCGCACACGTGCGGTGGAAATGTTTTTTTTTTTCAACGCGATCCCCGATCGTCCTGCCAGGATCGACCCGAGTTCCGTTTCGGGCGCACCAGGACGAGTGCCGGCGTTGGTACGCGGCCAACGCGTACCGAAATAGATCGCGCATAATACGCCGTTTCCGGAAGAGAAAGGACTGCGCGATGCCTGCTGCCCGAGTGGCCGCGATGTAAACACGAGACAGATCGGAGTCACGGAGTCGTCGAAACATACGAATCGAGAGCTCCGACGCCGTTAAAACGTTTAATTAACATGTTTTATTTTTTTATGCTAGTCGTAATAGCCGTTCGTCGTCACCCGCGCGTGTAATAATGGTCGCCGTCTGTAAAGGATCCGGGCAGGCGCGTCCTGGGATCATCGTCGTTTTCTACAATTAGCGCTCAAAAACAGAATTTAAACGCTCCGAAATACCGCGACAAAACAAAATACTCACCCGAGATGGGCTTTGAAAACGTGATATTTTTACTACGACGCGTGCTAATCTGACAGCCGGCAGTAAAAATTGGCCAAAACGATCGTAAAACAACGAGACGCCGCGCCGCCGTAAAACTATGAATGAATGACTACGTAATCGGGGGGAAAAGTAAAAATAAACAAAATGCATTTCGCATTGAATTTTTCCGTTCCTTCGTCAATTAATAAGTTTATGTCGTTTTATTATTAAGACCGACTGGTGCGGAAAAACGACTGATTACTATTCTGCAGACCACCGTCAACGACCCGAAATGGGATCTAATTATTATAAGTGTATAACTAGACGCGCGCGCGCGCATGAGACCAATAACAGTGTCTTAGTAAGGGTGTCCTTAATGAAGTTCAATTAGATTAGGATTTCCGATGTGAACCGTTCCGATCGGGTCGGCGGGCCGCCGTCGTATAACCTTGAGTCAAACGATAATAAATCGGTTCCCTCTAATGCAGTACGGTTACCTTTTCGGCTGGGTTTCGACCGACGCGCGCGTCTGCATGTTTTTTTTTTCTTTTCTCGTTCAATCGGATATTTAGCGATGACGCGTAATTGTTACAGTAAAAGGTCGGGAGCACGCTGACACCATTTTAATAAAACAATGTCGAATCGTCGAATTTTACAATTTTTAACTTGTTGAATTTTTACAGGAGCGGGTAAAAAACAACAGCAAATCGTATTGCGATTAATACGGTTGGAAAAAATCTAACATCTGCGCAGTAGCATAATATAATATGAACACGTGCATTTATTAATACAGTCCAATTACAATGATAACGAATTCGTACGTGTATTCATTAACTAGTAACATGTTTGGAAACATAAATTATAATTTACTAAATTCGTAAACTGCTTATAATCGGATCGCGGAAGTTGTAGCCCGAGAGAAGTCAGGACTCGTATACGCACTCGAAAATAACAAAATATTCGCCCGACAATAGCGCTAAATTTTTTCAAAAGCATACAAAGTAAAATCGCTAGAAAACCGACAAACGTTTATATCTACATTTTTTTTCACTTGAATTTTTCTGAAACAAATTCTTACGTTTTATATACGACACGCTTTTCTGTAGACACCTGTGAAGTCCTTATCAAGTCACTGTGATAATATATCGATTCTTACATCGACAATAACGATTGTATTGTGCGAGTTGAAAATCTTCAACGAAACGTGTCTGTGTTTCCGTTTACGTATAAGTGAAAACGCTCCTGGAAAAAAAAACAAGAAGACGCTTCGAGTTTTAAATTACGATATGAGCAAAGAAACAAGAACGAAAAACGGGTAAATATGCAACAACTTAGGGCGAGAAAAAATATAACAATATAAATACGCACATTCCTGCGGATAAGTGAGAAAGAATAAGTTGGTAATCTTACTTGGCACGTTCTATCGGATTTATTGTGGAAACAATCGAATAAAAGTGCAACGAAATGCGAACGCTACGACTTGCCCGCGGCTTGTAGTAAAGTACCCGTGCAATGGGTGTTTTTAATGGACCGTCGACGACGTCTTGTGTGCACAAAATCGAACCTTGGACGTCCGCAGGATCCGCGGCTGGAAGAGAAGTATACCGCCGCCGCCGATCGTCCGCCACCGGATATTAATAATAATTACGTTGTATCGAAAACCATCGGACTAAAGAAATTCGAAAATAAAAAAAATGTTCGCTTTCAAGTACGAATTTTCGAAAACCGGTCCGAAAAACGTAAGAATTAGATCGAGGAGCGACGAGAGAGGTAGAAGAGAGATAGAGAGATAGAGACAGAGAGAGAGAGACGGAGACGGAGAAAAAATTGTTTTTCAGAGTCCGTTGCCCGCGGACGACGACGATCGATGGCAACACGACTGCGTCATTCGCCGAGAGATGAATGAACTCGGAACGGAAGACCCCACTCCGTTCGCTGAGAGTGGAAACGAGTGAGGAAAACGCACTGTCGCGTTTATACAGGGCGATTCGAAACGTTTCGCAAACAACGACTGGTGATTTTCGGCAAAAAAAAAAAAACGAAATTATTATTGACGATATCATCATAATCGCAGAGTTCGAGACTTAGAAGTATTTGCTACGAGTTTGTGCAAACCCTACGCGTGTGGCTCGTCATAAAGTCGTCGTCACGGCGCGGTTGCGGAATACGTCGAAAAAGAAAAATCGAAAACATTGCTTATTTTCGGCGGTTTCGATTCGATAACACCACTAACGTGGTCTTTTTTCATTTTTCATTTTTTTTTTTTTTTGGTTTTCGATAGTATACTTTATTATTTCCTTTGTTCGCACGTTTTCACACATTGTATTTTTTGGTGAAAACACTGCGCAGAAGTCGAAAAGTTTTCGGAAAAAGTCAAGGTCAAAAATGTTTTGCTTTTCATTATTTTAACTTTCGAAAACTCGTTGTTGTTTGTATTTTTTGCTTTAGCGTTTAAACATCATTTGAAACGGAACGTTTCGTGCTAAAAAAAAGTACACGTTGTTTGTGGATAATTTTTGTACACGTGTACTCGTCACAAGCACATAATTTCATCTCGGGTATTTTACGATACGAGAGAAAAAATACTACTCGAAAGTTTTTGAGGGGATACTCGCTTTTTTTCCTCCCTGCTCGTTTTGGAATTCGAGGGAGGGGTTGCCGTTTTCGAGATTGCTTTTTTTCTTCCTTCGCTTATTCTAATGGTTTTTAAGTGCTCGCCTCGAGTGCTCGTATTGAACTTTTCAAAACGATTATTTCGACGACTCGGAGTGCTTCGAGTGCCGAAATCCGATTATAATATAATATGTGTAATAACATAAACAATATTCGCCGAGTCGCAGATCAAACGACGCCTGTAAATATATTACGTTGTGAAATTCGTATTCATTTTTTTCCTCGGCAGTATTGCGCGCGCGCCATACGCTCTATTTACGGCGTACATTATGATATTATTGTCGAACAGAGCACGCGTGTTGTGATTTTTATTTATTTACGTTCGTCGAGTTTATTTCGGGGCCGTGTGGTGTCTGCTCTGGCGTCTGCGGCGCCGCGCCGCGTGTACTGGTGGTGTTTTCTTACCAGACGCTGATCGTTCGAAAATTATATTCGTTCGGCGAGTAGTAATAATTATAAATCCGGGTACCCTTAGCCGAGACCAATCAGTAGGCGGATATTACAATAATATGTAATATTGCAATTTTAATAATAGGGCTCAGACTTGATGGCGAATAAACCGTTAAAAAAGCGTTTATACATTTATATAACGTCCGAACAAAAAGTGAAAAGCATTCGTTTTATTTAAGTCTAGTCCGGTGTTTATCGAAACGATTCAAAACGTATTTATTTATGATGACGTTTCCATCGTTCAAACGTGTCAAAAAAGCATTCGTTGTAAAATCCTAGCCCTAAAATCACACCGCGCATTCGGTCTGCAAGTCGTACACCGTTTTGATTTGTAGTAAACTATTTGAATAATACTTACGGCGGCGTTAAATGAATCTAGACTTAAGTTGAACACGGCGAACTACTACAACGGAGCAACACGGCGAGAGAGTATTATTTATAGAGGGGCTGGCGGTCCTTTCTCCCTGAAAAGTCTGGGAAACTTTTCATCGAGTACGTTTTTCATTTGTCTTTATGTTTGATAGTTGTTTTATTTTATTAGAATTGTTTGTAGTAGAGTTTCACAATATTGTAACTGTGTCCGTAGCGTTTGAACGTAGATATTATCACGATTTAAGATAATCTTGTCTGTTCTTAATCTTGACAGTCTGTTCCTAATATTGTATGTATTGTTTTATAGTTTTAAATCGCGCTCGACACAGTCAATATCACGAAAAAATTATTATGCGAACATAATAATAGTACATACGACGAGTATCGGCCAACAGCGGACGGCTCGTCTTATCATTTAGTAAGTACAGACAAATTATTATACAATACGTTTTACAAAAAATACTTTGAACACGGGTAAATTCGTATTAATATTCTGATTAAAGTTTGATATGAAACAAAATTTTGATATCCTATACTCTTTAAAATATAAAACCCGTGTTATATTCTCAGAACGTTGTGTTTTTTTTTTTGATAAAAATATTATTAAACAGACTACGATCCGGATCGGACCGAGCCGAGACCCAGTAAAATAGTTATAAAAATTCGCTTCTCGTTGTCCGACGACGTACACGGATTTTTATTTTTACCGTCCGGCGTTTGATTTTCGAACGATTTAAATTTCGAGTCTCCGTCGACGCGCGACGTTTTAAACTTATGTACATAAAATTCTATGTACAACTTCGTATGTATGTACGCGTTTACATAGTACCGGATATATTATAATAACGTCCGATCGTAAAAAGAAAACGAACCGCGACAAATTGTACGATATAATATTATTATATAACACCGCCATAATAATAAAGTTCGCAGACGAATATTTTACATCGCGTTTATGGACGCGGAGTGGTTTTTTTTTTTTTTTTTGTCTGCCGCCCTCCTTTAGAGCGAATTAATCGAAGATAATATTGTTTTGTCCGTGGAATATAATATTTTCGACTGTCATCGATTTTTTCCACGGCCCTTCGTCGAATCGGGTCAGTCCGCGACTGTAAACTCCGAGGAAATCGAATTATCCGAGACAAACTATGAACAACGAATTTCTTTGCGCGCGGAGTCTACACAACAGATCCGGTGAAGGAAATTTGCTCGATTTCAAAGATAAAATCAGTCGAGACTTTCCAATCGACGAGTGAAATAACAGTGAAATAACGCGGAATCGAACGTATCGGCGGTGGAGTAAAGATACTTCGGAGTGAGTTATTTCGACGCGATTCTTTTCCTATTTATTATTATTAAACCTTTAATTATTTAAGTTGGAATAATATTTGTCACTGCAAACGTTACAGTTTTTCGTCCGTCCTAGAAATAATATACGGTTTGTGAAAAAATTATTTACAATCGAAGGCGTGTTTATTTTTTCTCGCATAGTTTACAGTATTTATTTGGACCGCGGCGTCGTCGTCGTCGTCGTGGTAACCCCACTTCCGTATAATATATAAATAATAGCTGTTTTTTTTTTTTTTTAGCTCTATGACGACCCCGGTGTTCTTGGCGAGGGGTGTGTATGTGTGTACGACGAAAGTGTGTTTCGAGGAAAAAGCAACGTAGGTGGAAAATATATTATAGTGATGATTCATCGCCGGCGGCAGCGGCATCACTTCACTGCGTATTTCGAGTATGCCGAACCTTAGCGATCAAAGGTGGAATTGAAAATTACTCCAGTCGATCGCGTTTCCGTCGGTACGGTTAAATGATAAAAATTCTAAGACGTTTTCGTTTGTAACACAGTTTTTAACGTTGTACTTTGAAAAGTCCATTTGCATTATTGCATTATTCGTACGATTGATATTTTCTCGATTTTTACTTAAACATTGCAGTCTCTTACAGCTAAAATACTTAAACGACAACACAAGTGAACTAAACTCATTAAAACGCGAGACTACAATGCATAATCTAACTGGGCTATATTCTCGCGTCGATTCTATACGGAAACATGCGAACGCTCTAAAATCTGATATGTAATAATTACTCATCGATTAACAACACTCGTGCGATAATTATTAATAATTTAATGTTATTTTATATTTTTCGAGTAAATAGTTTTCAGCGTCCAGAAGGATACCTGCAGAAGCAAGTAGCGGCAAGTGGAGGGGACACCCGGGAGAGTGAATTTTACTCGATTTTATGTTCGCCAATAAACGTAATGCAGATAAGGGTATTCCACGGTTTATTCAAAACTCTAAAACGCGGCGAGGAAATTTCGTTTTTCTCCTGCGCGTTTAAACATATTGCACGATACGTTATAATATTATAATATTTCTGTTTGTCCGTACAGGTGTATTCGATGTGTCGTATGGGACTTTTTACCGCCGAAGTAAACTGCAGAGCTCGGCGATGGGTTACCCAGTCGGTCTGATATATTTACTATAGTCGATTTGATTTTCTACTGTTTTGATAACTCGTGCGGACGTCGTCGTATGGCTTTCGAATGTGCACTGAAAAATGGAATGCGTGGTAGTAACACACGCGCATAAACGACGACGACGTCGTGTGTGTGTGTGCTTTAGCGTGCCGGTTCGACTCTATAGTGAGGCCTTCTCCTTGTTCTCCTTCACCTTTCTCCCGACCGCTTGAGGTCGGCCACCCTGTGCAGTCCGCCTCCTCCGCACTTCACGATTTCCAGCGCACATTTCCTTGGCTCGCCAGATGTCCTCGCGTCGCTCTCCCAATTGCACACGGCGACGATTACATCACGGCCTGTGACCGTCGTCGCGTCTTCCTCTTCCTCTATTTCTTTCCGCGTTGATTTATACGACGAATACTCCGTGAGTCGTCTCTTTGAGACGACACCGCGCAGATGGTCGAAAAACGAAAACGATTAATATTATTATTTATTGTTTACTTTATTATAAATGAACATTTATTATGATAATATGTACTGTGTAAGAACTATTACAACGAGTTCGTTTGTGACTTTAAAGTTGATTGAATGATTGAAATTGCGCAACACATTTTTTTGACTTGACAGTAAGCAATATGAAAAATAATATAACGAATACTTTTCTTCGGAAAAAGTTTTCAAAGATGAATAAAAATTTCAATTTTAATACATTCAATATCAACGAAACAATTTACTAGTGAAAGTCGTATTATTAAATTGTTCTCTATGAAATTAAATTGCTTTCTATGAAATTTTCACAGGCAGGGGTAGTGGCTTTCTCTCGACCCAACCTTCCCCAGATTACGCCTACGATTTGTATTTATATTACTGCTGTGTTTATCGATAATCTACCCGGAAAAGATTTAACTTTCGTCGTTCAGTGTCGTTCGATAATAAACCAAAACAATAATCATTCCGAATGTATTTCAAAGTTCATAACACGATAAAATACTATAAATTCGCAAGTATTGAATTAACTTAAAAATCGAATGAAATGAAAATGTTCCATGTTTTTAATATAAAATATTCGTTGGACGATGAATTTCGATGTAATAAACACCACGTAAGACCTAAAAAAAAAAAGAATAAAAAAAACACGCAAATACATAATAACATAATATTATCTTGACCCTGATAGCCGAGTATGACGACGAAGCGTCGCGCGCGTGAGAGCAGAACGACCGCCGCCCCCGCCGGAAACGTTCGCACGAGTTCATCGTTCGTGTAGACGGGGAACCGGGGGGGGGGGGGCGCCAGCGTATAGGTGTGCTTCGTGCACAATGTTTTTTTATAGACTGTCCTGTGACGATCTGCAGACATCAACTCCAATTCAACGCCGTTCTACGTTTATGGAAACGAAATCGTAGCAATTTTTCTTTCAATTTATAATTTCGAGACGGATTTTTAATGTCCACTATTAAGAAGAGTGTCCACAATACAAAAAAAAAAGGTACATAAACAGTACAAAAGTCCGCTTTTGAAAATCGTACCTTAATAATGGTTTCGCTGTACTCAAAAATTGACTTTTTTTTTTTTGTTTACAGAAATCAATTATTCTCTAACGATAAATATCAATTATTCTCTTCTCTGCAGTGAAAAGAGTTCGCCTATGTTATTACAGTATTATCGTGATAATACTGCAGACGTTTGGTAGTATTGCAACAGCAGCAGCAGCAGTAGTAATAGCAGGAGCTAGTTAGTAGTGGTGGGTAGTAGTGGGTATAGGTAATAATAATAATAGTGGTAGTAGCACGGCGAAGGAGCGGCGGCAGCAATAGAAGACAGGAGGTCATTGGACCATTGGAACAAAGCGAGGACAAGCCGAAGGATGGAGGTAGAAAGAAAAAAAAACGCCTGCGCTACCTGCTGCACCGCGACGGCGTCGTAAGTACGTAACACCGAACGGAGAGCCCACGCGCGGAATATCGCGACGGAGAGACGGAGAGACGAAACTACGTGTTGTTCGATGGCGACGTGCAATGCGTATTAAAAAAACACACACACACAACACAACAACGAAAACGTGTGCCATTGGCGCGAACGATGTCCTTGAACTCTCGAGTCGCCGCGACTATCTGCTCCGCGCCGCCGCCGTCGATGACCGCTCGGCGATTTCCCTCCTCGTCCGTCCCGCCGGCGTTGCAACCGTTTTATGCACTCGCCCGGCATGATAGCGTTGTGAAAACTAAAAACGCACGGTATCGCATTTTATTACTATCGTCACGCGCGCGAACGCCGAGCAACTGTTACACATCGTTGTTATTATCATAACGCGTATGCGAGACGTTAACAATAATTATTATTATTGCGCGTCGACCTGCGGGCAGGAGGAGGCGGCGGCCGTGGATCCAGTCGTGCCCCCGCGGCGACGGTCGGTCGTGATTCGCACCCCGAGTCGAGTCGTTGTTCGAGTAGAGAAAAAACCGTTAAAAGAACGACGTTACCGTTTATTTAATAAAAAAATAAATGAGGCGATATTGGAATTTCACTTTTTTCTTCTTTTTTTTTCGGTAGCTGCGAAATGGTCGTCTAACGCGATATAGTGTTGTTGGATGGCGAACTTTTGCCGACCGATGAAAGTCACAATAGACGCGCTCATGACGAGAACCCATTATGCGTTCGATTTATTCACACCCGTGACGAGTCGTGTCCGAGTATAAATCTGTTTTTTTAAGTCGAAATCGTGTCGCGCGAAATGTTTCGCGCAGACTGTGATCAGCGCCGGCGAAAGGGCCGTACAGGTGCCCGGGGCCTCGCGATAAAGCCTCTTAGTGCTAACAAATTATTCGAATACTTGACTTTTGCCGATACTTTCTACCATTGATTATAAATACTAGTATTTTTATAATCAATGTTTCTACTAACCGACCGAGTTCGTTCAACATTAATAACGTTCTTTTATTTATCCTCGCGTGTTAGTCTACCCGACGACGACGATTTGAAATTCGCTCCCTCGAAACTATTAAATGACCGACCGTCACCTTGCCGCCGTCGTCGGACTCTGGTCGCCATATCCACTTCCCCGGCCCTCCGTCGGTGTCTTTAAATTGTTGCCACGTGTGTTTTTCTATCGATACGATTCGCGTGCACGACGACGGTCGCGGGGGAATTTCGCTCGAATAATACCGTAAACAAATAAAAACATTTTTTCCTCGCTCGAACCCGTCGAGTTTCTCTTTCGATCGCTCTACGTCGTATCGTTACAGTATGGGTACGACGAAAACATCGAGTCCCGTTCGCGGGCCAACGCTCGTCATATTATTAATATACGCTAATAATTATCGCCGCGCGGTTTACACGAGGCGGGTATTACCTACGTGACGCGTTTACACGCGCCGAACGCTAGAAAAGTGAAACTCGTATGGCATAAACGAATATTTTTCTACATAATAAACGTATATTATAACACACACGACCGAGTTACACAATGACGACGGCGGCGTCGTCGCCGCGCCCGGATTCTTCGACGACGACGACGGCCCGCGTGTAAACGTTTGTTTACGATATTCGGGTTTTACTTTTTTCTACCGCCGCCGCACCGGTGCACGTGCGTGAATGTTTTCCACCGACGACGTCGTAATCGTATACATAATATTATACCTACGTCTTATTCAAACGGATCCATGTTTTTTATTTTATTTTTTCACCGGCGAATTCTATCTGCTCGTTATTAGATAAAACCGTCGTAAAATAACGATTCGATGGAATTCTACGGTCGACTCGGACGTAACGGAACGATTCTCGTCGATATTACAGTCGATCCTAACTTACGTCGAAATAGACGGGAGTTCGCGTGACCATAATAATATATACCTAGTTGTGAAATCCAAAACGTAGTGTAATATTTTTCGTGTAAATGTGATAATTTAAAACAGCTATGTAAACCCGAGAAAACGAAAAAATAAATACTCTCCTTTGTTTTCAATATTAATTGCGTTTTTCATCCGCGATTTGACAAATAATGACGTTGTATCGCGTGGAGCTTTCTTGTAAGGGCACTGATTTGATAAATCCTACCCCGGAAATAGTTTGCGATATCATTTTATTTATTACTTAGCTATCGTAGACAATCCGCTACTGACGTCGCGAATCTTTTTACGAATATTATTGCACGGAGCATGGACATGACTTGAACACGGTAAAATACAAATTTGTGTCTAGATTCACAGGGAAATCGATAGAACGTTCCCTTCTTAAACTTTCATACGAGAGACGGTCGCTTTTTCTCGCCTCACCCCATCACTATAGTTTACGTCTATGATAAAGAGATATCTTCTTTTTTTTAATTCAATGTATTATTTTATCGCTAAACAGTAATCGGCAACGGCAATTTTAATGGATTTCACTATTATTAATTTTTACTTTTATTATCGTATTACTGAACAATGATGTGAGAGCTCGACGTTGGGAACGAACGTCTAGACAAAACGACGCCAAAATCTGAGAGTGTTCGTTACTCCGTATTAATACACGTAAACTACTCGATAAATATTAAATTAAATTGCACGTAGAACATTATACCGTTTCCAATCGTCTGTGTTACATTCGATTATTGTGTACGTTATTGTGCTCGAAACACACTTTGTGCGCGACTCGAAAACTTCCCGGGCCACGACCGTCAGATTCGTGTCTCAAAATATTATACTTTACTGACGTATAGCCCGACGATGATGAAAATTAAGGATGCAATAAAGGACGATGAAAATTTAGCGTTAACCCGTTTCGTATCGTATCGTGTAAACGTCACGACTTTTATTACGTGTAGAATTTTTCAGTGACTATTTTTGTGATCCGAAATACCTCGTAGATCAATAAACCGACATTCGAATCGCATAGCCGGCTGCTGAAATCAATTTCGC
This sequence comes from Drepanosiphum platanoidis, assembly GCA_948098885.1. NCBI lineage: Eukaryota > Metazoa > Arthropoda > Insecta > Hemiptera > Aphididae > Drepanosiphum > Drepanosiphum platanoidis. The sequence continues at coordinate 8,350,049 of OX402531.1, forward strand.
TGCGAGATCGTGGGTATCGCGTAACGGTCCGAAAACGTCCCGAAAACAACGCCTTTCAGAGTTCAAAAAGAAACGTAGTAAATTTTTGCTATTTTTTTTTTTATTGTTTTCCAACAATAAATATATTTCAATCGGAAGAACTTTATCGCGTGGTCGGTAATGTGTGTGTGTATACATTTTACGAGGTACTTCGACGTGATTTTAAGAAAATAATTTCCTGATTTTGTAATGACGATTTTACAGTCTCGTAAAAGTAAATTTCATTTTATTCCGGTGTCGGGCGTAGTAAGCACGTAATGTATTATAGATTTTGTTTACAAATATTGTAATACGTCTGCGTGAATACGTTCTCGGTGTCTCCGTCGCCCGGAAGAACATATCAACGTCGGCGATACATGGCTTAAACCCTACGGCGAATAAATACTCCCGAAAACGCATATATCCACGGTACCGTGCACTTCCTGGCACCGGAAACGCTGACCGCCGCCGCCGTCAGTTATTTTCGAAGGAAAACGAGCAGCGGAAGAAAACGGTATCTCGTTTTCGCGTCCAGACGTTGTTCCGACTTATCACTATGTTAAACTCTTGCCGGAGACAATGAAATATCCGAAAGAAGACCAAAACGCGAATACGAAAAAAGAAAAACCGACGAAAAAATAAATATAGCCTCTCGCCGCGTTTTGTCGAACACAACGCTATTTCGGAAAAACAAAAATTCAACCGTCTCGCGGTTAACAACAGCGTGCGTGCGGTCCGTTGACCTGTATAATAATTGCCGACGACGACGTGCTCGATACGTTTTCGATATAATATTATGTGTTTATGATTGGCCGATCGCCACGGAAAGTTTTTACCGGATTCGAGGATTGGAGAACTCGCGCTTCTTCGGACAACTTTTGGGCGCCAGACGGTTAGACAGTACGATAATAATATATACGTATAATATAATACAAGCGTACACACGGTTTTCTTTTTTTTTTCTTGGCCGAGTTTGCCAATCGCGTCGAACTGTGCGCGCATTATTGTTACCCGAATGTTCGTCCCTTATCTGTACGTCGTCGTTCGCGAAAACCCAGATAGTTTTATCGTACACTTAGCGCAGCCGCAGTCGTCGTAACGTTTAACAGTATTATTACACCACACATAAGGTCGACCGCTGCGGTAACAATAATTATGATTTAATCGATTCGAATAAAGACGGTCGCGATGTGAAATGTTCTGACGCGTCGTCGATCGGACGTATTGCCTATAGGAGACGTGTTGTAAAAAAAAGTACCGAAAACAGAAGAAACATTATTAGAAATCCCAGGAGAGCGTCGAAAAAACCCCCCCTCCCCCGAAAAAAGCACTAAACGTTTTCATATACGACCGCGAGAAGTGTTTCGAGCGTTTTTCTAACAATAGAGTCTGAAAATCACTATGAAAAACACTCGTGACTGAACGGTCAAGGCAAAACTACCTACTGAACAGGTACTTTTTGAACGCGCGTGACCATATTACAAGCCGTTACGACAACGTAGATGGTAATTTCTTATCCGTATCGCGATAAATTAATCACATAACAATTAATGCTTGAATCTAATTAGGTAATTTAGATCCATGATTACTTTCAACCACGAAAACGCAAACACTTTTTACGAGATCAAATTAAGACTCTGGAAAAACAAATTGTACAAAAGTGAAAAGGATCGAAAACGCACATCGAAAACAAAATATTATCGCGATTCTTGTCGGCGGGCGGTCGATATGTTTTCAAAATGTGACAAAAACGAAAACCTACTCGTTTAAAATTCGATCGAAACTGTCTGCTTCGCGAAAAATATATATTATATACTCTACACGAGTTCGAGTCGTGAGCACGCGTCGAGTTTATTTCCATAAATTCCAACCTAACAAGTTCGTGTATCGCGGTTCGCACGCGTGACGCGACGCGACGACGCGGACGAAAGTTAAGACGGAAAACTATTTTCCATTTCGCCTTCAAACCGAGTGTGACGCGGGCGGGCTGCAGCGATGGCGGCGGCGGCGGCGTTTCGATCGGATCGTCGTGAATTCGTGAACCGTTTCAAGGTTATTAGACTAAAATTACCCGCACGGAAAGGAACAAAAAAAAAAAACACCGCGAAGAAGCACGCCGTCGCCGACGATTATATTAGTAATATATATTACGATTTGGGCACTCGGCCATTTATACACCGCGTTTATAATCGTTGGTTTCACGACGAAATCGTATTCGCGAAAATCATCCGCGTGTGGAAGAATAAATGCCAGTATACGAATTGATTTTCGCTAGATTTTTTTTTTTATTCCACTAATATTATGTAAAAACGCATGGACGACGAGAGTCGTTGAGAGACTTTGTTTAGATTTACAGCGGCGGCGCGGCGGCGGCGGCGACACGAGTATACCACTTTTGGCGGTTCGTCGGACCACTGGGAATTTAGGGCGAGTGTCTTTTTCGAATTCCCATCGGTCCGACGTTCGTCTTGCGTACGGTTTTATCGTTTGCCATACTAAAAGAAAAAAATTCGAAATCGTATAGTTATAGCGTAGGTATCGCTATAATATTATTTTGATGAAAAGTATTTCAGTTAATATTGATTTCGTTTGTAATTTCTTTTTCCAGTTCGTTTTCCCGTTAGCATAACGTCGTCGTCGTGAGAAAAAAAGAACCGTTTTCCAGTGAACTATTTACACGACCACGTTGCAGTCATCGGAATAAAAATACTTCCGCGACGCGTGTGCCCGCCGCGCCGCCGGTAATACTACGATGATGCACACGTACGAAATCGTAAGTACACGTCATAATACGCGCCGATACGTGTGTGACGATATTAGTCATTCTCGTTGACGGTTTCCATCACACGCGATCGCGACGGCGAACATTAGGGTCAAACATGTCATTCGGTACAGACGACGACGACGGCGCCGTCGTTCGTGTGACGTATGCGTAACGTGCGGCTATAAAACAGCGAAAAACAAAAATATCACGTGGTAATTTATACCTCGACGTTTTCTCGTACACCGTGTCCGTTTGTTTCGCTTTATTTCGGGGACCTGACGCTTTTAGAGAAACTGTTTTGACGAGAGCTTTTGAGATATTTAAATAAAAACAAAATTATAAAAATTAGATTTAAATCAAATCAATGAATAAACCGTAAATAATAGAACATTAGAAAGTGGAAACGGACCCGTTTTTTCCCCCCAAGTACTCGTCTAGTATTTGTTTAAACATTTTAAATCATAAAACGTTAAATGTTTTAAATTTACAAAAAAAAAACCGCACGTTTAAAATCAAAAACATTAGGATGAGATTTAGGAGAGTTGGTGAAATGAAAAAAAAGAAATTAATCGATTTAACACTCTCGTAATATTATTATGATTGCATGATTGAAGATTTTTCACCGCATGTCTAAACGTTACGCCGAAAGGTCTCGCGAAACCTAATGATAACAATAATACTATTGTTATTGCGAGATCTCTTATTATTTTCGTGCTCCGTAGCCGCGACGGAAAACGAAATTGAAAGAATAAAAACAAAAATTATAAAATTAAAGTGCAGAGTTTTTCCTGACGCGCGCGCGCGCGCGCGCCGCGCGATTTATCGGTCGGCGCCCGAGCGAAACGCCAGCGTCTACATCGTTTCCACGTGTGTTCCGATGATTAATGTCACACCGCGTGATCCTGTCGTCCTGCCCACCCCCGCGATCCGCTCGCCCGGTTGTCCTTTTGACGGTGCTCGCATAGTATAATATGTACGGGGCACACAATTATATAAGACTGGAGCACTGCCAGCCAACGTATATCGCGTGTATTATACCGCTCGCACAGATACGACCGTAATATATATATACGATGTTCGCTTTATCGCATATATGTATTTTCCTAAAGTGTGTACGGAGTGTTTCTATAAAACGGTCTAGTGCTGATAACTATATATTTAGTACGAGCGTCGGGTCGCCAAACGACGATATTTTTTGGGGTTTGTTTCCGTCTCCGTCATGAATTGAAATCAACGGAACACGAGAAACACAAGCGCGTTTGAAATTTCAAACGCGTTTACGGAAGACGCGCGCGGTCTACACTTTTTACACGGTATACGTTCAACTCGAGAGTTCAATCCGCAGTCGATCGCTAAGAGTCTACCAAAATGATCTCCATAAAATCGGACCGGTATGTTTCTAAAGAGTTTTGCTCGAAAACGATGCGTTCGCATCGACATTTTCCGTTCGTCCGATTTCCTCCGCGCGAAAACTTTGCGCTCGCCGGCAAACGACTCGGTACATTTACGGGATCTCCGAAATCACTCGTCCGGTCGCGCCTCTGTGATATAATCGCTCGCGTTTTTCAGAGCGCGTCGCGATATAAAAAACGCGTCAAAAGTCTTACGAAAACGTAAATACAATAATTATTGTTGTTATTACGTTGTTTGCGCGCGTGCTCATCAAATCTTTCCACCGCCGACTGTCGGCGGTTAATTGACCGAGAGGGCTCGTATAATTATCGCACAAAACTTCTCGTGTACTCTCGTGAATATTTTAGGCGCGTTTTCATATTATGTTTCGGTCGGGTCGGAAACATTTCGCGGCGAGATTCGCGTTCAAGGACGATATGACGATATAAGTCTTACGATCCACTCGTATAATACGTCGCGCACTGGAACGACGCCAAATCGCCAAACAAACGCAAAATATAATAATATTTGTCTTCCACTGTCGTTCGCGGCGATCGGTTAGTATACATATATTATAGAATATGACGCGCGTTTGGAATAAAACGCGACGACGTCTATTGCGCGTCGTCGCGTGAAAACGAGACGCGCCGTAAAAACGTAACGATCGAGGCGGTCGTTTACGACGTCGGCTTGTGAACGTTTTCTCGAAATAATAGATATAATTAGTGTCTAGCGCGTCGGAAACACGAATTGTCAGTTTTCAAACCGACCGCGATTTTTCTCGCACGCGTTTCAGTAAGACCAGCGACACGACGACGGCTCGTTGTTAGGTGCAGTGACCATCCCTTTTTTTTCTTTCTCTCTTTCTATTGTTCGTTTTGCTACTATTCACTTTTCTGTATATTTATTTTTTTTTTCAGGAATTCTAAACTCGGTCGTCTTTTAAAGATTCTAGGTTGTACGGTTTTTTTTTTTGCGTCCAGTTCACACGGTTAGGTAAATATCCTATTTTTCACTAACTTGTTTTCGCTTCGAGCATTCTAAATTGTAACCTTTTTTTTTTTTTTATGTATATCAGACAATTTAATACGAAGCAACAGTTGTAAATGTACTCTTGGCGTTGGACATGTAAATGGAAAAAAAAAAAAGCAGTTTATTTTGAACGCATATAATTGCATATTAATTCGAACAAAACATTTTATAAAATTTAAATAAGTCGTAAAACAATCGAAACGCACATTCGCTTACTTTTTGATTTATCGAGAAAAGTTTCCGAATCTGCTTCTCGTAACACTTCTCGATTCCGACTTGATTTCTCTGCTGGCGGACGAAATTTGTTATGTCTCTTTGTTGAAATGAACCAATACGATATATTAATCACGCGGATTAAATTCACTCGACGTGCACATATTCCTGTGTCAGATATTAAATTTGTTGCGCACAATTATAGTCGGACTTCGATAAAAACAAATAAATTAAATTCATCTTTTATATAGATAAAACGCTAAAATGATTATTTGAATGTAAAATTTATAAAAAATAAACATTTATTTTTACGTACATAAAATAAGTCTATGTAGTAATAATTCGTCAGATTTTACGTGTTACGTATCACTTAACATTTACATTATAAAACAACAAATAAAATTAGGAACCAACACAATAGGCAACAAGTAAATTACAAAACATAAAAACAAAAAAATATGAAACCATTCGAAATTATCGTGAATTATATTATAAAAAAAGAGATAATAATTAAAATTAAAAAACTATCTTTAGACAGCTCCGGTTGTTTTTCATCGATAGAAAAAAAAATTAAATTTTAGCAATTGATAATTGATCTTTATTTGAATTTTATGCAGTTTGAACGAATTCAATCTGAACACAGGCAGTAGGACATCGATGCGGTTTTACTGCAGCTATAAACAATACAAACATAATATATTTCGTAATTATATGCTTGGAATTTACTATTGAAAAATAAACTGCTGTCGCAGGAGTGAGACCAAAGAGGAGAGGCAGCGCCTGATTTGACGGTGTGAGTTATTTACTCCAGCGCTATGCTCGACAAGACGTGTATTATTTTCAGCTCGTCGAACGATTTTTACCCACTCGTGACTTTTCGGAAGTACATAAATACTATCGCCGGATGTAGATGGAACGCGGGAAATAATGGTAATCATTATCGATAGCTCAAAACAAAGCAAACGATATCGTGCGGGCGGCACGGCGGCGGCGTTCAAAGTTAATATGGAAATCGAACGAGAACCCGGTCTTTTCATCGTCACGCCGCCGCCGACTACTGCCCGGCGAGACAATAGCGAAGCCGGTAGTAATTGAGGTGAAATCGTTTCGGATGAAAATCGTGAGCTTTCTCCGATCGATCCTTACCGTTTCGAACCGTCGTCGTCGCGCGTCCTATACGACGTCCGAATTATTACATTTCTCATATTTCGTCCGTTCGTTCGCCGCGCGATCGTGTGCCCGCGTCGTCGTCTTTTTAAAACGTTCATTAAACGCCCGAATGAAATTCGCGTCACGACTATCCGTTTGTGCGACGAACGCCGCCGTCGCGCAAGTCTCACGGCGTTAGAAACGAATCGGTCGTTCCAGCAAAGAGCCGGTAAATAATTACACCTCGTCCCCCGTTTTCTAGTTGAAATCGTAATATTATTCCGACTCTGAGCGGCGACGATATTGTTTTTCAAACGCAGTTATTAGGGCAGGGGTTAGTCGACGACGACGACAATAGGTTTTACAATAGCTCCAAAGTCAATAAGATAATATAATAAATTATAATGACTAATGAACGCCGCCTGCAGAACGAACGACGAGTGGGCCGCTATCTACAAAGGGTTTGTCGACGGATAAAATGTTTGTGTTCGCGTCCACATTGTTGGCAATATAATAATTATTGTAATAATAATATCGCGCGATGACGCGCCCGGTCAACGTCAACGTTCGTCGTTATCGCGTGCGTATTATCTGGTTTCGTATGGTTCGCGCACAAGTACTGGGTTTCGACGATGTGCGTACGAGTATTTGGACTGCTGCTGATAGTGGAGTGTTGCATTTACGATATTATCAAGTAAGTTACTGGTTGTTTCTTTACGCGATTATTGCGTTCGATGTCGCGCGCTGCACAAAAAATATATTTAAAAATCGATTTATATTTCGTTGCGATCCGAGAGAAAAATGCCAATAATTGTTGTATGAATTCCAATAAGAAAACTTTTTTAAATTCGAACTGTTTCGTTCGTTCAAATCGTGTTATTAAGCTTGTAAAACAATAGCGATTGAGCCCCAGTTTGAAGTTCGTTTGGTATACGTTACGTTGAAATCGCCGACGAATGTTTTGCTTCGGATTAATATGAAATCGCAGTCTATTAAATAAAAAGAAAAACAAACAATCAAAATAAACTCGAAATATTAGGATTGAATTATTATATTAAATTTAATTCGTCTTACACGGTCTGTTTATAGTTTATTTCCTCTTTTTATTTTTTCAGCTCTTAAGACTTAGTCATTATACAGCTCGACGACATTATTATTCGCAATGCTGCAGAACGGAACGCCGTCAAATTAAACTGCTATTGTAGTGACATTAAAACGTTAGAAAAATAAAACCTACGTTTTGTAAATGCATTTTAACGCATATTGCAATGGGAATACGATTGCAACCGAGGATCAATGTAACGGTAATGGTGGTTTTAATCCCGAGAAAAGATTCAAATGAATCGGCACGAAGTAAGACGGGTTACCCGCAGAGCGCTCGGTAACAGAAACGTTTTAGTAATCATCACATTTAAATGCCTCGTCGTTGTGGCAGCTTCGAGACGACGAGTTATTTTCTTAAGAAAAATGACGATGTGCTCGAAGACGATTGCACCCAAATTGAAACAGCGCCAACGATCTACCGTCTAACCGATATTGGTGTTCGACCGAAATTTGATTTTTTCAAAAACATAATATTATCTACGTTGTAACAAAAAAAAAAAAATAAGAAAGCCAGCTTTCCGTAATACGTAAAATAATTCAAATAACTACCAATGAAAAATCGTTTCCGTCTTACGCGCGCGATCTTAACGACATCTTCGACGATGGGCTTATGTAAATTGTGACGAAATGAAAAATACATTTGAAAAGTAAAGGGTTATTCGGCCCGAATATTAAAATTTTTTTTTCGTTTTTTCCGTAACATTAAAATAATAATAATAATTCACGATAAACTATTATCGACGGAAATCGATGAGCAGGCATATCACACACACACACACACGTAACAACGAAAACCGATAGGACGCGTAAAAATGTAACTGATAAATTAAAACTCTAATTGAAAGTTAAATCATCTACTCTTTATTATTATAATATGTAATGTTTGATATTATCAATTGAATCACATAATCTTATTTATTCGTATTTATTTTTATTTATTCGAGTCCAACTGTAATCTGACAAATGCACGTCATAACGTCTTTAGTTCTCTACCACGCTTAAAGTTTTCGATTTCGTTTTTTTTTTTCTGTTCAATAATTGTGTTTACTTCTGCGCTATGATAACAATATTTTCTAATCGATTTTAACTATAAAGAACTCGAACGTACAAATAATATACTCACATGTACATAATCGTATATGTATTATTTTTTTTCCAATGAAACAAAACAGCCATTTTGTAATTCAATTTTTTGTGATCTCAAACTTTTGATTAGACTTAAAATATTTTATGTTAATAATTATCGACGTAGTACAATCAGTCGGCCGATAGTGAAATACAAATTAAAATTTTTACGAACTTGGAAAAACCGCGGGGACTCGGTACCACTTAAATAATAATTATATAGTGCAGGTTTAATGTAGAATCCAAAAATCAAAAACCAATTATTACCCGATTACTGACACTATAAAATATATTTCCGACAAGAGAGTTTTTTCAAGTTTTTCAAAAACGAAATTATTCGACGGCCGTTTGGGATTTGAAAAACAAACGTGTTGACAGCGAGATTGACGTTTTTAGTAGTATTGAGTTTTGAAAACGCGGAAAAACGGTTATTGCAAGAAAAAAAAAAAAATAAAAAAAAATATTGAACGAAAAGAACGTCGCGGTCTCGTTCGGACGTCTGATCTGCGCGGGACACCCTGTACATCATGTCATTATGATATGCCGTCTTGCTGCTTAAATGTCGAAAAAACGAAATAAAAACGAAAACTCTGACGTCAGTGCGGCACAACAGCTGACGCTTAATACCTGCTGCGGCGCCGTCGGGCACGTGTGGCGCTTTCCCTCTCGCCCACCTAGAGCAACAACAACACCGCCGTATCGCTTTGTGTAATACGCACACGTGTTTATCGGCGAACGCGTGCGGCCGGTATTATAATATAAAAATAAAAGTAAAAAAAAACCGCCGCTGGCCGAAAGTCACATCGCCCGCCGCTCGCGCATTGCCCCTGACCGCCGTCGGACAGACAAAATACGTTTCGGATCGTATTTAGATTTCGTCTATGTCCACGCGGCTCGCTTTGTTCCGCGTCTGAAGCGGTAAGAAAAACACGCGTTTAAAATCGCGTCGGACGACCTCTGGCGGAAAATAAATCGGATAAAAACGTTCAATAATCAAATCTACGAGTTGTGCTGTAACAACATTATTATAAACAATCGAAAAAAACCGTAAAAAGAAAAATAACTTTCAATAATGAATATTTATCATAATGATTCATAAAACGTGTGTTTTTGTGTTAGTACACGGGTATAAGTATTTTCGGTCGATATCGTTTAAGCGAACGACAATTTTTTTTTTAACCTGCGCGCATAAAAATATACCGGTAGTTTTAAAAATCCTTTTAGACCTAGTTGTGCCACTTAGAGGCAGTATAAGGCATTAATGGAGTTATTCGTTGCACCTCACGACGAAATGAAAAAAGTACACGGTGATACGTATCTTACGGAAAACTAACGAGAATGAGTCGTTTTCTTTCATTTTTTAAGTTGATATTTTTTCTATTTTCGGCAGCTTTTTCAATGACGACATATTTTCAAACGGTTTTATTCGTAAGCAATTGAAAATAAAATTGAAAAATTAATAAAAGTTATAAAATAAAAATCGTGAACTAGATTTTTTTTTTTTCCCCAATCAATGATAAATAACTCGTAAATACGATTATTTATGAAAACTTTGTCGTCGAAGATTTTCAATCGGGTCACGTCATTATAACGGCGAATTGTATCGAACATTATTCCGTCGAAATTCAAACGTTTTTATCATTACAAAAATGTCGGCGGTTTACCACACGAACGTAGAAGTTCGCTTCATAAAACTGCAGAAAGTTAAAGCCGACCAATTTAATTATATTCAATATTCGTTTAACGCTAAAACCGTATTCAAAAAATAGTGTATAAATTCTAAATAATACTACGCTTTCATAGTATGCTGTATTTCACGGTCTTTTTTCACAGTCTATTGTGCGCGCGGTTTTAAACAGTTTTTATTCGAAGGACGCGCGTGGGGTTGCGGCTGCCGACGAATTCGCAGTTCGGCGGACGAACAATGGACCGCGGCGGCGGCGGCGGCGGGGAGCCGAAAAACAACCTGCGCGGTCGGTCAGTCGGCGTTCGAATACAATTCGGAGAGAGGAAGAGGAGAGAAGTCTGCTGCGGTGTGGACTGCAAACGTGGTTTTTGCGTAACGCGAAACACGGATAACCTAAATATTATGCTCGGCCCGGTGCGTTCGTAGGGGCATATATATTAAAAACGACAGAATCGCGCGATACGAAGGAAAGAAGAAGAAGAAAAAAAACAGCAGGAGCAGGAAAGACGAGGAAAAAACAAGAGTGTTCACTCGAATATCGTATACCGGTCGGGGACCTCCTCTTCCGGAGCAGCTGCAAACCGCGATGACCTTCGCGATTCACTTTTGTACGCGTTTTACGCGCTCCGCTACCCATACAGACGTGCACGTAAATTATTTATATTTATTTTTATTTTTTTTTGTTATCATCGGTTTATTACCACTACTGGGAATCTTTTTGGGGTCGGCGGCGGTGGCGGCGGCGGCGGCGGCGACGGCGAGCGGGACGGCGATCCCATTATTATCATCCTCGTCTCAAGGTCCTTCGCCACTCGTTATTATACGACCGAACGGCTGCGACGAGCGCGTTAACCCCCGCCGCCGCCGTTCAAAAACCTTCGATCGCAGCACGGTTAAAAAACGAAATCAGTCGGTGAACACTCTTATTTTCAAAAAAAAAAAAAAAATACACTCTTTCTACATAATATTGTACTCGAACGATAAACCGAAATTAACATTTGATTATTGCAATATTTATAATCAGGGCTCGGGACTTATAGCACTTAAAATCATTAAAATAAGCGCTTAAAAACATCATTATAGGCACTCAAATAAGCATTTAAAAAACTTAAATTTAAGCAAAACTATTTATTAAAAAAAAAATTAAACTTCATTTTCAAGACTGAAGATTTTATGGATTTTCTGAAAAATAAAATGTAAACAATATTTACAAATAGTTGAAAGAGGAGAAAATCGCAGGAGAAAATCATAAAAAAGTATAAAAACTGGTCAACAAAGCAATAATTATCAGAAAAACTGGAAATAAGCATTTTTTTTAAAATCACTGAAAAAAGCAAAAAAAAAGCACTCTCAAATTTCAAAATTGAACGTGTTGTAACATGACATACACTTCTATAGCACTCTGCTACATTTTAAGTCAATCCATAAAAATAAACAAATGCTTTAAGTCACGAGCCCTGTTTATAATAGTATTCTTATGCTCGTGCAGAGAATAGGATAAATCAACTGAAATTCCCTTCAACTCGATATTATATATAATAATAAAAATATTTTTACTCGATAATATAATAAGGTATACTATTTTAAACGACTAAAATAATCACTCGCGAATCGAAACCCTCGCCGCCTGCTAAAAGTGAAAATATTCTTTAGTTTAATAGAAATTATTTTCGAACAGTCTATCGAACATTGTTCGAACAACGCTTTTACGACAGACCAATTAAGTTTATTATTATTCTTATTATGCCTATTTAGAAAACGAGATAAAATAAATACACGACACATAATAATAATAAAATAACAAAACGATTTATGCTCGCTAATATATTATTATAATAGGTGCCCGTAGATATATAAAATATTTTAAACACCGGCTAATAAATACTAATGTAATTTCACGGATTCGTCCGCGCGTGGTTCGAAGAATCATTATTATACCCGTACATATTGTGTGTGACAATTAAATAAATTACTTACTTGCGCAATATCACAGACACTATCGGTACGAAAAAACGCACGGATATGCGCAGCAAATGTGTTATTATTCAAATGAGCAGATCGTAGTCGAATCGATGTCGCTACCGCAATGTCGCGCTTTTCAGATTCAGATTCGGGGCAAAAAAAAAAAAAATGAATAATAAATTCATTTCACGAAATTCTATCGGCGCGTGTAGACGATTCGATTCAAGAAGATAAAAAAAAATCAAGGACGGGGAAAAGTACGTATATCTGTACTCTCGGTACAGGACGATTCGGTATGGTTGGGGCACGACGCGTCGAAACGTTCGATTTTGCATGGTCGTCGAGGACTTTGCGAACGTCGGGCCGGCCGGAGAAAAAAAAAGTTTCGGGTGTCGCCCTGTATAGGTACGTCTTTTCGGTGTCGTTTCGGTAGCGGCGTAATCGCATTACACGTCTCGCGTTGTAGTAGGTCAATTCCGCAGCCGGCGGACGGCTACCTACCGCAACAGCTTTCGGTTAAAAACAAATACATTACGCGCGTGCTCGTGCCAATTACGATTTTGCTTTCGCGATACGCCGCCGCCGCCGTCGGTTAGGTCAGGTTCTGGCGTTTTAAGTTTTATTTATTTTTTTTTTTTAAACGGGTTAAACTTTCCGAATGACCGTGACTGAGTCTTATGCTCATGACGGCCGCGTCGACGCGTGCACACATTATTTAGTAGTGATAATAATAATAATAGCTCGAACCCTTGTAAAACACGTTACGAATGTCTGCGGGCGGCCAACGCGCCACGGTGCGTATTTCACGATGGGCGACGAAAATGTCACGCGACGAGGATTTTTTTTGCGCCTACCTGACGGATGGTAGGTTTTCAGAAACCAGCTACACGACGTGACGTTGACCCGATTAACTATTGCGAACGTCGTGTCCTACGATTACCGTTGTTTGTTTTCTATCTCATTAGAACAATTATTATTATTTAGAAATTCCCTCCGAAATCGAGTCCTCGTCTAATGAACAAACTAAATGTCACTGTTTTTTTTTTCTACGATTTTCAAGTCGAATATTTAAAACAAATATTATAATACAATATGATCGAAGTCATTTAGTTAACATTCTTATAAAAAATCTCAATTTTTTTTTTTCATTTTTTCGATTCGTCAAACTAATACAGAAAATTAAAATTTGAGTTTAAAGTTTTAATAGTTATAGTTTTTTTTTCTTTTCGACTGGTATGAGTTAAATAAGAAAAATAAATTGACTCGATTCAGGGAAAAATCAATAATTAATTGTTATCTTTTTCGCCACGAAAAAAACATAATATAGATCATAAATTAAAACAAAAAAAAAGCATTGTAAATTATAATTATCGACCATCTTTAGAATTCTGCGTCTTCTCGACAAAGGGATCAGTTGAGTCTGAAATCGGAGTGTCGAGGAACGTGATTAACACGAGGAAAAAAAAACGAACTCCGAATTAACCGTTTGATCTGCTTATGATGTGAAAATTATAACCCGTTGAACGACGCGATTAAAAGCAACTCAAACTCGTCAATGTCCTGAGTACCTACCTTTAGCACATAACATAATATTGTCGTACAGTAAGAAATCGCTTCGCTCTCGTCTTAGTGTAATATCTCGCGAGACATCATTTACGAAACCGCGAGATTACCCATTTATTGTGTGACGTGGTTTTTTTTTATAAGTATATTCTATATAATGTGTGCGTGTGTACGTTTTATTCGGAAACAAAAAAAAAATTCGAATAATATACTCGCGTTATTGATCGGTGTGGATATTTCAAACACGACGTTTTTCTTCTCTGTTCGTAAGTAGGCGCTCAGTGCGGGGAATAATACGATAGTTATGTTACAGCAGTCGAGAGACTGTTTATAACGACGACGACGACGACGACTTACACGTGCGAGGCGTATCAATATTGTGGGTGTGGGGCGCGCGCGTTACAGACGTATTGCGTTTATTATTAGCTCGTGTGTCGGTGCGATGGGATGATAATAATAATAATATAACGACTATAATATTTCCTTTAACAATGATTTAGCGCACACTCGCGAGTCTTATCTGTAGTAGTATAGTCGGAAAAAGAAAAAAAATCAAACGACATCGTTTGTGTCCCTTGTTTATATAATAGGTCTCGTTCATACGCTATGAATACGCGCGCTCGCGTGCCCGTCCGCGTATTATGCGATTCAGCAGCAAGGCATCCGGACGTGAAATCGTGGAAAAACGCGCACCTAAAAAGGCCAAAAAACGCGCGCACTTTGGCCGCGAACGGACAAATGTAATGAGAATAACCGGTATTGTAACACGACGACGTCGTCGTGGCTTGCGATTTCATTGCACAAGACATCGCGGATCAAGAATCGCTTTGATGATGGGCACACACTTGCAGTGCCATTTGTCCTTTGTTGCGTAACACGAGATATATATTATATTTTCCTACGAACATATTTTAAAACGTGGCGAATAACAGAAACAAAACAAACGTCAATAACTCTGTAACTATGGTTTGAGATTGTTTTGTTTGTAAATTATTAGCGCTTTAGCGTCCTCGAAAATGTTGGTCGAATCGCGTCCGAGTCTAAACGTCACGTTTAAGTTTTACAATTAAATATTAACAACTAGAAGAAATTGACGTCTTCGTCGTGAAATTTGAAAAACGTGTTAAAAATGACCGACTTTCCAAAACGATTCGCGTCTACGTTTTTAATCTACTATACCAGTGGTTTCCAACCTTTTTTATTCTACGCCCCCCTTTGTATATTTTTGAAACTCTCGCCCCCCCCCACCTTCTATAACGTGAAAAATATATCACTTTTTTGTGTACTTTACGAAGAAATTATAAAATATCCGGGATGAATTCAATTTTATTGATGATAATAATTATAATTTTTCATATTTTCCCTACATTTTAAAATAAAAATAATTTAATCAATAAAAATTGTATTTCGTAATAACTGCTTGTGCCTCCCCAGCAATGTGTACACGCCCCCCAAGGGGGACGTTCCCCCCAGTTTGGGAACCAGTGTACTATACGAATGTGTGTACGATTTTTAAGGACCTCCTTAAATCGCCGTAGAAAGAAAAAAGAAAATTCGTCGTTATAGATTTCGTGTATAGGCAAAACGCTTTGGTCACACTTCTTCATCAAAACGATGAAATCATTAGAAGACGTGATAATTTTAATACTAGTGCATATTTATTTATTATTATTGTTATAATCGTTATTTACATACACGTGCGTGTTGACTAAAGCAATGATAATGTTTAACTCATTGTTCGGTCGACCTTTAAATTTCATATCGCATGGCGAAACGCATCGCTCTGTTACACAATGATTTGATTGAAATCGAATAATTTTTTTGCTATCGAAGCGTAATTTTATCGTTGAAATTGCACAGAAATCGTATGTCGCAAGAGCTGAAACGCGTACGAAACGGCTGCAGAGCCGGCAGCGCGAGGACGAAGCGATCCAATCGGTCGCCTAAGGTGATATTTTCAGGTACGCGCCGCGGCCCGGAAACGTTGTCGAAGAAGAACTTTTTCATTTTCATTTTCAATTCAAATTTTCAAGATTTTTCGAACCACCGTCGAAATTGTTTTGTGTCGACATTTTAACGAAGAAAAAACTGAGAAATAAAAAATACTCAAAAAGTTCAAATCAGTATCATTAAACGACAGAAAAATTTTTTTTTTCAAATTCTACCATTTCTAGAGAATGTCAATAATTTGGTATAAAAAAAAAGAAAAAATCGATTTTGTCAAAACCCGGAACTTCGTAAATTTTATCGGGTTTTTTTTTTCGTCAGTTTTTCTCAATTAAAGCTGTTCAAAAAAAAATTACATTTTTGATGTGTCGACCAAACGAGACTCGCTACCAGAAACTCTCCGTGAAATCGAGAAATCAGAAAATATTCTTCTAGTTAAAACTAATGACAAATAGAAAAAAAACGCACACACACACATCATGGTAAAATCGATATCGTATTTCTCGTTTTATTCAGAGTTTAATTATCGTTCCTCAAAACTCAAACCCCTCACCGACTTGTGGAGAGCTACACTCTCAATGACCTTTTAAAATCCTATTTAAGTAAACATTTTTTTTTTTTTTATAACGCAAAAATCAATTTACGAATTATGTTTGTAATAATAATTGTCCGATGATGGCAATTCAATAGTGTAGAGACGTCAATTTATTTCTATTTTAAAATATTACCCATCGTATCGGTAATTTTTTCGTTCTGATAACAATGATAAAACTTTGACATCATTTTTTTTTTAAACTTTCATCAAAATTTCTATCGTCTAAAATCTAATTAGCTCACTAATATATTTTAATAATTCATCTCGTATGATACTAATGAAATCTTAACTCGTTTCGGAGAAATTAAGACTAGAAATGCTGAACTATTGAAAAAAGTCGGAAGGACATTCCGCTAGTTCTCCAAGTCGAGCGCTGCATTTAAAATAGATAAATCATAAATATTATAAATGTTCGTTTGCGATTCGTATTGATATAATATTGTGAGAGCGATACACGTGCGCGCGCGCGCGAGCGTGTGTGGTTGTCCGTAACGCCGTGGTCTTTGCACCGATTGTTAGGGCCGACAAAAGGAACTGAAATCGTTTTGCACTCGAATGTTATCGAACGTGTGATGCACACTCGGACTTGGGCGTATTCTAACGGTGTGTTTTTTTCGTTTTCGAGGCAACTCACAATATTTCTTTCATATTTAATCATTTAATATTATAATACTTTCCTGTGAATGAATAATATAATAAATATAATTTCCTGTACGCTCCGTGATAAGATTAAATTGTAGATCGATTAAATCGAGTAATTTTTATTTCAAAATAATAACCATAAAACACGAACCGTTTTCTTTTTCGACACACGACTATGCAGGGCGTGGAGTGAAATTCAAATCGCCTTGTTCCCGAGAACTCGAAAACGACGGTTTTCGAGAACCTAATTCGTTTCGAATACCTTTCGCGTGGAATTGAAAAATAAATCAAATAAAAATTATTTTTATTTTTTTCAATAAAATCTCTATTATCTATACTCTATAGCGTCGAAATCCACGCGCCTTTGTCGTAGGTAATATTTTTCCGTACGAAAATGAACCGGTCCAAATTCGAATACGAGTGATGTCTTCTCGTCTTTTCGATTATATTATTTTGTTTTTTATTTTAATTTACACAAAAAAAAATCAATGGAGAGTGTCGTCTCTCGAAACTTCTGTTTCACGGGAAACAGTCGTCTCCTCGGTTTACTCCGACCGAGTCTTTTTACATTGCGGATTGTGTAGATGATAAACGATAACGGCCGTGTAGCGACCAGCTATAATCTCGCGTTTAACGCGACATCGTCGTCGTCATTCAATCGAAATCAAAACTTCCGAGTTCATCGCCTCGTTCGTCGGCGTATTCACGTTCAAACCGTATTATTTATAGACGGTTTTGCATTAACAGACGACTCGGATAAGCCGACATAATACGTTCTACGTTTAGTCGGGTGGTTTTTTTTTTTTTCGTGTGCGCGTGCGTTTTCCAACGTTTAAAGCGCGCCGACAACGACGACGACGACGTGCAACGGTGCACACAATATATTATCATCGCGGTGCATAATAATAATAACAACAACAAACAACAACGCGCGGTCGTCTGTCCCATAAATCGGTACCGCCGTAGATGTAGATTAGTAAGCCGGGGCGTTCGGTAACGCGGGGCCGCGTGTTTCTATGCCCACGTAATATTATTGTTGTACACGGCGGCGGCGTGTTACTATAATATTATGTTATACGTATTATCGTCTGGGCCGTCGTCATATTATCGACGTCAACGCGCGCACGTTTCCAGACGATGCCGTTGAACCCACGTATCCAACGACGCGTGCGCACCACGCTTGTCGTCTACCTCTGCGCAATCGGTTTGGTTGGGGGAGGGGGGTTCAGGGGCAACGCCACTCCCCGAGTTTTGGGAAAAACGATTTCCCATCTAAAACAATGTGAGAATTTTAAGTTTTCGTCCATTGCGTCGTATATAGTGACTACTCACGTGCTACGATATTGGGTAAACACTTTTGTCGTTTGTATTATTTGTGTATACGATATATATATAATATCGTTGGTTTTTTTTTTTTTTTTCAAAACCGACTCTTGAGATTTTCTTCTGTTCGTGATTTCAATTAGGTCGATTTTTTTTTTTTATTATTTCTTACTTTACCGAACGGACAATGAACGTACATATATAATATGATGATGATGATGATGATGAACTGTCGGTTCGGATGATGTATTGAATAATATGATGAAATATTAGATTTACGTATTATTTGTTGGGTTCAAACGTTCGTTTTTTTTTATCTTTTAACGTGATTGTATATACAATTACGCCATCTACGTCAGATATGCCATTAATAATAATGTTGTAACGTTTACGCACCGTTCGGTATAAATAATTATTATGTTCACGCATTATGTATCCGTTGTTTTTTTTTTCGAATTCTGCACGAAATTTCGATTACACTGCGCAAAACGTTTCGATTCTAAACTATAATTCAACGCCTTCCGTTCGAACGAGTTCTATTCGGACCTTCGGAAGAAAATGACGAGTTGTTGTTAATAGTTTTTTTCATCCGAGTGTTTGTACATTTTTCTTTGCACGGGATAACATTCGATATTAAAACTTCTAATTCGATATCCACCGCTGCGACTTCACGTCGACGTTAAACAGTACTGTTTTAAGGACACGGGGGAAAAACTAAAAATCGAAAAGAAATTATTATTATTTTTTTTTTTATAACTTTATCGGCCACTGAAATAAACGAGCAGCTGATTGAGTAATATAAAAATAAATACATTACTCAATCGGCTGCTTATTTGTTAATTAATAGTAAATTAAAATCCATTTATAACAAGAGTTGGTTGTTCCGATAAATAAATCGACTGCATTTTAAATTGGTTTTTGTTCTCGCTTAATTATAAAACAAATAGGTATATACGAGTATATAATACATCGATAACGGCTAATTAAGACCATTAATAAAAAAAAATCAAATAATAATACAAACACACTTCGGTAATATTATGCAGTTCGGTCTGAACTATTCCTTTGTTCGTTCCAACACTATATAATAATATAGCCCGTTAACAGTGCTCGTGAAATTTGAGCAATGGAAAAAAGGACTTTGCTTCCTCCTCCTCCTCCGACAGTTTTGTTTAGATTAATTTTTATAATGACTACGGTCCCCCCGCACCCGGAAATCGGACTTAAATTGCGTCAGTGGGTCATGCTGCGAATAATTTTAAAACACGTGGTTTTTTTTTTCTCTGTAGAAAATCACTCGCGATCGTCTTAAGTGAAGTTTTCACCAATGGATTCGCCAAGTCTCGGGGAAGGTTTTGAGCTATAGTACGTCTCGAAAATCCAACCCTAAGTGGGTTAAAAATGGAAAACTTGAAATCGTCGCGAAAAAAACCACGTCACCTCCTGAACTACTGGTACCAAATTTTCGATTTTTCGACTATTTTCCGTTTTGCAGTCAAAATAATAGTAATAATAAATATTAGTAATAAAAAAGCCCTTTTTTTCCGTTTGTGAGCGCATATCTCGATAAGTACTCGGTGGATTTAAGTGAAGTTTTCACCAATGGATTCGCCAAGTCTCGGGGAAGGTTTTGAGCTATAGTACGTCTCGAAAATCCAACCCTAAGTGGGTTAAAAATGGAAAACTTGAAATCGTCGCGAAAAAAACCACGTCACCTCCTGAACTCCTGGTACCAAATTTTCGATTTTTCGACTATTTTCCGTTTTGCAGTCAAAATAATAGTAATAATAAATATTAGTCATAAAAAAGCCCTTTTTTTCCGTTTGTGAGCGCATATCTCGATAAGTACTCGGTGGATTTAAGTGAAGTTTTCACCAATGGATTCGCCAAGTCTCGGGGAAGGTTTTGAGCTATAGTACGTCTCGAAAATCCAACCCTAAGTGGGTTAAAAATGGAAAACTTGAAATCGTCGCGAAAAAAACCACGTCACCTCCTGAACTCCTGGTACCAAATTTTCGATTTTTCGACTATTTTCTGTTTTGCAGTCAAAATAATAGTAATAATAAATATTAGTAATAAAAAAGCCCTTTTATTCCGTTTGTGAGCGCATATCTCGATAAGTACTCGGTGGATTTAAGTGAAGTTTTCACCAATGGATTCGCCAAGTCTCGGGAAAGGTTTTGAGCTATAGTACGTCTCGAAAATCCAACCCTAAGTGGGTTAAAAATGGAAAACTTGAAATCGTCGCGAAAAAAACCACGTCACCTCCTGAACTCCTGGTACCAAATTTTCGATTTTTCGACTATTTTCCGTTTTGCAGTCAAAATAATAGTAATAATAAATATTAGTAATAAAAAAGCCCTTTTTTTCCGTTTGTGAGCGCATATCTCGATAAGTACTCGGTGGATTTAAGTGAAGTTTTCACCAATGGATTCGCCAAGTCTCGGGGAAGTAAGTACTCGGTGGATTTAAGTGAAGTTTTCACCAATGGATTCGCCAAGTCTCGGGGAAGGTTTTGAGCTATAGTACGTCTCGAAAATCCAACCCTAAGTGGGTTAAAAATGGAAAACTTGAAATCGTCGCGAAAAAAACCACGTCACCTCCTGAACTCCTGGTACCAAATTTTCGATTTTTCGACTATTTTCCGTTTTGCAGTCAAAATAATAGTAATAATAAATATTAGTAATAAAAAAGCCCTTTTTTTCCGTTTGTGAGCGCATATCTCGATAAGTACTCGGTGGATTTAAGTGAAGTTTTCACCAATGGATTCGCCAAGTCTCGGGGAAGGTTTTGAGCTATAGTACGTCTCGAAAATCCAACCCTAAGTGGGTTAAAAATGGAAAACTTGAAATCGTCGCGAAAAAAACCACGTCACCTCCTGAACTCCTGGTACCAAATTTTCGATTTTTCGACTATTTTCCGTTTTGCAGTCAAAATAATAGTAATAATAAATATTAGTAATAAAAAAGCCCTTTTTTTCCGTTTGTGAGCGCATATCTCGATAAGTACTCGGTGGATTTAAGTGAAGTTTTCACCAATGGATTCGCCAAGTCTCGGGGAAGGTTTTGAGCTATAGTACGTCTCGAAAATCCAACCCTAAGTGGGTTAAAAATGGAAAACTTGAAATCGTCGCGAAAAAAACCACGTCACCTCCTGAACTCCTGGTACCAAATTTTCGATTTTTCGACTATTTTCCGTTTTGCAGTCAAAATAATAGTAATAATAAATATTAGTAATAAAAAAGCCCTTTTTTTCCGTTTGTGAGCGCATATCTCGATAAGTACTCGGTGGATTTAAGTGAAGTTTTCACCAATGGATTCGCCAAGTCTCGGGGAAGGTTTTGAGCTATAGTACGTCTCGAAAATCCAACCCTAAGTGGGTTAAAAATGGAAAACTTGAAATCGTCGCGAAAAAAACCACGTCACCTCCTGAACTCCTGGTACCAAATTTTCGATTTTTCGACTATTTTCCGTTTTGCAGTCAAAATAATAGTAATAATAAATATTAGTAATAAAAAAGCCCTTTTTTTCCGTTTGTGAGCGCATATCTCGATAAGTACTCGGTGGATTTAAGTGAAGTTTTCACCAATGGATTCGCCAAGTCTCGGGGAAGGTTTTGAGCTATAGTACGTCTCGAAAATCCAACCCTAAGTGGGTTAAAAATGGAAAACTTGAAATCGTCGCGAAAAAAACCACGTCACCTCCTGAACTCCTGGTACCAAATTTTCGATTTTTCGACTATTTTCCGTTTTGCAGTCAAAATAATAGTAATAATAAATATTAGTAATAAAAAAGCCCTTTTTTTCCGTTTGTGAGCGCATATCTCGATAAGTACTCGGTGGATTTAAGTGAAGTTTTCACCAATGGATTCGCCAAGTCTCGGGGAAGGTTTTGAGCTATAGTACGTCTCGAAAATCCAACCCTAAGTGGGTTAAAAATGGAAAACTTGAAATCGTCGCGAAAAAAACCACGTCACCTCCTGAACTCCTGGTACCAAATTTTCGATTTTTCGACTATTTTCCGTTTTGCAGTCAAAATAATAGTAATAATAAATATTAGTAATAAAAAAGCCCTTTTTTTCCGTTTGTGAGCGCATATCTCGATAAGTACTCGGTGGATTTAAGTGAAGTTTTCACCAATGGATTCGCCAAGTCTCGGGGAAGGTTTTGAGCTATAGTACGTCTCGAAAATCCAACCCTAAGTGGGTTAAAAATGGAAAACTTGAAATCGTCGCGAAAAAAACCACGTCACCTCCTGAACTCCTGGTACCAAATTTTCGATTTTTCGACTATTTTCCGTTTTGCAGTCAAAATAATAGTAATAATAAATATTAGTAATAAAAAAGCCCTTTTTTTCCGTTTGTGAGCGCATATCTCGATAAGTACTCGGTGGATTTAAGTGAAGTTTTCACCAATGGATTCGCCAAGTCTCGGGGAAGGTTTTGAGCTATAGTACGTCTCGAAAATCCAACCCTAAGTGGGTTAAAAATGGAAAACTTGAAATCGTCGCGAAAAAAACCACGTCACCTCCTGAACTCCTGGTACCAAATTTTCGATTTTTCGACTATTTTCCGTTTTGCAGTCAAAATAATAGTAATAATAAATATTAGTAATAAAAAAGCCCTTTTTTTCCGTTTGTGAGCGCATATCTCGATAAGTACTCGGTGGATTTAAGTGAAGTTTTCACCAATGGATTCGCCAAGTCTCGGGGAAGGTTTTGAGCTATAGTACGTCTCGAAAATCCAACCCTAAGTGGGTTAAAAATGGAAAACTTGAAATCGTCGCGAAAAAAACCACGTCACCTCCTGAACTCCTGGTACCAAATTTTCGATTTTTCGACTATTTTCCGTTTTGCAGTCAAAATAATAGTAATAATAAATATTAGTAATAAAAAAGCCCTTTTTTTCCGTTTGTGAGCGCATATCTCGATAAGTACTCGGTGGATTTAAACGATATTATACATTATTTAACATAGAAATATCGTTCGACGACAACACGTCGTATCATATTATTATGACGTAATATATCGTCGTGATAAATCATTATTATAATATGATTTTTTTTTTTTTTTATCAGACGCTGTCCGCTCTTCGGCAGAGAACGACAAATTCATACGACAGTAATGATAACGTTATCCTTGATCTCGCGTCGAGTTTTTATTGACGGTGAAAAACAAATAATTGTATCTAATTACTCGCTCACTATGACTCATCCTGCAGCGACGGCAACAGTTACGATATGAATAATAGTAATCGTTTTATTTGTTCATTATTATGGGAAATATGTTAATATTCTCGTAGTCTTATAAACGCTTAAGCGTTTTCTTTGCGCTCCGATTGAATATAATACAAGTTGTAATATAACAGTGTTATTGTAATTGAATTGGACCGACGACGGAACACTACACCACACCTATCGAGTCGATCGTTTGAAATCGTTCACTATTTTTTTTGTTTTAATTTTTTTATGAAAACCATGAAAAATACATTTGAAAATGGGAAAAAATCGGTTTTGAAAAATTTCGGTTGAAAGTACTTTCGAAAATTCGAAAAATCCGATTTTTTGTGAAGCCATTATACGTATAGTTGGAAATTCCCAAAATTTCGGTTTTCAAAGAAGCCATAGAAAAGACTTTGACTTTAAGACTTTGATCAGTTGATAAAACGCGCCCCCTCCAAATGAAAATGACTTTGACACAAACTTCCCCGAAACAATCGCGTTCATCATACTGTTCGTCGTTCTGAAAAACACGTTGTTATATTTTCTTCTTCCGATAATTAGAAAACAAAGATTTTTCGACATTTTTCTTTGCCCCGGAATAAAAGAAAAACGCGATTTTCATTCGTTCCGAAGACCGCGCGTTTATCGACCAGGATTGAATTTCACTCCGCAGGTATATTATTATCTCCAACTCTTCGACAAAGCCTGCTTTTTGGCGCGTCGATTTCAATAGCGACGCGCGTTTTCCATCGAGAACGAGACCGTTTATACAGGGTGCGGCATAATGGACTCCCACATTTTAAAGGTGAATTAAAAAAAAATAGTACATGATAAAAAAAAAAAAAATTATTTGTAGAAAGTATATTATATAAGGTTTTTTTTAGTTATTTTTTAAAAATTATATCATCCAAATGATGGCATTGACGAGTGATGCACATACGAAGTCGTTCTCGGAAGTTTTCCATCACTCTCGCTAGCATATCGAGTGGAATCCCGGCTATTTCTTGACGGATAGCTTCCTTCAGTTCTTCAACGGTCCTAATCGATGTTTGAAAACTTTAGATTTGAGGTTCCCCATTAAAAAATAGTCACATGGACTCAAATCAGGGGAGCGAGGAGGCCATACGACGTTTTCACGTAATGAGATCAGACGAACAGAACCGAGTTCGAAATGCTCTCTGCGTCGCAGTCACACACTCGGCGTTTTTGAAAAATGTCTCGATAACAAAACCACGTTGTTCACCAGACCACGGCATGGTGACGACTAAAAACCTTATTAATGACCAAAACTATTGCGATAAACTGCATTAATCTAATCAGTTCGATTTCGCGATAATAATTAATTGAAATGTGGGGGAGTCCATTATGCCGCACCCTATATTATATCACACTGACGCGCCGCGCCGCCGAATGATAATTCTCGATATTTTTAATCGCGACGCGCGTTTTGTCGTATAAAATATTCGCCCGATAAGCGCCCGGGCGACTTCTTGCCCGGTTAGTTTACGAAACGTGCAAACTTTCGCTCATTTCGCGAACCGAGCACTTATACACGTTTCGGCCGGCTTAACCGTACGATATAATATTCGTATAATATATATTTTAACGGTATCACCGCGACAACGCAGTCGGCGTTTAATCGCAGAGTCGACGGCGGCTGTTAGTCTACAAGTTATTTAATGGTATTTTCGTGTACACAAACACGGTGTCGTACCATCTGCAATACACACAATAGGTAATTTTATATATATATATACGTATGTATATTATGTATATATATAAATATGTGTGTATAAATTATTATATACTAGCGCGTACGTGACAAACTCGTAACCAAAACACCCCGAGAAGCCCCGTCGACTGGCGGCCGCGTTCGAAACGATCGTCTAGCTCGTAATATATCACGTAAACATATTATCATATAGATCCACACGAGGGACGACATCGCGCCGCCGCCGTCCGACGCGTGTAATTCGATGATAATTTACGAACATTGTGTGGCTCGCGGCGCGGATGAGTGTAATAACGCGTTCCGGGGCGTAATAAGGACATTTTCTCGGGGGTGTATGGGTTTATATAAGCGCGTACGATCGAAAAGCAAACGAACCTGTTCTCGAACCGCTCGACGTTTTCACTGTTCCGCGAAAATTTCACGTGTTCATCGAAAACCCCATTCTCGTTTTCACGACCACGCGGTGTTTTAACGTATTTTTTAGTTATTTTTTTCCTCTATGACGGCGTACGTAACTTTAGTAATAATATCGTTTAATGTACTCGTCGATACGCGTTATTGTAAATAATTGACGAGCCATGTCGATACGATTTTAAAACGAAAAATCCACATGTGAATTCAAAAACACCGAGAAAGTAAATTTGTCGTGTTTCTAGCACCCGTTCCCAAAAGTACACCGCCGACGGGACCACGTGTGATCTACTCGTACTTACAAGTGGCGTTATTCGGTCACAAGGAATGCAATTCGTGTGTAAACTGCACACAGTGCAGATTGCCTCAGTTCTGTTCAACATGTAAATAAGAATTTTTTATTTTTCTTAACATAATCACTATTATACATTTGCACTTTGGTAAACAAATTTTTCAAATGGAAAAAAAAGTAAGTTTAAAGTTCATAAAAAAAAAAAAAAACAAGTCAATTCACCTATTTATTTTACCGAATACGATTTGAACTGAAACATTTTGGTTTTTAAAACTTTTAATTGAGTTACGTCATTGAGTTTCAAACAATTTTCAAAGTTTATTCGAATGTTTTTCTCGCTAATCAATGGCACGTCGATGTAATGTTATCATTAAATAATCAATGACAAGTTACCGCTAATGAACGGTATTGAAATTTCCATAAACTCGGAAGAAACGTAGAAAAATTAACCACGTCTAATATAAAATAAAACTTTAGTAATGTTATTTCGAGGAAAAAATAAATCTAAATGTTCAATTATTCGTAGTTTGTAGAAAAATAACAACATCGTAGCGCGAGGATTTACAAACGAGCGTTACGAAAATATCGAACAAAACGAAATTGTTATTAACGTCTGTCCGCGTGGGACGCGCGACACTAACACAAGGTCTCATTATTTTTAGCTAAATCTCGGCGGCAACTTTCGCAATTACTATTATCGTATCGAAAAACTTAAAGCTGCGTGTAAATAACTGTATAAGTGTACGTTAATAATACGCCGCTGGAGAGGGCGATGCACGAAAGTTTACACGAGCGGAATAGTATTCGCAATAAAGACGACGACGACGACGGCGCGGCGGTGACATAAAAGAGTGAAACTTTTCCACTTTTCTACGGGTCGCCGCGGTCAGTGTGCGCGTTCGGCGTAAATTCGGGACGAGTACGAGACGAGGTAGACGGAGCCGTAGCGAGGTAGATGACGTCGTAAAGCGCGGACGATTAAAAACGATTAGTCGACGAGAGGGGTTTTAAAACACGACGAATTGTTCGAGTCGAAAAAATGATATACACGCCGAATCGTATTTCAAACCCGTCGACGGACGGCCGCGTCTATATTTCATACTTCAATTAGTTCGTCCCGCGGCGAGGGACTTGAATCACCTCACCCGATTTATTATGCAATTCGTATTATAAACGCGTATTGAATACAATATTAAACTGTCGAGAATTATTATCATTATAGGTTACAGATTATGAAGAGCGAGAAAATTAGGCATCTTCTTGACATTACGTGTTAAAATATTTCTGACGTTCGGTCGTGTGTCGGCACTGAAACGTAAGTTTATACGGTTGGCAAAAAGTCGATAGTAAGCGATATTATACAGTAGCCGACGTAATTACCGGCTAAACTGGGTAATTTTTTACTACTTACAAGAGTGAGTGTTTTTTTTTTCAAGACACATCGAAACGTTTTATCCCCCGGTCTTATCGTGCACGGTTATCGATTTAGAGATGAGGTTTTTATGAGTTTTACGGCTATAAATTTATTTCATTGTACAATAATTCAGAATACGTAATTTTTATTTTACATTTTTCATTTAAAATTTTCATTTTAAATGCGTTTCATACATTTCAAAGGTCTTTTTTTTTCTTTTATACTTAATATTTATATAGTAATAATACACGACGACGGGTCAATTTTTTTATATTTAAATTTATATTCGTTCGTATTAAACTTTATTTATTTATTTATTTTTTTTTGTACAATTTCATATTTCAAAGAACGTAGATATTTTCGCATCGATCGACGAAAATACATTTGTGGACTTGCCGCCGCCGCCGCGCCGGTTCGTTTAGTGATTTAATTTAATCTCGAAATCGTACGTTTTTTACTTTAATTTTGATTATACGAAATTCATCAGCCCTTTACTCCGATCGTTATATCGACACCATCCACATAATATTATTATCCACTGCGAAAATTCGAAAAATCTAGTTTCACGTGACACAAATCTCTAACGCCTGGGTATTATAAATGATGTTATTTTCACGAATAATTCACCAGAGCAGCTTATCGAGAACATAACGTGTTGCTCGAATCATTCGAACACTAGTAATAGTTATAAGTAGGGCTCGGATTTCAATGCATTTGCATCTTTTTTTTGGGATATCTTACGCGATGCTTTCCAAGCTACAAATATGTTTTAAGTACTTCGCGATCTAAACACAATAATTTTTTGGGGCATTTTTTGACGGTTTTAATGCATTTTTTAATTTTTTAGAACACTTTTGACCTATTTGTTGTATTATGACTAAAAAAATTGACCTCAGACAACCGTCGATCATTTAAATTCCAAAACATTAAGGAAATTCTTATTGTACAATGCAAATATAATTTAATTTTTAATATTAACTTTTTTTTTGTACATTGTAATATAATTTATAATTTATAATTTTTATTAGAATTTTATTTGTTCCTCATTTTTTAATAATAATTTAATTTGAATTTATTTAATAAATAATGCATTTTTTGAAACGTCTTTTTTTGATATTTTTAGGGCATTTTTTAGAGTTTTTAGGTCATAAATGCATTTTTTGAAAGGGAATTTTTTTGATATTTTTAGGGCATTTAAATCCGAGCCCTAGTTATAAGACATTTGTCGAACACGTAAGCTTGCAACGGGTTTCATCGACGTTACAAACACGACCATATAGGTACCTCGTGTACACTTTGTATTTTATTCAAACCTCCAAAGTTATCGCCTCCTTACAAATATAAATAAACGCACGCACTCGAAACAACTGAAATTTGCTCTAAAATATTATGCAAGTAAAAATAATAAATTCATAAATCATTTATCGTTATTGTAAATAATTAGACGATTGAAAAATAATAAGAATTAATTTTATACGGTCGTTATGTCGCCCATTTCGATTTCTCGAACAACGGTTTTATATTTAATAAATTATCGGTTTAAATTTTACTCCATTAACAACAGTGTTATTATTATTAACAATCGAGACGAACGTTTTTATTCAACCATTCGATATTGATTTGATTAGCAACAAAAAAAAAAAATTTCACACGATTGATATAAACGGATTGGAAAATCACCTAAAAATACGATAAATGAGACTAAATATACACATCCGACGAAAACGTTTGAAATGCGCAATTTAAAATTTTTTATTTAGCATTTTTATAATTTTAAAAAAAACTTCGCAGTTCACACGAATATCAGAGGATTTATCATAAATATTATGCAAAACCAACAGAGCCTTAATTATATAGTTTAATCGTATTATATCGTAAGTTGGCGACCTAAAGTGACCTTTTTTTTCTTTTTCATATATTATTATCTCAATGTCATAAAATAATTATTAAAAACTAATATCTCATTGGCGGGCCGTGATATAAAAAAATAAAATAAATATTGTTTAGTGGTTGATATAATAATAATAACAAAGTGTTATTAAATAAATAAATAAAAATAAAATAAAAAGGTCTTGCCTGGAGTATGTGCACAAATTGTTACAAAAGACACCTGACGATGAATTTTATTCGAAACCGGTCGTAGCTATTTTTCCACTCTGTATTATAATACTCCAGCCTTCGGGCAACAGCCATTTATTTTATTTTTATTTTTATTATTTATATATTTAATAGTTTTAATAAATAATTATATAATATATTTAATAATACTTTGATATTTCGTTATTTTGCGAATCGCTGTGTGTTGGAACGCAATATTATTGAGATAGCCTCGCATATTTTAGACGACGTACAAAAATATCAATATTATCCACATAATATAACTTATTAAAACCGGTAACGCATATGATAATATCATGACGAGACCCGATTAATATTTTTGTGAATAGCTTGATTCAAATATACTCTCGTTTGACTGATATAAATATACATGTTATGCCCGTTGGAAAATCGGATTTTGTTGCCGGCGCAGGTACAATACTTACCATGTGCGCCGAACCAATACTATTCGTACATACGTAGAGATTAGAGAGAGAGAGAGAGAGAAACGACTTAACATCGCGCACGGGGCCGGGTTCGAGGTCAATAACGCCGCCGCCGTCTGCACTGCCGCCGCCGCCGCCACCGCCGCCGACGCCACGGGGTAGGAAAAAAGCACATGCAACGGGAACGCTGTTGCCTCCGCGACAGGACGAAGGACAGAGCTGAAACGGGGGAAGGCGACGACGGCGAGGACGAAAGTTCACCGACGGCCGACTAATACGCGCGCTCGGGTAGTACGCGCACAACATACGGGGTGACCGAAAGTGAATCGTTTTTTTTTTTTTTTAATTTATGATATTTTTTTTACCTACACAACAATAATCGTTTTATCGCGCGAGTGCCTCGCTGTTCCGTCGACTTTCGATTCGAGAGTGTTTGGAAACGAAAACCAATATAGTTTTCGGTGATTAAAATAATCACAAGTCCGCGGGGCTATAAAAACGACGGTTTGTCCGAAAATCGTCGGAAACCGTCGTCGGAAATCGACGACGGTGTCCAATAAGCAGCGAAGCGAATAGCACCTACACGTTCGGCCACCGCCGCATGTAAAAGCGGCCTGGAGAAAGAGGCCACCCTGTACAATATATACCGACGTAATATCTTTCTATCTGTCCGTTCATAATATATAAAATACGTGTGGTGTGTGTGTGTGCGCGTGTGCTTAATACGTGCGAATACACGCGGAAGGGGAAAATCAGACGGGAAAGCGGTGAGGGAGAGTCGTCGGCAACGGACGCAGACCGATCGATTTGACTAGACGGTTGTACCCCCGGGCCGCGCGCCCGCCCGCTCCGATTTGCCCTCGAAAACGGGGTCGCCCGTTTCATGGTTGCATGTGCACTATATATTTATAAATATATATAATAATAATAATAACGCGAGTGCACCACCACACGCACAACAGACGGCCGCGCCGGAATAATTATGCGCTTTTTCGCAGGCCCGTCGTCGTCGAAACGCGATCGACGACGATGTCGTCGTGGAAAACACCGCGTCAACGATAATAAATATCAGGGCCCGACGACGACGACGACGACGACGGTTGGTTTTTATTCCGTTTTCATTTCGCTTTTTTTTTGCAACTATTCGAAAAATCCTTGATCCTTTGGATATGTTGAAAAAATTAATAACGCGCGCGTGTAAGTGTGAAATCGATAAAAAACGTCATTCGTACGAGTGATACGTAATAATAATTGGCAACCGAACGATTCGACTTTTCTATAGAGAGAGAAATAATTGGGCAATTATTTGTGGACGACCGCGATTCACCGCGACGTTTTGTCGCGACGCCGGTGTTTCGACGAAAAAAAATCAATTAGAATAACATTAGAAAAAGTAATTTTATTTCGTATTGGCGGCGTAGTTTTTTTTTTTTTTTTGTACACGTAACGAGCTTATGATTTTTTTCTAAAGTTTTCAAGTGAGTTTTTTTTCCAGGTGAAAATGAAAGAAATTATTTTCATTTGGTTCTGGAATTAAATTTTAGAAAACATTTATTAGCAATAATCATTTTTGTCGAAACGTTTATCGGCGTATTTTTACCTGGACATTTATTTTTATTTTCTATCTAGCCACTAGACTTCGGGTGTTTATGATTTTTTTTAAAATTTTTTCCGTCTTTTGAACACCTCTTTTCTTCAAATAACGGAGGAAGTTTTCGTAGAAGACGGCCATAAAAAAAAAAACAAAAATGTCGCAAAACCGCGATGTCTGAGCCGCACTATTCTTTTGTTCGTCGCAAATCGATCAATAACATTATTCGCATTACAATACTGATGTTCCGACGAACGCGCGCCGTCAACTGTTGACCGCGACTGACCCATTTGGCTCGTTAGCAACATTTTCAATCTCTATAATGAACGAGAAGAAATAAAACCGAGCGCGATTAGCAATTATAAACGAAAATAAACACAGCAAAAACAAACGAACGGTCGTTGGGTTATTTTTAGAAATCATATCGATTGTTTTCGGAGAAAACGTAAAATAATATTTATACGTCCCGTCGGATGTTTTCAGAAGAAAAAAAATCGAAATCTACAGCGTACGGGGGCGACTGCCCCCCCCCCTCGCCCAATGTCTCGTCGAAGACGCACACTCGAGTTGACCTACCCTAAGGCCGCCGCCGCCGCCGCCCCTGCTCTTGAAAACCGTTTCGATGGTTTACGAGCGCCCCGACGAAAGGACGTCGACGGGAGAGAGGGAAAAAAAACAAAAGGATCGAATCTGCACGCGGTTGTCGCCGAGCAATCACTTTTATCGTCGACGCGGCTCGTATCAGCATCAGAGGATATCCCTCGGACGTATATTATTACGAATATTAATTGATATTGACGGCCCGACGACGCGCGTAATAATTTACATAATGGTATCCATTAACTCGCCACTTAAAATTATTATCCAGTCTCTTTGGGTCATCGTCCTTGCTGACGCGATTATAATATAGTCGAGCGGCGGGTGAACCTTTACGGCGTTATAACTGCGTCGTCGTCGTAGTCCTAACGCGAACGCGTCACAGACGTTTTCCACTGTGTTTATGCGATATTCGTCAGGTAGATATGCCGCTGGCGAGTAATCGGAAGTCTATGTGCTAAAAAGAAAGAAAAGAAGCGATAAGTACTTGAAATTTTGAAGCGTTTTCTTTGTGTTTACTTACCGCCGCCAATTGATTAAATTTACGACGCTGACTGCCGAGTTGAGAAAATTTGATTTTCGAACAATCTCCTAGAGAAAATTTCCAAAAATTTCTATCGTTGAAAATCACATGGTTTTTCGTTTCAAATCAAATCTCACGAATTCGTACGACTTAAAAATTCGATACGTTTTTCTAGTTTAGTAAAAGAAAAACCCGTCGTCTACAATATAATATTATCATTACAAGACTGTACGTGGAAATTACCCTTTTGGAAATTGAGAATAATATGTTATTTTTTATAAAAAATAATGTTTGCTAATAAAGTCGATTGTCTCGTTAAAAACAAAAAAAAAAAAATCCTAGTCCAAAAATACTGTATGCACATCATTTTCAAGTGTGCGCACGTGTCTGTGTATTCGTTTCGTTAATTACTATAGTTATATAATTTAATACTATAAAACACGTGATTTCGAAAAGAATAACACTGTAAATAATTATTAGTCAAAACGTTTATAATCGAATCAAATACCTCGTCGAAGAATATTTTTCGCGTTGTTTGATCAAACTTTGTACGGAATTCGCGAGGTAATTATAGTGACGCCGCGAAAGAAAAAAACAACTCACATTTTATCAACCACAGAATTATATTTTTCACTTTTATAATAATTGCAGCCGGAAAGTTTTCCGACTGACGCGCACGTCACGAGTTAACCTTTACGACCGTTACGAGCTCGTTAAGTATGATATTTATGCAGTGTACGCTCGTGCAGTACGCAAAGTACATAGAGTAAGTACACGTGTATTTCAGTCGTATACGGTTGCGATATTTATCGTTATCAATCTAGATTACACGCGCATCAAAAGACCGAAAGGTATAATAGCGTTTGGTCTCTCGAACTAAACAAACAATTTGGACATTTTTTTTTTTTTCCCAACACCTTTTCAAACTCATTACGGAATTTCTTTGAAGTTTCTCGAATTTTAATATATTATACGAACGATTCGTCTACACGCATATAGGTTCGAGTATAATTTCACACTTTGGAACTTTGAGTGGCTTTAGGTATATAAATATAAAGTCCTATTCAAAGTTCGCGTGGTCTAACGAAAAAAAAAGTAATTTTAAAATGCGGCAGCACATAGTGTTTTTTTTTTTTTCCGTATTGTTTTGTACGGCAATTGATTTATGTGGGGGGAAAACTTTGAAAGGAAAGAAAGAAAAAAAAGTTAAATAAAAACATCATACCTACGACGTTACCTAATAATATAGATCGCGTACGGGTATAGTACCACATAAAGCATTTTCCTTTATTTCCCCAGTGTTCGTAATAATAACAATAATAATACTCTCGTTTTCGGGATTTTTTCTTATTTTTTTTGTTTTCGTGTCGTTTTTTTATCCAGCGATATCGATTTTCATCGACACACGTTCCATATTTCAAATGGTTTGTAAGGCGCGAGGAGATTATTTATGTGGAGCGGGTTGTGAAAGCTTCAGTTCTTCCCGAAATTGTAGTGTATTTTTTTTTTCGAAACGCTTCTGGTTCTATATTATGCGACTGTTGTTGCTAAATCGTTGGTCAAACACGCGACATACAACACACTAGAAAACATTGATTCATTTTCTTTCATTCGCAGGGATAAACAATGAATGTTATTATAGAGAAATAGAAGTGAAATTAAAAGTCAATAGTTATAATTTCCTTCTTTAACTATTTTATATGTAAGTTTCAAATTAAATACGAAAAAAAATGACTCGGCCGATTAAACTTTTGTCAAAAAACATAATATAAATTACACAATCATAAAAAATAAATGCAAATATTTATAATCACCCTATAATACACAAAACCTGTGTTTTGATGATGTGAGAAAAAAAAATCTACGTGGCAATGAATTTTGTCGACTG
Source organism: Drepanosiphum platanoidis (assembly GCA_948098885.1). NCBI lineage: Eukaryota > Metazoa > Arthropoda > Insecta > Hemiptera > Aphididae > Drepanosiphum > Drepanosiphum platanoidis. The sequence goes on from OX402531.1 coordinate 8,384,774, forward strand.
CTTAGTTAACTGCTGTTATTCGTAGGAAAACGTTAAATTCGTTAAGCAACTTATAGTTAAAGGTAAATGCGACAGCACTCGTATCGTACGCTACACATATTATTATATACGTATATTATTTATATGTTATACTATTTACTCTTATCGCAGTACGAACGCTAAACGATTTCGAGTACAAACCGTCACACAATGACGTTAAAAGTCGAATCGTATCGCGCGGTAAAAGGTTAGATACATTAACCCACGCGATCGAGTCGAGGTCGCGTTATCGTGTCCGAATGAAACGGTGTCAGAAACACGGTGTCCGTTTTGAAAACCCGGCCGATAAAAACCGGCCAATACACGCGTCGCGTGTTTGCTCTCGCGACCGTCGCGTTTCGAAATCTCGAACACGACAAGATTTTTCGACATATTTTCCATGATAATGTTATTATATTACCGCCGCGCCGTCTGCGATCCGTTTGTAAATACGACCGGTGCGCTTTTTTTTTACAAAACCGTCGACTACGCCGCCGTCGTCGCAGGCCTGCAAATAAAATGTTCGAGATTTGAACCTAACCTAATCCGGGATCCCTCATACCGGCCGATCTAAAGAGGAAAACCAATCGAAGTGATTGGTTTTCCTAGTTCACTTGCGATGAACACGTTTTGGTTTTCGTCTCGTCGGCGCGCGTTGAGGAAATCGAAATTATTATAAATTTGCCAACGGCTCTAAAACTCGTGAAAAAAACCGATGAAAAATTAGGACATATTTTTGACTGCGAAACTCGAAAAATAATAACAGTAGAAATTTGAAATTTTCACCGGATGTTTGTACAACTATTTTCTAGAAATAATATTATAATTACCTATTATCAAACGAATTTGAATTTTTTTTTTTTTGTACTCATTGACGTTGGAATTCATTTTCGAGTTTTTCGACCTTTTTTCGTACAATGTAGATGAAATAATGATTTCGGCCGGCTAAAAAGATTTAAAACACAAAGTTTTTCTCATCAATGTTCTTACTCGTTTAAGAAAATATCAAACATATTGAATCACTTTTTTTTTTATATATATACTAGTGTTGCACAACGATATGTTTTCAATTATCGATATCGAATCACACAATATATCGATGTCGTATAACAAACGATATCGATATCAATATACGATATACGATATATCGATACGCGCGACAATGGACTTGTTTTTATTTAAAATTTTACCATTGGTATCCACTTTAAAGCCTAAAATTGACATAGACGATCGACGGAAATAACGAGACTGAAATTGTATTGCGATATAATATGTTCATTATGAGGGCTTTATCGTTTTAGTATTGCTTATCGTATAATATTTATCGTTCTTTGATATTGATTTACTGTCAAAACTTAAATAAATAGAAAATAGAAAATAGAATGAATCGATTATCGATTATCGATGTACTTTCAATAAATTAGTCACATCGATATCGGTAAAATGGTTCGATACCGATATCGATATCGAAATACGATATCAATGTGCATCACTAATATATACTCGTATTTACAAACGATTGAATTTCAAATGTTGATAAAACTTATCCGAAATCACGAAAACCTGCAAATTCTTTTTGCCTAAAACATTCGTAAAACTTTGGATGTATAAAATTACAACCACGAGTCGCGTACGCTGGTCGAGAACCGCGTTGGATTCGGAGGTTTGGCGATTCGAACTGAATCCATAGTGAACAGTAACAATCGTAACAAATAGTAAAACGTAACGATTAGTATTGACTAAACTAAACGATCAAAACAAACACGTCATGCCAAATATAAGCGCACGTAATAATAATACTTTTAAAAAAGGTATGACACGGTGCGGAAAAACATGGCGAAAAACGGTAAAAGAAAGAAAAACTAAAGAAGACGCGCGCGTGCTCGTCATCGACGAATTTCGAGAATATTGCACACTTAAAAAAACGTAAAACGCTCATATTATCGTACCGCCGCGCCGGCGGGAGGCGTATACGCCGCGGTAATATGATTTTCATGTATAATATTGTCGTGTGCGCGCGGTCGTGAAAACGGAAAATATTATACGAGTTTTGCGGAATGCCCGTCGACGAACGAGCTAATACATTATTAATAAACCGTAGGAAAATAAAACGTAATAATAATATAGTTTTTGTAATTTACGAGTGTGTACACAACCCGCGAATAATATGCGCCTAAAAAAACGCGGCCGAGTACCTCTACCTGGTACGTATTAGTATAATACAGGATGTACGTCCTTTCGGACATCTGACTAACCGGAGTAATGACCGGGGATGATTTTTAGTTTGTTTTTTTTCACCCGAAACGTTTTAGACTATATACTCTCCGAATATAAAACGAGAACCTACAAAAATAACTTGATCGAGAGAAATATCGATTTTACTATTCGTTTAGCTCACTTATTATTTATATTTTTTCCGTCTGCCACCTTAATCGACTGTTACATGTTTTTACAAACGTTTTGCGATTTGGAATGTTCGTATTGTGTTAACGCCGTTTTTCGCGTCGGAAATATTAATTATTAAGGACGCGATCGCGTGGTGTTATGGATAACATTACATACCTAAAATATAATTATTAGGGCTCGGATTTTGTAGCAAAATAAATCCTTAAAAAAGCATTTGAAGTAGCCGAAAAAAGCAAAAAGAAGCATTTATTAAATTTAATTCTAAAAAAAACAAATTTCAATTACACATAAAATTAAATATTAAAAAAGGAATTTACGACCACATATTTGGTCAAGATACTTTCGTTAAAACTCATTATATTGGGCGCTGCTAATATATTATTTTTATACGTAGAAAAAGACCTTTCCACATCAACCGATGTAATCCATGCATATTTCATATAAACTAAATCATTTAAATTATACTGTTATGATTATTCATTACAATTTCGGCACAATAACTATAGTTATTTTATCATTCATACGTTTATTACTGGTTTTTTCACTGGTTTTAAAATTTCTGGCAATAATGATTTATAGTCCAAGTATAATATACATAAAAAAAAGTTAAATTTTCAAGAAAAATATGTAAAAATTAAGAAAAAATAACCAAATAGAGGAAAAAGCAATAAAAAGCAAGTTTTGTGGAAAAAAGCAAAAAGAAGTTTACTTCATTGAAATCAGAACGATTCAAAACGTATTTATCTATGAGAATTATCTTTCTACCACACACCTCTCAAAAGAAGCATTTGCTACAAAATCCGAGCCCTAATAATTATTATACATTGGTCGGCGAGAAAAAGATTTCGACAGACCTCGTAAACCGTCGAAAAATCAAAATAAATTACAATGAATTTTAGATAATTATTTAAATCTCGATACGAGTGGAATTCGTTTAGAAAAAAACATTAGGTTATCGCGTACCGGGCGAGTATCTGTATGTAAGCCTGGACGATTATTAAACGAAAAAAAAATGAAAACCGCGAAACATAATATATCAAAATAACCCGTCGGACACCCTGTACATAATATTATTATGTGCGGGTACACGATAATAAAAGTCGTCGCCCCGTCCACGCGGGTGCGTGTTGTTTGCTCTTCGTGCGCGCTGTACGGAATTTACGACAGCGTTAAATAGACACGCAGTGTTTCTCCTCTCCGAGCCGGATGATAATCGTATATGATAAAACAAAAATGAAAAATCTCTGTTGACTTTTCACGGACGACGCGTATAAAATACAGTAGTAAAATATACGCTTATAAATAGAGGTGTGCATGTACCGTATATTATCCGACGCGCCGTACGTGACAAATTGATTTCGGCGATTTCGCACGCTACCCCCCGCCGATTCACGGGCGCCGCGCAGATCGGAGTAGGGAGCTTAAGGGGCTTACGACTCTTAGCCTTCTCCGAAAATAATTTATCCGAGATTGAAACCCCGTAACGGAAAATGAAAAATTCTAAACGATATCTCGTACGTTTTACGGATTGAATAATAATGTGCGGCGGGAAAATGAGGATATCGAATTCGTTTTACTAATAGTTAGTATAGTATGGTGTAGCCTATACAGTGACATAGGTACGAATGGGGTGGGGGTGGGGGGGGGCGAAGAGTTCAAAAACCTCTGAAACCAAAATTTATAGTTTTGATTTATTTGGTAATAAATAGTGGAGGTTTCACTGATCGTATAGATTGCTTTATAAATTATGGAAAACGTCGCGCGTCGGGTCGATTTGGTTTCAATGTTATTTTAACTGTTGTTATTATTATTGTTATAGATATAAATTTACCATAGAAAATAAATTGAAAACTCGAATTAATTTTGTTGAATTTTTTAAATTGCCTCTTCCAGAAAAAAATCGCGCCACCGATCTATAGAATTAACTTTTTTTTTTATATTAAGGGGCCGAAAAACATACATACAACGTCATATCAAAGACCACCGAAAATTATTTAAAAAAAAAAAAAGAGACATCTAATAGTTATTAAAACTCTATTTACAGCGATATAAAAAAAATAAAATAAAAAATTAGTCTAAACGATTCAACAACATTGTATTTTTAGCGTACAACTGTGCTCGTCCATAACACATAGTGTCTTAACGCTGTTAGAAATACGAATACAAATCGTAAAGTTTAAAAAGAACCGATTAGGCCAAGACGTATAGATTAGTGTTGTTTTTAAATCGATTTACCGATGTAGTGAGTTGATTTTTGACGTTAAAATTGTACCACGACATTTAACATTTCGCGTTATTTACTCCGCTATCTTTTTAGTTGCGTAAAAACGAAAAAAAATACGCAATCGCGAAGAAATCCTGCGGTAATTAACCGACGCGCACACTACTTACAGGCGCGCGCCACGCCACGACGACGGCCCACAACCTCGTTACGTTATTATTTAATATAATTTGTATATTATAATATTGTTATCTGCTGTGTTTTTCACGTTATGATTTCGTGTTCGTTCCGCCGCCGCCGCCGCCGCCGCCACCACTGGTTTCTTAATTAAAAATTCTTCTGAATACTAATGCCGTACGATAAATCGAAATCTAAAAATAAACAAACGTTACCCATGCGGATCGACTCGACGTCTCTCGTACGGACTGCTGTGGCTAGCGTGTGTACGTATGTGTGTGTTATTACGACACGATAAATTAACCCCGCCTGACCGCCACCAGTCCCCGCCGCCACCCGTCGACGTATATGTTTTTTTTTTTGTAAGGACAGGTTATTATCACACAGAACAACCAAGTTTAAGGTCACCACCACCGGGTATGTTTTTTAAAAAAAAAAACCTATGGGAACGAAATAAAAATAGACACAAGGGGAGAGAAGAAACATTTTCCTTTTTATTATTATATATTATGTATACACACACGCGCGCGCATATACGTATATACTTTTCGATCCTTAAAATAGGATCGGCCGCCTCCCCGTACTACTACCGGTTGACACCGTAACGTACGTGTATGTATATACGTATGTGTCCATTATTATTATTATTGTTATTACCATTATTCGTCGTCGTCGTCGTCGGTCGGTCGGTGGGGCTTAATAAAATAATATTCATTCGCCGTCCACCGTCGAACTGTCTGTCTGGGTCAATCTCCGGCTGGTCCAGGGGTTCCCAGACTCGTCGACAACAACTGCGCATTTCGCTCTACCACGGTAACCCACCCCGTATGCGAATCGAACGAAGCGAAACTCACTCGAAATCTGCGGCCATCGTAGATTCTTCCCGGGAGTGCTTCTAATACGTATTGCGTTTAGTTTTTCATAACTAACGAACGATTACAATCACTATTTTTGCATTCCGACCGGTGTCTGCGGTAGGGGGACTCGCATAGAACCGCATACTTATTAGTTTCCGATATGAAAAAAAAAAAAAAAAGATATAAAAACATATTATTATAATATCGATCGTTTGTTTCGATTTTGTTACAGAATAAAACGCATTACCGACCGTCTGTTAATCATCGAACGATTCGTCGGGGCGTTTTTTTTTCTCTCGAGCCGATCGAACGACGACAATCTATTTGTTCTTTTCTAAAACAAAACAAAAAAAAAAAAAACAAAATTAATTACGAGGAATTACGATGATAAAAATAGACGGAAAATCACCTCCGACGACTCGACGACGTCGATAATTTATTTAAATAATTCACTGCACACTTCTTGTACGACACGGAAACTATCGAATCAACACAGTTCCTGGATTCGATATTCCTTTGCTCGCTTTGATTTAATCGTAGATTCATACTTTTAATCGTGACATTTTTTCTCGGCTTCAAACAAATCCCCAACCCTCCCGTATCTACGCAGTCGGAACATAATTATTTTCATCGCTATAACGATTATCATCGCTGTTTTTATGTTTAGTCTGCTGCCCTCTGTAGACCTCGGCATTCGCCTACAACGGCTCGTCGTGCATGTGAGCGCTAACAATACGCTATCATTTTCCACACACAACGCACATCGTTATCATTCCGAAACACCCACAATATAACTCGGCATTTGACAATCCAAATGTCCTCTTCTCGTCTCTACTGCTCCGCACGCGAGACTTACCCGTGCTGTTCGAAAACGTTTCTGCGGTGCATTTCAAATTCGTACGCGACTAGGAGGTAAGATAAAGAAAGAAAGCTAGTGAAAAAAACCAACTTGTCGTGTTTTCTTCTTTTCTTTTTTTGTCAGTCGCGCGTACATTATTCGTGTCGAGATTACTACTACACCTGTTTATTTGTCGAATTCAGTCGTTATTTACCATTATGTCAGTCGGTCGATTCCACGACGTTCGTCAGTTCACGAGCCTACAGTTATTTACATATATTATCGTACCGTGGCCTACACACTCGGCGATCGTCGCGAGAGGGGCGACATCCCACCACCCCACCGCCCTCGTCTGAAAACGGTATTTCATGAAAAAATATCTTCATGATATTATTTTAAAAAAATAATAATACTCGTAACAAGTTCAATTAGTAACGTTTTAAGAGAAACGACGCGGGGAAGCAATTAAAACTGTGAATTCGAGATTCGGTACGCGGAAAAAAGGTGTTTTTCGTTGTTTTAATTAGCCGCCCCTTCGCTCTGACTACCCCTAAATCTGCTACCGTAAACACCGCTCGTCTTTCGCGTGACGTTATTTATAGACATTACCACCCGATCGGAAATAATATCGTCGCGAGTACGCCGCCGTTATACGACAATAATAAATAATAAATAATCGACTTTGTTTTACGGTTAAACTGCGCGTCGCGCGCCGATTGAAAACGTATAGCTGGTCGTTTTATCACTCGTAAATAAAACCAAGTTCGGTAGGAGAAAAAAAAAAACCGTAGAAGATTATCGATTCGAATTTCGTCGCACGCGGCGCGGCGGCGTACGCGAAATCGGAGCAACATCGGAATCAAAAACGTTTGTTTTCCTTTCACGCGGGCATTTCACTCGGAAGAGACACCGCCCGCCGCCGCGCCGTAGTATTTCGCGGTTTTAATTTTCGATAATAACATTACTCTTCCACCATAATGACGGACTGTTGTTTTATTTTTTCGTCGTTCGACCGACGCGCGACGGCGCCGTTTCCGAATAAGAAATTAAATAAGTCTCTCCGTCTCGATCGATTCGATTAAACAATAATATGCGGCGACGGATTCACGCGAGACCTCGAAACGCCGACATACACGTCGTAAATAATTGATTTTCGGGCGGCTATATTTTTCGGTTTAATTATTTACAAACGCCTTTATTTATTTTTTAATTAAATATTATATAATATACGTTTTCGTTTTCAGAATTCAATAAACACTTAACGCCGCGGCCGATCTCGAATTTCATCGCGATATCTACATTATCAGCTATACCTATAATAATAATAGACGGTTGAAACGATAACGTTTCATTACGGACAGACGCTTATTATAATATTTCATAACAATATCATTCTGTTCATCGGAAGAGAGAAAACGATAGCGAATGAAAGGAGGAGCAGAAAAATCGCGTGCCAATTTATATTAAATTTATTTCTACTTTATAATACGTATCATTTGAGAGTAGGTATAGTTTTTTTTTTTTTATTATTGCTTCTCGCGTTGTATTTATTTATTTTTTAACGGAAATTGCACGCGATGATACAGATTTTTTTATTTCTTCTAATGCGTTTTTGCAAATTGCATTTATCGCTCGACGATGACGTACGAGGGACAAAGCACATCGGACGACCATTTTTTTTTTTTTTTCGTACCGGGAATCTTCATCATTCATTTCGCTCGGTCTCCGGACGACGAAAAGTACACAGCACAACGATAGTCCGTTACGTCGTCGTCGTATAATATAATCATTATTATAACGCGTAACGGTAGATTGTTATTGTTGCGTTTTATTTTAAATTTGAAAAATCGGTTTGAACTTTCGAAATCGAAATTTTCCAAATTACATTTTATAATATATTCTGTAATACATATCCCCGTAGGTCGATTACACGTCGTCGGTGTGGACTAATAATAATTTATGTATTCGATCGCGTTATCGGAATGAAAATTCCCACATGATTAATTTTACCTGCCGCAAACTAAGACTTTGTTTCTGTGTGCGCGTGTATAATATGAATTACCCGAATTCCACACGCGAACAGTTCGAATTAGAAATTAAACTCGCCCCGGCGGTGGTTCAAATCGGACCAAACGATTCTTGTACTTGTGTTTTATTTCAGATATATTTTCTATTGTGTTACGAACCCCGTGTGTAATTATACTCGATTTAACAAAATGATATATTATTAACATGTACATACCGTGTGGGGTTGTTAAACTTTATCCTGTTAAACTTTAACTTTTTATACAAATCGATTGGTATTTCAGCAAAGTTATGCGCAAACGATAGGTTTTTTATTATTATTATTATTTATTTAAAAAAACAAATCGTTTCACCGGGTAAACGAACGGGTAAATGAATACATTACGTCGCACCGTTGTTCGCGTCGCGGACACTGTGAAAAGCGAACGAGACCGTTTGAAAAATAAAAATAGAAAATCTCCGCGCAAAATAATTACCTGCGACGATTTAAAAAAATAAAAATCGTATTTCGCATAAATATTTGTTTTACGTTAAAAAAAAAAAAAAAATCCGTCGTTAATTTTCTCCTCTAATCTCTGCCGCCGAGTCAATATTAACAACCAAGAGTTTGTACGGTAAATACCTGTTGTGCTCGTACGCGCTGCGTCTGTGCCGAACGGAACGAGCTTTTGTCCTCGACGTGAAAAGCTACAACAAATATTAAGATGTTTTATCAAACGCAACGGAACGTTTTAGTCGTAAAAAAAACCTACACCAGGTTATAAAAAGGCATCCCCGGATCCATTTTCAGAAGAAGAGGTCGACTCGAGAATATAATAATTGACGACTGTTTTCGTTTGATTTAAACGCAATAAAAAGAAAAAAACGATTGTATTCTCGCGGTTTGCTCGGTAAATTATCGTTCGAATCTGTAAATTTAATTTCTATACAAATTTCATAACAAAGTAATAAATAAATTAAAATATAAAAATATGTTTGTAAAACGTCTTAAATTATATTATTATAATCTCTGTAGTCGAGTGTCATTAATGTTATAGAACAAATTTTCTTGTTAAAACGTTCAGTTATTTTTGACGCGTCTAATGTGTGCACGCGACCAGACACTAGTCAATCATTGCTGTCCAATTTGACTTCGTAACGAAACCACCTAACGAGCGTTCAAATATAAAACAAGACTACAAAATTAAATTAAGTAATCTAACTTATACCGAAAGTGTACCAAGTGAGTTTACTTAAAATCCTAACAAATCGTGTGACTAGTAATATAAAATAAAAACCTATTGACCGGGGGAATAGTCTCCACATCATTCGTTCTCGACGGGGTTTTCAACAGACGTCTTTTAGTGATTTAACTCATGGCCACTAGGTCGTAAGAATTATTCGCTCGATTAGTTAACTCGCCAAAACGGTTTAGAGTGAGATTATCTACAGCAACCGAAGCCGGCTTATAAATAATTGCTGATCCCATCAACCTAATAATTGTCGAAAGTGCATTCGGTTATCAAACCGTTGGTGCAGTAAACGATATCGCCGAAATAGATTGTCTACCGAGAAACAGTTACCGAAAACTGCATCGCCAAAACACGCGGGAAGTTCAACGATTACACCGATCTTTATGTCGATGATTAATTGTTTGTTAATTTAGTTACACACTTTTAAGTTGAGTTTTACAATATGTTGAGGTTACACTAAACTGCTTCATTCGTAGTCGGTTCTTAGACTGACTCGCCGGCGAGACGTGTGAACAGACGTTTAAAATATTTGTAGGTACGTTTGATTACTAATTATGACTACATTATTATGTATTATTTATCTTTATTTATATTTCAATATTGAAATTGAATATATTTATTATATTATTATAATCTACTGAAGGCAAGTACCTTCTTATTGTGTTTAGATACTCGTATATGAAAATTTGTATATGGCATAATTGTTTTTGTATTTCAATATACTCTTCTTAAAATAAAAGAGTTTATGCCGAGCAAACATATCTTTATTTGTATGCTAAGCCATGCCCAAAAAAACAAGTACATCTTGGCCAGTTTTGCTGTTAGAACTATTTACGAATATGGTTAATTATACTAGAAGTTCATATGAAATAGTATTATTGATCTAATTATTAAGTTGAAACTTCCATAACGGACTACTGTTGGAACTGTTTAATATAGTTGAATACACTGAAAAATGTATTGAAATAAATTGTATTTTTGATCTTGTAATTAATTTGAAACTTCCAAATTCTTTTGTACTATTGATTCGAGTTGAATATATCCAATAAGATCATAACAATTGGTATTTTTAATCTGGTCGTTGCGCGTCGTTAGGTCAACAGTAATGTAAGTTGTTTGAATTTTCATCGACAACATTTTGCACGCGAGTGTAATTTTCCACACCACCTTGAGCTCTTCGAATATATTATGCGATACTACCAATAAATGGTCAATTTTATATACGAAAAAGCTCGGAGGTATTACACGAGGCGCGTTTTTTTTAACGTGGTTTCCCGCGTAGGCCTAATCCACGATAGGGAGAAATCGACGAAAGACTATAAATTCTTTTTAACTAATTCATTTAAAAACGATCGAAAAAAAAACTGAAATTATAATAAAATGTTTTCAGTAAAAAAAAAACATCATAATTATTATCACGAGATAATCGTGAATATACTAAAAGTCGTCGATTCCCCCCCTCAAAATTCCTATAAATAAGTTTCGTCATTAAAAAATACAACATATCTTTTTACATGCTCGTACGAATTTTCGAAATAGTACGCGTTTAAAAAACAAAATTTACACATTAAAACAGGTTTATCCATCTCTATAATATGTCACTCTGAAACGAATCGTCTTCACAAACGAATTTCATATTGCGATCTCATATTTATTTTCGTCATAACGAATTGATATTCTCTACAAATGTATTTATTTTTTATTTCATTTTTCGATTTTTTTTTTTTATGACGATCGTGTACTAAATCTACGGTTTTAAATTGACATAAATGAAAACATCATTTAAAACCGTATAGATTAGACAGATAATTATTGTTGTAAAACGATTGAGATTTTCCGGCAAGTAATCGCGTCGTCTGTTTCGGATTCGAAATTTCCGTTTGAAATTTACACGCAAAATCGAATAAGTTATTGAAATAATATTGACGATTTAGACGTTCTTTCGGGCGTGGACAATATTATAGGATGTAAACCTTGTCTCGAGTGAAATCATTACGTTTCAAATCCTTTAAATTAGGAAAGCTAATAAGGACACGTGTTGTACTTAACGAGGAAACGTGAAAACGCGTCGAAAAAAATAAATACGTATGAGAATAAAATAGAAATGTTAAACAATGACTTAAGGATTATAAATTAAAAAAAATTGTTCAAATAATAATTAAATGATTAAAGTAAAAATGTAAAAATAAATTAATACCTGCCTGTCGCAAAGTGTCAACAGGTTAAACTGTTGCTCCTTGAGCTGTTTCCTGTAACCTTCTCAATTTTTTACGCATATTTTTAGTTAGTTTTTTCGCCGGTTTTTCCGGCGATTCCTCTAGATTTGTCGATGTTGGCGTTAGTAGCGTTTTAGCAATCACTTTTTCATCTGCAAATAGATTGCGAATTTAAGTAAATCGAATTTCGATCAGTGTTTCGTAAAAATAATACATAAATAATAAAACACTACGCCATACCTTTTAGCGCGTCCTCAGGAGGTTCTATTTTTTTTACAGCCGTCGTCGTACGGACCGAAGTCTCGACGAGTTTTCCACCTGTCTGTGGCACGTCTGTCGGCTTCTTCGGTCCGTCGACAGCAGCAAAATAGTCGGTCTGTTTGACCCGGTGTTCGAACTTGAACGACGTCCTTAAAATTAAAAATCGTCGTCCCTTGTCGTTCTTGGACGGGGGGAAATTGACGAACACCGTCCTCTGAGTGAATTTCCTAGGCTTAACGCGTCCGGGGTGGGTAACGCGGCCGACCGTGTGTACGGTCATCCTCGTCGGCCAAGGTCGACGAGTAAAGTTGGAATCAACGGCGAAGTCGCACTCGTCAAACTTTAGTCTCTCCAACAGCGGTTTAATCTGGTCCAAGCCGAGCGCCTCTTCAGGCTCTCGGCCGAACCACTGTTGTCGATGGACGGACGATTTATTGTAAAATCGGTCCAACGGCCACGCACCGGAACTCCCTCGTACGGCTCCATAGTACCTAGTAATAAAGTCCATACCTATTTGTTTGATTTGCTCACTCGTGTTGGAATTCTCGATCGATCTGCCTTCCGTTTGAGCCATTTCGATTATGTGGACGACGGGTACGCGTAAATTATTTGAACAAGTAAGTTGTGAATAACGAAATTAAACACTTGGTAAGTTTGTCAATGTCAAAAAATTAACCGTGCGAAAGGGGCTATCTGACGATTGAAATTCTTCGATTCTCTTCTGTCAATGGATTATGTTGATTCGCTACTTGGCATTTCCATAGCCACGCCGGATCAAATTTCGTTGTGTGCTTTTTTCGTCAATAAATTATTTATCAACCAGAATATACTTTTTTTTTTTAGTAGGTACCGTATACTATATGCGTGTTATATACGTTTATCACGTTTTAGTAAGTCGACGTGTGTCTTTTGACAAACACGTAACGCTAATCGTTTAGGGCGTTAGTTTTTAAAACGAAATTATATTGCGACGGGTAATCGAAATACGGTTGTCGAAATTAAAAAATACGATTTTCAATAATTTTCCACCGCGTGGTATATTCGTTTGAATAATATCGTGTGGATTCTCGACCGGTTTTTACCTCGTGAAAAACACGAATCGTCTTCGTTAAACGAGAGTAGACTCTAAACCGCTTTTTCTGAATTTCGTTTTTTAACGAAGCCATTAAAACACATTCGAATATCACAAACAAACAAATATCACTGGCAATAATCACGTTTGACGGACGAACAAATTTAATATAAATATATATTTTTTAAACGAGTAATTTTACGTTTTATGTCGAACCCTACAGTTTTTTAGTAATAAGTGTCATAAAAACTCGATTAGTAACTCTCTGTTTTAACGAATAGAATTTGACTACTCACCGACGATTTTTAGTTTTCTATTTTCGATCACGAGTCATGACTTTTTTTTTTGTAATCGACTTGTAATTTTAAAACTATACCAACACACGAGATTACATTCAGATGGCGTTTTCATTTTCGCACGATTCTTTTTATTATTTCGCCGACATTCGCCCGGAATAGTTGTCACCGCGCGATTTTATTCACATTTTCCACAATCGTTTGGTGGTAATCTTCTCATCGTCACACTGTTATGATATGAAACACGTCTCGCAGTGTGTCTTACCGCAGTTTTTTTAATCTTCGCCGTCGTTGTGTCTGCGTGGGAAGATTATGATTTGTGGAGCCACGAGCGTCGCGCGTCGAAACTTTCGCAGCAGTTCTTTCGTCGTCTAGACAACAGACGACGACAAAGTGCAACGACTCGCGTAGGTGGCGCGCGATAATGAAACAATAACCTAGTATTGCTCAAACGGTTTGATTTCTCATTCTCGCGTGTGTACTGATTTCGAGGTTAAAAATATAGACCGTCGAAAATTCGATGACGAAGTATCAATCGCATCAATCAATAAATCGTTAAATGTTTTATTTAATTCGAAATAATTAAATACTCGACGAGTTGACGCGCGCGCGTCGTGATTAAAATAATACGCGGGGACGGGTAAAATATCGCAAACTCCGAGGACGAAATGAAAACGTGTACTTTACTTAAACGAAAAATAGCTTTGAGAAAAAATCAAAAACGGTTTACACTTTAAGTATGTGATCGATTCGTTGAGATAATATGTGATATTATGCGTCACTATAATTAATTATACGCCACGAATTCAAACGGCCTGAGAAAATTAAATTCGAAATCTTCTTCTTCTCCTTCTTCGTCTACGACTGAAATCATCTCAACTGTTTTATCAACAACAACGCTCAAAGCGTCTACGCAAAAGTTTTGTTATTTTTTTTTTTTTTCCAACTAATTGACCGAGTAACATTGAAAATTCCAAACAAATAAACTCGCAGCAGGTTCGCGATGATACGGCTGCCGCGACGGGCGGTCGCGAAATGTTATGACGTCTAATTTAAACAGCGACAGACCGCCGGGAGAGCTGCTAATTGGATTGTACCACAACGTCATTTTATTCGACACACTTGCGCCGTTGTCGCCGCCGCCGCCGCAGGCTATTTGTTTCAGCACCGTTATCATAAAATCGTTGTTCACGATATCATTATTAGTATTTAGGCGGCCGGTAACTATTGGTTACAATAGTATATTATAATCTATATATATAAAAATCGATGTACATTTTAATAAATTTTATAGCTCAAGATCCACCGAACCGATTTCGATAAAAAAATTAGGGCATATTAAGATTGATATTTAGATGGTTTCTGTGAAGTTTGTACGCTGTGCGATATGTGGTTCCGGAGTTATGGCCTCTTAAGTGTACAATATTAATCACGCACGCACGCACGATATTCAACAATATTATTGTTTTGCCATGGAGATATATATACACTCTATGTGGTTATTTTTTATTATTTGTTTATTACTATTATACTATTGATAGCGCATTGAATGAAGATGATGCAGTCAACTATCCAGTTGAATTTTTGAATTCGTTAGAACCACCCGGTATACCGCCGCATTTCTTGAATTTGAAGGTCGGCTCATCAATTATTTTTGACGACACTATTTAACTTTCTGCCAATTTTTTTTCACAGAGTTTTTCCAAATACCTTTTTGAGTGTCGTCACGTCACCCGATTTTCAAAATTCGACTCCTACGGGGGTAAAAGGGGTAAAAATGAAAAAAATAAAAAGTTGCACACGGGCGAAGCCGGGTTATTCAGCTAGTATTATATATAGTTAGGTACTGTGAATTGTAAAATAACATAGACGCGAGTATGATTTCCAAGAAAGTTTGTTATTATTCGGGTAGCGATCGCAGTGAGTGAGTTGACTACGGCGGAACTCGAAAAACACGAACGCGCGTAATTTTAAGACTTATCGTTGACGAGAAACGTGTTTTACGCATTTTATGTCGGACGTGGCAATTCTTCGCCCGATCCGGATCGCAGAGAATCCCGATTCTCTAAAAAAAACGACAAGGAAAATTACCGAGGAGTTTCGTGTATTCGCACGTGGATTAATCTCCGAGATTAGAAATTCCCGCCGAGCCGAATCGACGGGACAGGAGAAAGAATATAACAGACGTAAATGAAAATAATTTTACCTCGCGTCGTATATTTTTATTTTATTATTTATCATAGGATATTTGAACGGAACGCGTTATCGTCGACCCGCCCCGAATCGGGTTAGAAAACAATAATAGCCCCCTGCCCTGCACACGGATACGTTCTCGATACGATTTATGACTGCGGCGCGGACGAGATAATAATATAATTTTATTCTCCGGAGAGACCCTTTTTACATAAAAAAAAAAAAAGAAGAAAATAATAATACCATATTAAAAACCACGCGACGTGATATAATATTACATCGTCCGACAGTTGGATGTGCACTGACGTATTTTATTATAATATTCGATAAAAAATTATACATATATTATGTATGTACACGACGCGCAGTGACCTAAATATTTAAAGAATTCGGACCAGACGTAATAACGACGGTAGTTTAATATTATTAATTGTCGGAAATATAAGCGATACGAGACGGTGGGTTTATTGTCGAACACTCACATGGCCAGGTGGAGAGTGCAGATGTTCAGCAGTTTTCGTCGATTTTCGAGTTGAAAACAATGATATCGTGTAATAACTTATCGTTCAATGCGGTGTAACTTTCGATGATATTTTCGTTTTAGCGTGCAGGCGCGTATCTTCAGCGGGATCCATAAGGACGTCTGGACGTTGAATTGTCGTAGTACCTACGAATATACCGTCGTATACGATTAGAATCTTTGACAATGGAATCAAGTGCGTTATAATAATAATAATCGAATCATAAAACACCAAACGTTGACCGTTTAGATATATTATTGAATATTTTTTAAGTTATTATTACTCATGTGAGTTCTGTAAAAGACTCTTGCTCAAAATGGAGGGGAGGAAAAAATGTTTGACCCCTCCACAGAATAAAAAATCCTGGTTACAAGCCCGTTAGCGTGTGATCTACACAAGACAATGACCGTGCGTCATCTACAACGTTATAATTATAGTAACGTTAAATTTCGGAAAATTTATTCCCGACATTTTTGTAATTTTGAGTTGGTGTTTGCGCTTTTTAAATACAACTCGTGTAAAAACTAGAAAAATCCTTTGATTTACGGACACCCGTATACATGCAACGGCACGTGATAAAAACGCGTTTAATATAATAATAATATTAAACCGTAGAGGGAAGGACGTATAACGTATTTTTTATTTTACACCGCGCGCGGTTTCTGTTTTTATTTATTTTGTTTTTAATTAACCATCGTCTCCATAATAATATATTATATTATAAAATATACGAACTTCTGCCGCTCGTATGCACCGCATACGTACACACACACATTA
Source organism: Drepanosiphum platanoidis (assembly GCA_948098885.1). Lineage (NCBI taxonomy): Eukaryota > Metazoa > Arthropoda > Insecta > Hemiptera > Aphididae > Drepanosiphum > Drepanosiphum platanoidis. Next base: position 8,401,884 of record OX402531.1, read on the forward strand.
TTATTATAATAAATGTTATTCCTTCGCCGCCGCCGCCGCCGCCGCCGTTCGCCTTGAACTCTCTTGTGACGCCACAGTTGTAATATTTATAGGCACTTTCTTTGGAATGCCGGTGCGTGTGCATGCGCGCGCGCGCCGAGTGTTTGTGTGTATTTTAAGAAACAATTTGTTTTGTTTTTATTTATTTACGATTTTTTTTTTTTTTTTTATATATACATATACACCCCATCACGTGAAAAATAGTAGTCTCTTCGTATTTGAACACCCGTCTCATTTTGCCGTCGTCGCCGCCGCCAGGACTGTATATACTGATTCCCGTAGTTTCCTTTCGTCCCGAGCGATTGACAAGGGCAACGAGCCGGTGGCGGCGGCAAGGACCCGTCGCATCCAAACCGAACCGTCGAAATCGAACCCATCGCTTAAAAACTCAAATCAAATATGCGATATATACCCACTCGTCGTAGGAACAGAAAGGCTCGGAGTCCGGCCGGGAAACCTTTAAAAATAAACTCGAACGCATGCTGCGCATCTGTATGATTTAAAAAAAAAACAACAAATTATCGCTGTCAAAAATCGGCATTGTGGTTATAACTACACCAGGAGGTTATAATAACTTCCGTCGTTTCCGTGCGTCCTGGCCGATTGACAAGGACAACAAGCCGGCGACATACTACGTATATAATATTATATCATAATATTACACTCATAATGTTATTTTTTGTTTTATAATATAACATACTTCTAACTAATCGTAAATTTTCAATCCGTTTTTAGGCTAAAATCAAATAACGGTGTACTGCTTATATTTTATAGAATTGCATGTGATAATCGCTTTTTATTTCTAAGGACGTTATTTTCATTTGATTAACACTGACGAAATTCTTGACGAAACGTTAAGCTTCGCTGAAAATCCTTTGTCACTTTAAATATGATAAATATTATGTGGTGATTTACTGTTATTGTTGAAAATTATCTCTCAAAAACTGTACGAGATTAATGAATATGATAGATTAAACTAAACTGACCTGTGCTCGAGTTGAAATAAAATGTATACGAACTGTAGAATCAGATGTTGATTATTTTTGTTATGAAAATAATTGAATTGTCGAAATCGACGTTTTTTTTCGTTTTTCACAGACGTCGAAGTGAAACGCCCGAACGCTAGTCAAAACAATAATACGGGTGTATCGTTTCGTGAATATACTCGTGGCACCATCTGTCGTAGAACGTAGGTGGTTCACCGCTGGTAAAAAATCCAAATAATTACATCGTAGGCCACTGGTCCGTCTCGCGCATAGTAAATTATTAATAAAAACAAAAAAATACACGGAACCGTACGTACACTATGAATCGTAATAATTTCGGAGGCGAAATCATTGAAGACATCCTTGGGCAATCTGTTAAAAACACACGCACACGTTCACAAATACTCTCTTTTTTTAAAAAAAAAAAAAATCTGTTTTATTTTTAAATAACCAACCGTTCGCTTTAAAACCTAGTAGTTATGTTTTTTTTTCAGTGTTACGAATTTATTTTTAAAACGCTGTGGAAATCACACGTGTGTCTCGGTCGATACGAATTAAATATTTAAAAATGTTTCGTTCGGGATGTAATCGTAGAAATATCTATTAGACGACAACAAACTCTGGGAAATAACTATTTAATAGGTACGTCGAAATATAGAAAAATATTTATTTTCTTTCGACGTACCTTATAGAAACGACAAAAAAAAACCGTACGAGACGCTCGCGATTATGACATTGGGGATGTTTGATGTGTTCGATTTAAATGAAACGTATGCGCGCGTTTGTCGTTTATTTGAAAAACAATCCCCGTCCGGGCTGTGTCTGAATGCGTCCTCGTGTTGCGTTAGTTTTGCGACCGGAGGGCATAAAAAGAATGAAAAATCACGCCCTTGAGAATTTTATTTTTACGTTTAGCCGAAATTCGGGCGGGGGGGGGGAGTGGGTAAATACCATATCGTTTGCTTTGACTGAAACGTCGCACGATTTAATACGACGCGTGTAGTTTTGGGCACGATAAATATATTTGACATTTGTTATTAAATTTCACGTTATTTCCGAATCGTTTTTATACCGAGCCGTGATACGATTAGACGAGAGACGATGGCGCTGAGAAACGTATTCGCCCGAGGCGGCAAATAGCTATTCGACCGGTTCAGCCTCAGAACCGAACACAATACATTCGTGCTGCGCCGCGAAGAAGGATATTATGGATTTTCGCGACACGATTAAAACGCCGTAAAACTCACACCTCTGTATTTCGTCAGGAAGTTTTTATCGCGTTTTTTCTTTTCTCTGCCGCGTTGTTCGCTCGCCGTCGTTATAATATTATTATCGATCTTCGGAGCGCAATTGAAAAGTGTATTACAATATACAGTCGGCCTGACGACGACGTCCCGGAGAGTACCGGTGTAAATACTACGCTCTACGCGCGCGTATGAGTCATCGCGGCGACTCGATGACTCACGTGCCTATGGTACTCCGTTATTAAATCGATGGAACGCGCCGAGTCTGCGACGCGAGCACGGTTTCGTATACAATCCGTGCCGTACGCAGTTCAACGCGAATTGAAAAAAAAAACACATTCCACTCGGTCAACGATGTGGCCAACTTTTGCTGCTCAGGCCGCATTGTCGTCAATGTCGTCGCGCGCGCGCGCGAGAGAGAGTGAGACTTATGGACGCTTAGCGCACTCGTTCAAACACAGTTCTCGAGCCACCCTGAAAACTGTTTTTACTTTTTCACAATTGACCGGCTTGTGTCGTTAAAAAAAAACTCGCGCCAATATTTAAGCTCTAATTCGGCCCGACCCGATCAAGTACCAAACGATATGCAAAATAAACCATAGCGGTACTTTTCTAGTGACGTGTTTCGGATAAAGTACACGAAACAACTAAATCACTTGTTTTGTATTGCGTTTTTTGACATTAGATATTAGATTATTTTCAATCGATTCCAATACTGACCCGGAGAAATGATAAAACTATAAAATATAGTATTTCTGTATTATATTTATAAATAAAAATGTCGGGCAGCGAGAAAGTATGAAATAAATTCGTATCCTTACTTATTGGGATGTTCAAAAATTTACCGAAACGAAAATAATATGCAAATGCTACGGCGCGCTGGCTTATATAATTAATGAGAAATCCGAGAACGGGCGCGGGGTTATGTAAAACGCCATTGCGGAGTCCGAGTTAATTATGATAATTGCACCCCGCTATGACTACTATGGCGAGGCCATTAGTCTCTACAGACAATATCGAACGAGAATCATTAAATCGTCTTGAATTATTCATAATATTACTTTTTTTCATATATTTTATGTTTTACGCGTGCCAATTAACTCCGAACACGGTCGTGGTAGCAAGTACTATTAAAAAGTATACACCAGTACGGTCGCAGTTGCATATCTATACGAAATATCTTCTATATGTGTTGTAAAAATAATTCACAATAATTGGCCGCGTGCCACTAGGATTAAACGTCTTTAACATTATTCGTGCGCGCGCGTCCAAGTGCACACAACACGCGTAATATGTACACACATTATAATAAAGTACCCGGTTCGTATAGGTAAATAATAATGATTATTATTATTATTACGTGGTGTAATACAAAACTCTAAGAACATTAGAAAAACGATTTATTAAATTAGCTAGTTTACGATATCAGAGTGTCGTATAAATATTAACGTTTTCGTCAAATAAATATTTCAATTAAATTAAAAAAAATCGTTTATAGGTGTGTGTTTTTGCTTATTTTAGCGATGGTTAAAATATTTACGTTGAAAAAATATTACGTAAGGCGGATCTTTTAGTAAAATTAGGTGACTCATTGGGTTCCTGTTGTATTTTACCACTAGACGAAGTGTTTACGTTGAAAAATTAAAACTGTGTCGACTTTCATTGATTTTTTTTCATCAAATAACAATTCGGTTTTTGAAAAATTAAATTCGTTACTATCGCATACTCGCGTACAATTTCTAGAAACGAACGAGACTGTAGATAAATAGACTACGCGTCTCTGTCATATAAAATCAGCCGAACACTACAACCGTAGAACCAAGATCGTAAATTATTACTATCGATTACTCCTATAAGTATCCCGCGAATAAATGATATTATTTTTTAATTTAATTATAACGCTTTAGTACTATAACCTCGCTCTATAAATAATTCGAAAAGCCAAATGTCGAGGACACAATACGCGTATTCACCGACTCGATGTATAACTGTTTGAGGGCCGCAAATTACCTAATCGCTTATTTATAAGACCCGTCTCTGACGTCCTAAAAAAACCTGAAAAATGTATTTATGACCCCCAAAGGCTAAAATACATACGCAACAACAAATACCCGGAAAAGCCGTAAACGGTTTGCCTCGTAATTTATGATTGGAAAGCGAAAAATAAAAACGCTCTCGAAAATAGAAAACAAAAAAAAAAAAAAAACGAAAAATCACTCGTCATCGAGATTATTTCTACGCGACTGAATATCAATTTTTAGCCGAGAAAAGCGTCGCGCCCAACGTTTCGACACGATCGAAATCGGAAATTCCGACGACAAGTGTCGTCCCCGGATATTATGCGCAACACCCAGTCGCCGATCGTGTAGCACGCCCGTGTGATCCGGCTTTGAACCCTCCGGTGCTCGACGACGACGTGGTCAATTAATATCGAGGAAAAGTTGCCAGAGAACGCGCTCGTACACGATATTATTATTATCGTCGCGACGAGTGGCGCGCGTTGAATCCGTCCTGTAAACGAACCCGACGACACCGTACGGACATTATGTGTTTTATTAATAGATGATAATATGCTACGTCGAACGGAACCGAAACGCGCGCCCGTCAACTCCGCCCGTTCGTTTTCACTTCCTGTACGCAAACGCTGGCACCGTAATAACAAACGTGTGTAATAATATAAAAGGACGAGTGATTTTTTATTTTTTTTTACTCGTCGCGCGTTGGTGTGTGGTAAAAGTCAATTTAGTCGCGTCTTTTTAAATAGAACTCGTACGAGTCACGAGTCGAATGAGCGAAAAAGTCACCCCCAAGACCGGCTGAAAATTATTTTAAGAAGAAATATTAATATCAATCGATTATCATTATATCGGTTATGGCCGCGTCTTCTCGGGAAACGTTCGGTTACACACGTTTCGAACCCGTCGAACGCGTTATAGTTAACAGTAAAATAATTAATCGATCGATCTACTTATCGCGGAAGAGACTCTTTTTTTTAACAGTGAAACCATAATATTATAAAGCTGTACGCGATGCGTTTTGACGAAACGTTCTCGGCCGGTTGTTTTTAATACAATTCGCGTGCGCGAATCGGTAGACGAAAACGATACCGTAGTAGTAGTAGTAGTAGTAGTAGTAGTAGTAATAATAATAGTGAGTACCCGCCGCCGCCGCCGTTGTAGTAATAACGAAATTCACTCGGCCAGGAGGGCAAAGGAGAACGAGGCGGTGGCCGCGAGCGCGCGCGCGCGGACATGCGCTCGTCGCTCGTAACAAGGGCAAGGTCATCGTCCTCGGTCGGTTCGCGGCCGATCAATAAACGGCCGTCACACGCGGGACCGGCACGCCGAGCGTGTCCTGCGGCATCGCGCGAACGGTCTCCTTCTCCTCGTCCTTCTCGTCCTTCCCCTCGCTATTTCTCTGTATACGATATTACATTATACGTCGGGGGCGCGGGCGGGCGGGCGGGCGTGAACTGTATTATTATTGTTACGTTGTACAGGGTGTTGGAAAAAACGTAACACTCGAAACTCCCTTTTTTATCGATTTCACAGTTTTTCTGGATTTCGAGGGAATCGAGAAACGTAAGAGTATTGATTTACACACACACACACACACACACACGCACGTGTGTGAGTTTTTTTTTATTCGTATACACGGTCTCGACGAGAAGACTCGGTCCAACAGTCAATTTTACGGACGGTTTGTAATAAAAAAAACGTTATACACTATGGAGAAGGTAATTTTTTTTTTTTTCAGTTTTCCAAATAATTGAATAAAACTGACGAAAAATAACGTACAATTTACAGAACATATCGGTTTTCAACGAAATCAGATTATTTTCATTAGTTTTAACTCGAAACTTTTTACCGAATACGATTACAATACGGTTTTTTAAAAAATTACAAAGTTTCAAAAGATTTTGAATTAAGCCGTTTACAAATCAAATATTTGATATTACGAGTTTTCTTAGTTTTTTTTTTATATTTTTCGTATAATGTCGATGGAGTTAAAAAAAAAAAATGTTTGGTTTATAACATTAAATAATATTAAACCACGTAAATAGTTTTTAGATTGTTACTTTTATTTAAATACTATTTTAGAACGAAAATCATTCGGAACGCGAGTTACATTGAAAATAATACTTGGAAAACTTTTTCAACGATACGAAAACAATATGTTTTGAGTGTTTTGAAAAATCATTGCATTTTCAATTATATTTTATATTTTCATTTACGAAATACCGCATATATAATATATATATATACAATTATATTATTGTAAATTTTAGAGATAAGGTTTGAAATCAAAAGACATCGAATAGAAATATTGTTTTAAAATTTTAATCGCGTTCGATGATTTGTAGACGGTAAAAATAGTATTATATTAACTGACAGCCTTTCAAAGTATCTATTTTGATAACGTATACAATACATATTCGATTTCAAATGCTAATAAATATACTTTAGAAAATACCGTTTTCCAAGTATTTAAAAAGATTCGAACACTTTTAATTTAATAACAACGCCGCGGCGGTTTCATACGAAAATAAACACCACGAATAAGATACGCTGCCGCGCTTATGTACAGGGTGTACAAGGGTGTGCAGGGTATGCAGCTGCACGCCCTGCGAAAAACTCCGCCTACTTTCAACTTTTGTTTTTGTTACTAAACTATATTTAAAACTGATGAGCGATAAATTTTCATTGTTATTATCGGGCATCGGCCCGACATTGATAGCGGCACAATTATCGGTTACCATAAAAACCATTCGAATCGAACATGGACCGTTGAAGGCAATGGCGCGATTTGGGAAAAACTACTGGGGTGGCAAATTGTTCCAGATAAAAAAAACGTCCCGAAATAAATGAATCGTTAACACATTTTCAATAAAACGAGAGATTAGCCCGTTTTAAAATTGTAAATTTGTAAACTGGTAATCATATAGCTAGTTATAGATAGATAATTAATGATGATAAAACGAAATTAGAAATACTAATAAAACAACCAAAAATCATAAGGTATTTTTGATTCGATTTAATATTGATAAAAAGATATTTTTGAAAATAAAAACGAGATCGACGGAGATGTTAATGAACTATTACGACGGCGATAAAAAAAAATAGAGGTCATATCGATCATTATAATTAGGTACCTACTAATATATAACTGATCTGTTAGATTTTTATAAGTTTCTGGTGCGAAATCACGATCGTTTTTTTATCGGGTGGTAAAAATATGATTTTACTACCCCGTGAAAAAAAGGAGGGGTAGCGATCGCTACCCTACGCCGCCCCCTATGATCCCACCACCCGTCTATATAATGTAAATAAAAATAATCGGTACTACTTACGGCCCGTCGGTGGTTTGCTGTCGAGAGGTTCGGTGTTCGCATCGGCTTTTGTCGTAGAGTAAGTTGTAAAACAGACGTCACGATTGAAAGTTTAATTAGAGACTCGTCGACGAGATAAAATATTATAACGATTGATACACTATGTTATACGGAGAAAATGTAAAAACGTTAAAACGGAGAAGTCAAACGTTAAACCGCTGTCGACACTAGACTGGTTGTCCGCACACTGCATCGAATCGGTATCCGGTTGGGTTGCGCGCCCGGCTCGGCTGTCATTGGTGCGGTGGCGCGCGCGCAGCTCGGCTTTTATTGGCCGTGTCGTATACGCAACATTACACAATACACGCAGTTTTACATAATACACACGGTATTGTTATTCCGATTTCGCGCAAACACACTCGTAATAGTTATTTACGTGTTATTACTATTATTACGTAATTATGTATTCATAGCCAACTGTCTTATATAATTATACTAGCTGAATAACCCGGCTTCGCCCGTGTGCAGTATAACGTTTTATTTGTTTTTTCATTTTTACCCTTTTTAACCCCCCTTAGGGTTCGAATTTTGAAAATCGGGCGACGTGGTGACACTCAGGAAAGTATTTGGAATAACTCTGTGAAAAAAAATTGGAAAAATGTTTTTAATAGCGTCGTCACAAAATGGGAACATAAAAAAAGCCTGTTTTTTTTATAAGTATAAAGGATTATAATATTATTAGGTACGTGCTAATAACCGATTTCTGTTCGATTGTTATACGTTTCCGTTGCGAAAATCACCGAATGCCTTATGTATAGTTACATTAGGTTAAACAGTACATAAATATTATACTCTTATCGGCCTTATCGGAATCTGACTCACTTAATATCGGTCGGCTATTCGGAGACGTTTGATCCGTACCGGCGGCGTTTGTTTCAGTTGACAATAAATTTCTCGATTCATCAAATCGTATCTAAATTAGAGGGGGAAAAACAAAAATTATTCGACACGTCAATGAACATAATAATAATATATCGGTGGACGGGGCATCGTGGTATCCGTCCTCGCGCGATCCACCGGTGTTTACACGGCCGCTTAAATATTAATTCTGACAAAGCGACGCGTATACCGTATCCCCGCACGATTTCGGGAATCTCTCCGACCGCGTATAATTGGAGCCCGGACATCGGTCCCCCCCCCCCATCCCAAAAAAAACAAACAAACCGTAGACGAATTCCGACGGTTTTCGGCGCTACGCTTGTGTTCGGCCCTGACTAAATATTTATCGTAATCGTATTCGAGTTCCCACGGTTTTCTTCTCTGACGTTTTCCACGCGAATCCGTCGGCCGTCTTACGTACTAGTCCAGTAATACGACGCGAACGCGCCACGCCTCCGGCTGGCAGTGCCTACATCGCGTTCTTACGTTTCAAAGTGAAAACCCCTCGTCGTATTTGAGTACGTGTTATTCCGTCGTCCGGCCGGCCGGGTCGCAGGTCAATGTGTGTTTAGGAAAATCTCCACGATCGACCTACATACGACGCGGTTTCGAGACACGTGGCGTCCGCCAGCCCGACCCGAGGGGTAGGCGACACGGCGTGGCGTCGCGTGGCTGTGTCTTGGCGTTTCGGATTTTTTAAGTAATCCGTCGTCGTTTTCACGGAGAATTCGCAAAACAATTTCGCCGTTTTCCCATCGCGACGACGACGACGACGACGGTTTTTATCGGACGGCGCGCGGAATAGGCAATTCAGGGCCACCTCCGACGATGGAGATGTCCGATTGTATTTTTCACAAATACTTTTTTCCCAGACGTCGTCGTTTTCGCCATGGGACCATTGCCGGGCGTTCCTGTAAAACGAGATCGACTAATATCGCAAGCGAACAGTTTTCCCCGAGTACCGGTCGATTATTTATGAAATTGCAATACAGTTTATAATTATACAATTACCTTTCCCTGACCGTTTGCTGACGGTGAAATCAAAATCCTCGTGAATTTTCGGTCCTACTCGGCAAAACGTGACGATCGTTAGAGCAATCGATTGGTATGTTCTTTTTTTCTACTCATGACTACCTTGCCCTTTACTGTGCTGCGACATACTGCTTTTAAATGTACAGATTACCTCGAAAAATAGACAAATTTAAATTAAAAATTGTTTTTGCTTCTTGGTTCTCCTCCATTTCGTATCGTTTTACGGTGATTTCCACGATTGTCGCCTGTTAAAATCGTTTTTCGATCGATCGTGTTTTTTTCGTCTTTTAAATATTTCGCACACACTATGATAATAATAATAATATGTGAGTATACTCGCTTTTTGATAAATGTATATTTTGAAAAACTTTACGCGGGCGCGCGCGCATATAATATAAACGGTGTACGATCGAAACTCGAGTGAAATCTATTGGACGATTCCACGTCGTACGCGATCGGGATCGTCAAACCACTACTACTACTACTATATACTAATGTTCAAACCGCATTTACTCGAGATTGATGAAACGCGTTACGTGGAACGTTATTTCGAGCGTTTTAAATTCGCGTCCATGTAATTCAATCGCGGCCGCAACGATTATACGTTTACGTCAGATCTCCGAGGGACACGCTCGTCCGTCTGTCTGTACGTAAATACCGGAACGCAGTAATTATTGTACAGTTATCGCGTTTATTACGTGCGACGTTTTTCGCACGAGCGCAACACGAGCGTTCCGTCTGTCGTTGACGTTTGAAGATCACGAGACGCGCGACAAAAGGAAAAGCCAAGCGGTCCTTGTCCTCCGCGGAACGCGCGCGCTTAAATTATAATTACGTGCGACGAGTTAATATATTGTGGTATTTTTATTCGCGAGTATTGCGCGGCTTTAGAACAAACGAAACGGGCGGAAAACAAAACGAAAATCGATTTCTGTTGGCCGGTTTTTGTATAGTGTGTCGTTTGAAAAATTACGCCGCCGCCGCCGCCGCCGCCGCGCCGCCGCGTTTTACATATTATTCTACAGGGACTCGAGAAAAGTTTTTTTTTTTTTTTTTACTTTTCTCGCGCGTAAAACCGAGATAAAAATATATAAAAATAAATTGGAAACGATAACGTGTAAATATATTATATTATTATGTATTACGCGCTACGATTCGATTGAGATATTTTTTTTTAAACGCAAACGAATTTAAAAAAGCGAAAAAAACAAAAACATATTATAATATTTTATACATCGAATTAAAAATACGTATTGTATTCAATTTTTTCAAACATTTTAACGATTGTTTTTTTTTTTTAACGAATACCGACCATATTCTCCGCTGAGAATGTATAATTACGACGATCTAATCTCGATACCCACGCGATTATGAAATTTGAGCGAAACGACGGCGATAATCCAAAGTCTTCGAGATTATTATCCCATCGACGTGTCTGATCCGATCAAATATTATTTTAGTTTTCACTTTTGAGTAGGAGATAATATAGTACGTATCTATAATGTGGTCGAAAATGTACAGAACTTGAAAAAACGGAAATATTATAATATAATGTAAAAATATTATAATTCATCGTTTTGGTGAAAAATAAACTTACAATATTATTGTTTACCATCGTCATCATAACTAAAAGTGACATTTTAATGACGAGAATTTTCATTTTGAATGCACTTTTTTTACTCTTTCAGTAGTTATTCTTTTCGTTTTTTCTACGTCGTCGTATTCAATTTTTACGTTCGCGTGTAATGAACTTCATTTCTCGTCTCAAAATCATATTATATTATTATAACTCGATTGTTTATTTTTTCCCTCTTAATTACTTAATGCCGTGTTTATTTTTTAATCGTTTCGTTATTGTTTTTATGGCGTTTTTTTTTTTTTGTTGCTGTTTTCGAGCTATTTATAATGCAATCTCTATAATATAGTCAGAGCCGTGGCCTCGAGCGGGCTTATGACGCGTAAACCGTTCCGCGAGTACAACAAATATAATATTATCGTATCTCGAACACTCGAGTGTACGTTTCAAACAATGCTCTCGAGTTGTTCGCGTACAAAACATACGCATCGACGACACCGCATTCGTATCGTCGTCGCGTCGATTAACCTTGTTAATATTTTTGACTCGCGCAACACTTTGGCACGCGTAAATAATGTATCATATCTATTACATAATATTACAATAAGAACAAATAGAATATTGTATGTTTTCCAATGTCGCGCGTGTTAAAACGACGTGGCCACGTATAATACTGCAGTAGCTCTCAACAGGTGTGTCGCGCACACGATATGCCTCGAAAAAAACCATCGACGTAATTGTCAAATTACAAATTCGCATGTCACTGTTGCAAATAATTAAGAAAACCATATCGCATTGCCATCGTGTGTTTTGAATCGGCGAATTGTAACGAACTATTTCTAAATCGTTTCAATCGAAATGCGTCGGTCTGTACGATTTCGTCGAAAATTAATTTGAAATTTTTGAAAACCGTTTGCTGCGGCTTGGATCGTTCAATTTCTCGAGCTCGAGGTTTGACTGAATTCAAAAGGTTTATACGTTTTCGGCGACCGTGAAGAACCAGCACATTTTCATGATTTTATCGACATTCGAACGTTTATAAGTGGCGATCGGGAAATTTCGACATTTTTCCACGCGAGCGAGTCCAACGCGCGTTTGAGAAACTCTGCGTTTTCGATTTTCATACGTAATTTATAAACACATTGAAAACCACCGTATCTACATGATTTGGGACGATTTGAACAATTATTGACTGTAGGTTTTTTTCCATTTTCAGTTACGACGAGCGAAAAGAGACCAATCGATTTCGTCGAAATAATCTGACGACTGGGCCGAGGAGTTTGCCGATCAAAACCGCAAAGACAGACAGAAAACACACACAGAGCACGATAAAATCAATAGTTATTCGCTCGAAATCCAAACGAATCGTTGTTATAAAACAGTGTTCCGCCCGTGGTCGTTTCTCAGAACGAAGTGAAATAATCGAATCCGCCGTGTCGCGGGTGGAAAGAAATAAGCTCCGTAACACAGACGACAGGTACCTACGCGCGCGCTGTAATAATAATATAAAATCTCGCGCAGAGCCTTCACAATAATACCGTCCGGAGTAGGCATTTTGACAGCCGTCGCGACGAGTAATAATAATATTATGTACGTATATATACGTAATAATCTACGCCGTAGTCTTGTTATCAACATCGATTACCAAGCGGCTGTGGCTCGCGTTCCGGAAGTGTTATTGCACTCGGAGGGGGGCGGTTCGTTTCCCGAAGAGTATTTGAATAAAGGATAACGGGGGGTCGAGGACCCGCGCGCTGTGTGCGTAGGAGATAACGTGTACACTGTACACACTGATGTAGCAGACGAATGCACACGCGGACGAGACGGAAAACACGAGGTGTACGTATTATAATAATAATATATTATAGTAACGGATAATCCTACGATATAGGGTATTGTCATTATCTTACGTTGTTGTAATAAGGTGACGAGCGAACAAACAACGACGAGACGAAAAAAACGTAATGCCGCGCAGACTTACGGTCTCAGATACGGTTGTAATATAATATCGTCGTGAATACATGAGGAAGTCTTATTATGCATCGGGACGGTCCGTTTTTAAACGCTCGTAGCACTATGGAAAACACAGAAACAAACGCGGTAAATAGCGCTGAAATCGTTGAAAAACGTCATCGGTAAAATGGTCGAACGTACGATTTTATTTACTTTTTCCATATCGACGATTGTTTACGTTTTAATCGTTTTATTTATATTGTAAAAACAATTCATAGGTTCTTATACGTTTTATAATATAGGCAATAGTCGAAGTTGGGGGCATCTTTCTACTATTATTTTGTCCAAAACGATACGTCCCCCTTATGAGTTATAATTATTGTACACGAAGATTATATCGATTTGCAGGTGTTTTTCATAAAAATTGTATTCATATTAAAATATTTATACGATTTTTAATGTTTCACGACGGCGGCGTAATGTTTGTTATTGTTTTTTTGTATTTTGATACGAAACAAATAGTATTTTTAGTATTTTTTAAGACTCGGGCGTGCCCCCGCTTATTTCGAGCCACTTTAACCGTGGCGGAGTTTAGTTATATAGCAGGGGCGGCCAAACGTAGACAATTTCAAAGTCGATCGTGTAAGAATTTATTTTTATGTTAATTAGACTTGAGTAATTAGATTTTAGTGACTATTATTTATTATTTTATTATTTTTAGTAATTTGTGATTAGTTTATAATATTATACTCGTTGTACGTTTATATACACTTTATGCAAGTATGTTTCTTAATAATTATAGTTATTCAATAATAATAAAAAATTTTTCTATGATCCTCAAAGGTGAATTATATTTTTTAGTAAATCGTGACCAAAAAAAAAAGTTTGGCTACCCCTATTATATAGTATTCCTACCACGGGAATATTTTTAAAAATTATCTCTAGAACGCGAATTATACCGAATGCCGCCCCGGGCCCGATCGCGTTTTCATAACGTTCGCGCGTATAAAACGTCGTGAATTTTACGACGAAACGATACATCGAGCAGTAGCGCGTAGTCTATTCGTTTTCGTGAATAAAAAATAACACGCGCGTTGTGTGTATATAAGAGAGTGGTGTACCTGTTACCCGGCCAGTGCACCGCCGCCGCCGGCGCGCGTAGGCGTAAAAGCCTAAATTCGCGTCCTTGAACTTTCAATGCCGTATATTTCGCCAAAAATATCGATCGTTTTTAACCGGTGACCGCGAAAACGAAATAAGCGGAAAAACGTTCGACAGACTATATTTTGCGATATAATATTATAATATAGGTATACGGAGCGTGTATAATACCGCGAATAATATCTTTTTCCTCGAACGATAATTTGAACGAATAAAATATTGAATATTTTTATAATTATTATTATAGGGAGGAAAAACGATAGAAAACTAAAAAAATTCTCAAACTTGAAAAACGCAATTCGTTTTATTTCTCATGATATCATGCTCAAACGAAGCGATAAACATGATTTTTACTTTTTTTTATGTATATAATATTATATTTATTTTACTTAATTCACTATCGTATAAATACCTCTTTTTTTCCTCTCTTTTTGAAATGTTGATTTCTTTCCGCGTGGCAATTACAATAACTGTTACGCGCACGTTTCTGTGTAGGTCGACGCGTCGGCTAAAAACATTTATAAACGTCGTTAAATTATATAAATTTATAAAATGTAATTATATATAAATTATACTAGCTGACCCGTCAAAACGTTGTTTTGCCATATATTTTCAGTGAATTTTGCAGTACAGTAATCCCTCGTTATCCGCGGTTGGGTCGGCGATAACATTTTATTAATACATACGATGAAAACGTCAAGTTGGTTGGCGAATCTGCCTCGGCAGACCATTTAGCAGCTACAAATTTTCCTATAGAGTTAAAAAATGTCATTGAACAGGGTGGTTACACCCCCGAATAGGTATTCAATGCAGACGAAACTGGTCTTTTTTGTCTTTTTTATCAAAAAATGAAAAAACAGCACCGGGATTCAAGGCAGCTAAAGATAGACTCACCTTATTGCTTTGTGCTAATGCTTGTGGTTTCGTGATAAAGTCAATGGTCGTTTATAAATCACTTAAACCACGAGCCTTCAAATCTAAAGACATGAATCACTTGCCAGTGTTTTGGAGAGCAAATAATAAAGCTTGGGTCACTACACAAATTTTTAATGATTGGTTTTGTTCCTCAAGTGGAGATGTACCTAAAATTAAAAAATCTCCCATTTAAATGTATAAAGAATTAATAAATTATATAAAAAAAATAAATAGTAATCAAATAATTGTAAAACATATTATACGTACTAAATAATAAAAATTAAAAATTGTATGTAAATAAAACCGTTTTACATTGCTTTATGGTCTCGTTATCCGCGGTTTCGATATCCGCGCAACTTTGCTGGAACCTAACCTCCGCGGATAACGAGGGACTACTGTATAAAAAATAACTGACTTATTGTAAGTGCGTGGCGACGACGGCGTCTACGATTGAAAGAAGAATGGTGCGCGTACGCACGCAAATCCGGTAAAAGTTATGTAATAATATATGACGTTGCGAAATCCATACCTATTGCGTAAACGTCGTCGGGTTTTCTCTTTAAAATTGTATACGCCTATCGAGCCTATCGACCAATGACTATAGAATTGCCTGCGATCGTATTCGACCGCCCAATGAAAAAAGTTCTATTGTTCATCGCACGCACGCAATTTCGATAAAAGTTATGTAATAATATGATATTGCAAAATCAATTCGTTTTTGGTAAAGATCGTCGGGTTTATTGATGACATAATAATCTATTCATATAAAATGCAAATTACTCGCTGATCGTTGCATCTCAAAATCTAGCCCGTGAAAAGTTTACCCCTTCTTTTAAGGGTTGAATTTTGAAAAATAAGTTTGTAGATTTATTTATATACCTATACATCTCCCTAGGGGAGGTGCTCAAACGGGGATTTTGTATTATGAAAAATTACTAACCTATTGTAAGTATGTACGTATATATGTGAAAAGTATATGAAACACGTATATATATTTTAATTGAAAATGATTCGCAAAAAAATTTATAAACAATGATAATGGTCACTATGGTTACAGTATACGTACATATGTATAAATGGGTTATCTATATATATATAAAAATGGAGACAAAAAATTGGAAATTGAATCAGTTGAGAACGGCTGGGCCGATTTGGCTCAAATTTTTTTTAAATGATAGACAATGTCGGGGAGCGGGTTTATAGCATAAATTATGGAGAAAATTAACCCTAAGGGGGTTAAAAGGGGTAAAAATGGAAAAAATCCTGAGTCAATGGAGCTTTGTGGTATTAAATTTTGTCAATAGTTTCATTTAATATAGCAGAGGCCCCTAAAGAAAGGATTTTCCAAAATTCGACCCCTAAGGGGGTTAAAAGGGGTAAAAAGGGTGAAACTAGAAAAATTCGCCTGGCCGGAACTGCTGGAGCTTTGAGTATGAAATTTGGTCAGCAGTTTCGTTTTATATAGTGGAGACCCCATTGGAAAGGATTTTTCGAAATTCGACACCTACCGGAGTTAAAGGGGGTAAAAGGGGTAAAAATGAAAAAAAAACTGATAAAATAAAAAGTTATACTGCACACGGGCGAAGCCGGGTTATTCAGCTAGTATGATATAAATGGGCTGACTTTTTCCTATAACCAATAGGAACCATTTAAAATTTCAAAAGTACATCACAAAATTCCCGTTTCAGCACCTCTCCTATTGGGTTTTTCCAAAAAAATTTTTCGTAAAAACCTTCTTCTGGCAATTACGAGCAATTCAAAAAAAATTTGAGCCAAATCGGCCCAGCCGTTCTCAATTATTGATGAATTGTTATACATTTTTGGCTCCATTTTTATACATATTAACTTTCAAAAATAATAAGATAAACATATCATGTAACACTTTCTGTGTTCGGGACGACTCGATAACTTCTCGATCATTTCATCCTAAACAAACGGTTTAAAAATCTGACCGTTATCGATTACACTGCGAAATTAAAATCATCCGATAAAGTATATAACGCGGTCTGGTCTACAAGTACTTGGACGGTTTTTACGAGAAAGGACACGAATGGATTTTAAGTAGACAATACTTACGCGAGTCAGCTTATCCACGAGAAAGGACATACTTTTCCTCGTCGAGTAGTATAGAGCACACGACATGCGCAATAACAGTTGGTTGTTTAAAATGCCACACACTGCGCTTTATTTCCGCGAGAATTTCCAAATCGAACTGTCCGCGCGCGATAACTGGTCACAAATTATCTTCTTTACACAAAAACATACGGTGAGACTGAATCTACTGAAAAAGACATTTCGTCTGAAATTCTGAATTCGTTTATGGAATTAATAAGTTATTTAGAGGTTCACGAGAAGTATTTTTGAATTTATTTTATAATTACCGCCCCTCGTCATCCACACCACTTGTAACAACAACCGGTTTCATTTTGTGTTCGTTTATTTGATGAATCGAGTTGTCGAGATTCAAAAACTTCACATTATACTTTATTCGGTGATACAATCGAAAGTAAAATCAATAGAAACAAAACCATCGGTTAAAACGATTGATAAATCACAAAACATAATATCAATTAAAATTCTTTTGACATCATCAATAACAACTTATAAGGATTGGGAAATCGCCTTCAAGGTCTCGCCGATTCGGTAATCAATGCACGTTACAATAGCTTTATAGACTGTATGTAAATATAATATTAAATAAAATCATCAATATATATATATATATATACACACACAAATATGTATATATATTAACAGTAACTCCCAGTATAAGCAAGTTGGCATGCGGAAATCATAATATGTACATTTTTATATCAAATGAAATGTTAATATTTTACAATCACAATATTTTTTTTCTTTTTCTTTCTAAAACCATTCTACAATAGTTCCATTAATGATTAATGAAAATAAAGGCTATTTTCAAACGCCCGAATATTACAAGTGAATTTTAAAATTAAAAACAATATTACTACAATGTCAAATCACAAAAACATGAAAAATGATTCAGTCACAAATATTTCAAGATACTTATTAATATTAAGTGTATTATATAATATCTTTAGTTGTAGCTTAAGAATTATAATTTATTTTAATCAACAGGTTACAATTGGCCAGGGGGACGACAAAAATATTCCAAGTGAAACAAACAAAAAAATGTGAAAAATAAAACTAAATTTTATTTTTAACAACTCGAAGAGATTGGCTTGTTAAATTTAAATTATAATAAACAAACAGGTACATAAGACATAGTAACTGCGGTTATATTATCCATTTCTCTTATTATAAAATACCGTGATATTTTTCAAAGTTTATTTGATGATAGTGCACTAAAAATTTTGAAATGTTTTAAACAGTTTTTTTTTATTAACTATTAAAAATTAAAACAACTAAATAACCAATCTACTAATTCCAATGATAAGTAAAAAATATTTCGTGAAACGAGATGAACAATGTAGAAATGACAAAAATTATTGAAATGCACTGAAGCTATTTGACATATGACAGCTTGCAATAAAATGGAATATTTAACAGTCGATTCATAATAATAAAGGTACGATGGTGGTGATTTAACTTTGATTTGGTTCCGTCATTTCAACATCCTGTGATTCATTAACGTCTACCGAGGCGATTCCGGTATCTTCGGTCAGATGAATTGCATGTTGGTCATGTTGCACTTCCATCGCCACGGGTTTGTTTAAAGAAGACTCGCTATCTGTGCCGAAATAAAAGTTACTTTGCGGCGGTTCTAGAGGTTTTTCTTCGGTGTACCTTCCTTGGTTGGTTTCGACCGGTTCAGAAACAAAGTCGTTAATTGGTTGCTGCTCCTGTCCGTTAAAATTGTGCAACGATTTGTCTTCGTGCGATCGGTCATAGTTTGAAGATTTATCATCAAATGCCGTGTTATCATTAAATCCAGGCTCGAACTGTTGGTTTTGTTCAAATTCTCTGCCATTCCGTCTTGTTTCAAATTCTTGTTTGGAATTATAATCATCATGAGAATCTTCTTGATAGTCATTATGAGAAATGTATTCCTGCTTTTTCTCTTCCACACTTTGGGACTCGAAATTGTCATGGGGGCGACTTTCTGAATTTTGTTGGACTTCATCAATATTGCTTTGAGGTAATTGTTGCGAATTACTAACATAATCATTTTGATAATTTTCAAAGTGTTGATGTTCTTGTTGTTGATGTTCATGTTGTTGATGTTCGTGTTGTTGATGTTCGTGTTGTTGATGTTCGTGTTGTTGTTGTTCAGTAACATTTTGTTTCAAACTTTCATCGTTTTGATTGAATGTTGTTGCATTGAAATTGCCAGAGTCATGTGTCTGCAACATTTCTTGACGCTGCTCTTCTCTGGGGAATTCTTCAGGCTTATTCAAATCATTAGTTGAATTTGAGGTAGTTTCTTGTACTTGTTCTCCTCCGTGCTCAATATTATCGATGGGTTCACCTTCGTAATTTTCCAAATCCATTGGAGCACTTGTCTGATGAAGATCTTCCTCTTGTGTGATGGACTCGTCTTTGGACAAAGTGTGGTCTACAGACTTTCTGCCCCAACGGTCTTCTTTAACTTTATCATCAGAATCTCTATCGCCCCATTTACTTGGTCTTCTAGGTCGTTCTTCATTATTTTCACGACCTTTGAACTTGGAATAATTTCCTTCGTCCTTCTTACCAGCTGACCACTGTGATCCTTGTTTGTTGTTATTCCATTCTTCTTCTTCGATTATTGCTTCGCGTGGCCATACTTTTTGTTGATCATCCCACTCGGGATTATCATCACGTCTCCACCGCTTTTGATTAGGAGATTCCCATTCATCATTTCGTCGTCGATTTCCACTACCTCTCCATGATGATTGTCTTGTACCACGACCACCCCATCCATCAGAATCACGATTGCCTCCACGACCTCCCCATTTATCTATATCTCGGCCACGACCGCCCCAAGTATCTGAATCGCGACCACCTCTGCTACCAGATGAATTATTGTCAATCCAATTATCTGAAAAATAAATTAACATACATAAAATAACCAAATATATACAGTACTTATTCAATATTAAGTACCTCGGCCACGTCCCATTACATTTTGCATTAATGGTGGTCTCATATTACCTCTTCCCATCATATTTCCTCTATTCATGTTTTGATTCTGCCAAACCGGAGCATTGTTATCCCAATTAGGTCCACTATTATTATCCCAATTAGGTCCACTGTTGTTATCCCAGTTTGGTCCATTGTTATATCCACCACGACCTCTAAATCCTCCACGACCTCCACGGTTCCAACCTCCTCTTCCTCTCATGTTGCCATTGTCTATCGGTGGTGGTCTTGGGCCATCTAAAATTAAAACAAGTAATAATTAAATAAGTTTTGAAAATTCAAACAAATTTCAAAATTACCTTGTCCTAATCCTTGTGAAAAACCTTGTGGTGGCATATTAAACATTTGATTTGGAAGTGGTCCATTTGGTCCAAACACACCAGTAGACTGGAATGGAGGATTACCCATATTGTCTTGAATTACGTGTTCAAGGATTTGATGCAAAGAATTATTTTGCAACAAAATATCTTTCACATTATCAATTTGTGCTAAATTTGGAGTTTGTCCAAAACCTAATCCTTCTTTCACAGTTATTCGTTCGGTTTTATTTGGATTGTCTAAATGAACTTCTTCATTAACCTTATCTCCCCAACGCGATGATTTCCTTTCCCTTTGTTCTGGTCCTTTTAATCGACTCCTTGGATCTAATCTCTGAGATAAATCATCTCTTCGCCCACGATCATTTTTATTGTCTCTGTCTTTAAATCGGTCATTTCTTTCTCTACTGTCACGACTACGGTTTCTATTGTCCCGACCACGATTCCTGTCATCTCGTTCGTTATTTCTATCCATGTCTTTGGAATCTTCCTGATCCGAGTTTCCAACCATATTAGGATCATATTTTTCACTTCCCATATTAGAAATATTAGAATTCTGTGAAAAATCAGATAAATTTGGAAGTGCTGGAGGAGGGGGTAAATTAAACTGCATAATAGTTGACGGATCTAATTGATTTGGAGGGTTAGCTGAACTCAGGTTATCTTTATGACTTGTATTTTGAGTGAGAGTAAGTGCAGTACTGGTACCAGATGTAACAGTAGGTGGATTTATTCCCATCATTGACTGAGCAGAAGAAATAGCAGCAGCTACCATACAAACAAAACATTAAAAATCAATAAAATATATTATGCTTAAACATTTTATTAGTTTGCTCACCTTGTGATGGTAGATTCATGCCAAAAGGAAAAGACATCATCATATCAGGAGGAACGCCAAGTGATTTTTGTGCATCATTAGTGAGGGTCATTTGTGGCGGGTTTCCCATCATAGGCATATTTGCTGAAACATATAATTTGTTAGAAACAAGTAATTTAAATTTATTTTAATTTTAACAACTTACGTGGAGGTCCAAATGGTGATGGCATCCTATTCATCATCATCATAGAAGGATGAGCCATACTCATTGGAGTCATGGTGCCAGTCATCATTGGATTCATAATTGGATTAATTAGTCCTGAAAACACAATAGTACTAATATTATATGATTTCATTGAAAACAATCGAATTTAAAATTTGAACATACTAGGATTGATTCCAAATGGATTAGGCATACTCATTGTCTGGGGCATATTGAAATTAATCTGATTAGGCTGACTGGTCTGTACTGGAGACATTTGCATTTGGACACTAGGTGACTGTAATCCTTGTTGATCAATAAAATTAGAAGAATTTAAAGATTGTTGAGTTCCTTCTATTGACTTTTCTTCTTTTTTTTCGTTTTTCTTTGATGTACGTAAATCCTTTAAATGAGCTATATAAATAAAAATAAAAAAAATCAGAATGTAAATTTTATACTAAGTACACATATTAAAGCAGAAGTAAATCATTTCAGAGTTACAATTAAATAAATAGAATAAATAGATTAAATATTATTGTATAATGTTTTCCATCTTTTAAATATGTACATTTGTATCACTTATATATACTGTTATATTTAGATTTAATTTTTCATGAAAGTCTACTAGACTGCCATGTGCCTCCTTAAAGGTTATATCATGAAATGTATTCCTTATTTAATATAAAATAAAATTATAGAATTATTTATGTTGATTAACTAGTTTTAAATTTTAAAAGTTTATACTAAATATTTTGATATCCAAATGATTATTTTACTACATTTTAAAAATCTTACTTTTCATCCATTCTGGCATTGTTTCTTCATCTAACATTCCGCCAACTTCCAATTCATCATAGTCTACGTCCTTGTTTAATTTTTCCCATGGTATGTATGAAACTCCATCATCCATTTCCCAATAATCTTTCCATTCTTTTTCTTTCATCGCTTGGCCAGGGGCCCAGGCAATCTTAAAAAATAACATTCCTCTTTAGGTAAATATTGATAATCTATTAAATACACTCTGAATTTGAATGGGGAGTAAAAACAAATTAATTGTAATATGATTTTTTATGGGTGTGCTAGATAGTCTTGTGAGTAGGTACATTAAATATTAAGTTAAATGAATTATACTAATTTATACTAAATATTTTGAATAATCACGATCAGTGAAACTAAAAATGTTGAACATTTTACTACAAATTTATCACTTAGTGCCTTTTTATTGAATACTTAAAGTTTTATATAGCATTTCAGTGCATTCAAAAAATTAACTTTGATTATGAAAGAATACATCATAGCTTTTACAAGATAATTAAATAAAATTACTTTACCACTAAAAACATAAATTGTATGCAGTAAAAGTCACAATTAAATCATCAAGTGTTAGAATATAACAAATCAATTTAGCACAAGGATTACATAAAAAAAGAGATAAAAAATTATCTAGAATTATTTAGTACTTAATAATAATTACCGTCATAGGTTTTCCTTGTAGTCTTTCTCCTTGAAATTTACTTAATATACGAGCAGCATCTTGCCTTCGGTTCATACACAAAAATGCACACCCTCTCGGTGATATTAAATTTAACGAAACTATATCACCAATTGGTTGAAATAGAGCGTACAAATCATCTTGATGTATGAGTTTTGACAAATGGCCCACCCAAAGAGTAGTGCTAACAACTATAAATATTAAATAGTATTGAAATGATAGAACAATGAAAAATAATTTTTTAATTTACCGGCCAAACAATTTTTTTTAAATGGAGGCAAATATTTTTTTCTTCTCAATCTGTCCCTTTCGCGATCTTGTTCTCGTTCACGTTGACGATCACGGCTACTCTTCCTTGGTGATCTTTTTCGAGATGAATTGTTCGAATAGCTATCTCGTTTTGAATCTCTTTTATTATGCGGAGGTGATGCTATACGATCTAAATCTATCACTTCAGGTTTTGACTGATTTGGATCATCATAGGTTCTAAAAAGTAATAAAAAATATTTATTACATTTGTAAACATAGATTTATTATTAATTAATTTGAATAATAATTATTTATTATGTACGTTATTTGAGGTAAAGATTTATGGTGAGATTCTAATGCCATCATTGATTGTTGCTGCATGGCTGCCACTTGTGTATTAAACATCTGACTTATATACGGGTTTATGTTAACAGCTTGAGGGACCATAGGAGCTGGTTTTAACTCGCACTGCGCAGCAAATGGTAAATTCTGAAATAAAAATAAAACTTTAAATAAACTACTCGAGATATTTAAATATTATAAAATGATATATATGTTGTAAAATAATAAACTATTATCAGCAAAACCTAAATCTAAGTACTTACCGAGCTGGAATTGATTGCTCGGACTCTGGATCACTCGTTCAATATAACCTACCTTTCGAAGTCTCGATACCGCTGAAATTTTTTTTTGGAGGAACAACTAAACAAAAGTAGGCACAGGGACTCGTGTTTGGACTGACAAATTGATTCTTTGACTTATTCAAAGTATAGCTTAATAATAATATGCTAAAGCTACACATGTACTATTATATATAGTTTTACCTGGACAGTCTGAGCAAGGTGCTTGTCAAATTCCGCTTCTTTTCTCATTTCTTTTATCTTGTCCAATTCTGCTTGCTGTTTAGACTGTGTGGACATTAGCCCTTCGACATTGCGCAATGTGCGCAAAACTTCTGGGTTACTCAATAAGCTGAATTTAAAAAATACAAAACAATAGAAAATATCTCTAAAAACCTGAATTCTGTTGTAAATCGAATATGTAAATGAATGACAATTGACACTAGTTTTCTAATAAAAACTGAACGGTTTGATAAAATAAATATTTTTATATCAAAAACTCATTCAATTCTTTTATATGATCAAATTATTAAATATATATATATATATATATATATACATATACGTATATATACATCTATATATATATATATGTATATGTATATATGCAAGTATGTAAAAAGTTGTAATATATTAAACACTTTTCCTGTTCTATTAACTAAAAACATTGCTAATTTATACATAAATTAGTTAAAAATAATCAATTTCATTTCCCTCTTTTAATCTATTCCTGAAAATATTTTTCTCATTGAAGAAACTCAATAACTTATTGGTATATTCAACAATGGAAATATTTATTTAAGTGAATCTGTAGCACTAAATTAAAAATAAATTTGAAAAACTATATACTAATTATTATTATTATTAAAAGTCTAAAAATTTACCAAAATATTGTCATTGAATTTCTTCAAAGTCAATTACATAATTGGTAATATTTTCTAACAATTAGTTTTAAATTCATGCAATCCAAACACGAAGTATGCGCATAACAATTAATAAGTATTAAGTAACATAAATATTAAGTTTCAAATGGAATGCCATAAATCTAATTATTCAATAATTATGAAATAAATTTTTTTAAATACCATGCTATTTGGTATTTAAAATATTTTAACATAAAATAACCTATTTCATTTAGTAAATTCTTAGTTTTTGAAATATATACCATCATTTTATATTAAATATCAATCCGTAGAATTAATGTCAAAGTCGTGCCTGGTAAGAATATGCCTCGTACAGAAATGAAAACTTACATTATGTATTTCATTTAAATACACAATTCCTTAATTTTTTTAAATTTATATCATAAAATGTTAAGAGTTTAGCAAAATATCTAACATAAATATTAACACTCCAGAGTAGACAACACATAAAAATGTATTTTAATAAAACCTGTTGTGTAGTATCTACTATTCTGTAATAGTTTTTACTGCGTAACATAATAATATAATTTAGACATATATGTATGTACCTTTAAAAATAAACAAAACTTTTAGTTCTAAGAACTGAAAATTTAATAATACAAACCTTTGAAGCTCATACTTGTCTTGAAATAATGAAATAGAAAATTTCAATTTCTGAAATAACTCTTACAGTAGATAAACATCTGTATTCAATTTTTTTTAAGAGCGGTGAAATTTTTAGCTAGATTTTCAATGTGATACATAAATTAGGTGTTTAATTGTGTACTATTGATTGTAATATAGTCACATAAGTAATTGTAAACCATAGCCAATTATAGTTACTTAAAAAAACACATTTCATAAACCTATGGATAAGTATTTAAAAAACATATATATTTTTTCCAATTCCATTGAAGTAGGCTATAAGCTTTGAATTTTTTTTATAGTTTAACTTTTAAGATTTAATAGCCATAACTAAAAATCTTTAAAGTTATGTAGCATAATTATAATTATTAAGCATAGGTAAACATAATTGAAATTATTTAACAAGAAAAAAAACAAACCTGTCAAGTCCTTCAATGGCAGTATGTTGCTGTGGTTGAAAATCTGGAGATTGATTAAGCATCTCTTCTTCATCATCACCATAATCATAATCAAGAATTTTTTTGTCAAATAATTTCATCTAAAAGATATTGACATTTATTAATACATTCTTATTTAATATTTACTGATATAATTATAAAATATTATTGAAATACTTACCCCATCAGATTTTTTGACTTGAGGCGATGTAGATACATGATGACCTGGCTGCTTTTTTAACAATGACTGAATAGCTTGTATATGTTCGAGGATAGCTGGATCTATAGGTTTATTATCATTTTCTGAAGTTTGTGACTGAATATAACAAAATATACAAAACAATGAAAATTATTATCTTTTTATATATATAAAGCAATAATTACCTGCAAAGCATCAAAACTTTTAGACATATTATCTTCCTTGACTGGAGTATTTTCATGGCTCTTGTAAAGATCTGTTTTGACACCTATTAAAAAATAATGAACACATTTATTAGTTAACATTACGTCACAATATAAAAATTTAATTTTTTTTATATAATACATTAAGAAAAATAATAGATACTTAGTATTTTTTAACACATTTTACCATGCTTTTGAAAAAAATAATTAAATATAAAGTACAAACATAAAATAATAAAAATTATGGTAATGGGATGATGTAAAGTTTAAAACTGAATGCATCAACTATTTGGATCAGAAATATTTACTTGGATAAAAATTTAAGAAGAAATTGGAAATAATATTAAATTTTGTCCTACAATAGTATATATTTTGTTTTGATTACATGAATAATTTTAGGCAAAGATGTTTGATAAAATATTTTAAATTTAATACTTTTATAACTGTTATCGAGAATTCTTTTTTTATATCTTTACTAAGTATCATTCCTAAAAAGTAATAATTATTATTATTTTCAAATGAATTTCAAGAATATTAAATACTCATACTACATTAAATTAAGAAATATTTGAAGTCTAAGTCCGAAATTGAATATTTTATTTTGATTCACATTCATAAAAACCAAATAAATAAATAAATCATGGAAATGCTTAGAGAGCTCCATTGATTTTTACAACTTAAGAATCTCGATATTGTAGTTTACTTTAAACTTTAGTACATTTATTATTTAAACAACCTAATATTCATTATAATGCTATTAAAATAAGAAACTTAAAATCAATAAAAAGTTTTTTTAAAAGTATACATACCCATTTTTAATAGTAAGCTATACACTATTTTAAATGTTTGTAAAAGTAAAAATTATTGTTATTAATTACTAGTTTTATAACATATTACAATATATTTATATTTGTAAAAATGCACTTATTTTAAATCAATAAACTATAATATACCATGTGCAGTTATAAATTATTAGAAAAAAAAATACCAAAATTAAAATTCCATTAAATAAATAGTTTTTGAAATAGTCTTGAGTGTCAAAAATTCAAACAATTTTAGCAGTTATTAAATTGAGCTAATAGTTAATGACTTCTGAATTTTGGATATCCAAATATCCTTAAGATGAATCTTATGAAAAAACATTTGTTCAGTCTTTTACTACATAAAAAAAAATATTAATCATTGACATAATCAAATCTACTTCTATTATAATTATGATTAAACGAATGACAACAGTAAATATTAAGTTATATAATAGATATTTACTTATTTTAGGACTATTATCCATTGATGACATCGTATTCGTTTGAGAATGTTCTCCGAAATCAGGATTGGAAGCCAAATCAAAAATGGGTTGAATAACATCAGTGGTAAAAACAGCATTTTTTTGCCACAAATTTAACACTCGTATTACTTTACTCTAAACACAATAATAAGACATGATTACTATACTTTATAAAACTACAATAATAATTACTAACAAACCTTATCTTCTTCAGGACAAGCAAACAAATGAGTAAAAGTCATTTTGAGATTACGAGCGAATCTCGGAGCAAATACATCCTTGTCATTACCAAATTGATGTCGTGATTGCCTTACTATAGAATCGATTACATACAAACCAGGGATCTTGTATTCTGGTTTGCACTATATAAAATGTGAAACAAAAAATGTTAAACTCCGTGACTACAGCAGTTAAGATATGATTCCCGCTTACCTTTTGTATAAACTTCTCTACACACTGAACGACGTGCTTGTACAACTTAATGGCTTTGATTGCGTTGCGTGTGATGGCGGTCATTTTGGCTTTCGATATAGGCGGCTTCATTTCCATGATGGAATAGAGCTGAAAACACACAGAAAACGTTATAAAGACTCAGGTTGCAGATAGATGAGGCCGCCCGGAGAACAACGGACGGACGGACGTAAACGGCTCTTCGACATTGTACGTCGACGGAATATCGGGCAGGTGGCCGCGAAACGGCGGACGTCTGTGCATTTTGGACGTTTCGAATCGACGGCAATCGCGGACCGAACGCGCGCGCCGGTCCACGACGGTATGGGTGAGGGGAGAGGTGGGGAGGGGGCAAGAAAATCGGCGCAAACGCGGGCGACGGTTTGCAAATCGTACGTTTTCCCCGGGTCCCCCGTCGCAATGCGAAAAACGTGCGCCGTATTTACGTATCCAATATCTCGCTTACCTCGAACGTGAACGCCTTGACGGCCTCCATCTCGGCGCAAAACGTTTCGCGGATCCCGTCACGCGATGATCGCCGCGAAAATAAAAAAAAAAAAACGCGAACGCGTCCTCGGAAATTGCGCGACAACGGAGTTACGGCGGCGGCGGTGGCGGCGCGTCCCGTCAACGGCGAGCGGACATTACGCACTCGCGGGGTCCGGTTCGTTTGGTTTGTTTTACGTCGTAGTGTCGCGCGTCTGGTCAACGATAATTAATTTTCCGGAAAAACGCGCAAATCGAGCGGACAATCGTTGCGCTAACGTCTCGCGGCGGCGGCCCGTAATAACACTGGTGTAATAGCGTGACGCACGCACGCGCGCGGACGCGACACTACGGACGGCGGCGCAGATACGCGGGCCGACAGTGTTGCCGGTTCCGGGGAATAAAGCAAATAAAACAAATCACCCTGCCCGTGAAATGTTGTTATTTCGCCGTGCGTTTGAATAATTTCCTGACGTTATGTTTTCCTTTGCGCGGATCCTTTATAGTAGACCTGAGGACGTAAACAAGGATACCCGAAACAAATACGAAATGATAAACAATAAGAACAATAATAAAATATTATTAAATGATATTTTGAATATTATTAAATTATTTATTTTGAGTATTGACCATTAAATAATAATAATAATAATAATTACTTTGTTTATTTATTTTCTATTTTTTTGATTATTAAGAGCGTACAATTCAAACAATCGGTATTTGTCGGGCGATTTGTTCGCCAGCGACTTTTCGTCTGGAAAAAATAATTACGATATTAGTTTACCCAGTTCCGGGGATTCAGGGGCCAGAAGCAGTTATCTATAATCCTTATGACCAAAGACATTTATTCAGAAAAAAAAAAAACAATTGTTTCATACCTGAGAGAATCTAGAACTTTATCCTTAAAAATGATTTGAATATGTGTAGACCACCATACCTGACTAGAGTTTTAAATCATCCAAATCTATGGGAACAAACCAACACAAGTACAAATTTATTTATAACATAGAGATGTCAAAATGTTACAATTTATGTTTTTACTATAAACACACTGTTCTAGACTTATTAATGGAGAACTGTTTAATTATAAGTTTTCTTTCTTCTTTCTTAATTAGGTAAAATATTTTGGGGGCGCTTGAATTCAGTTTTCGGTTACTAAAATAATAATCCAACGATATTAGAATACAGTGTTCAAAATAATATAGTGGAGAGATATTTTCAATCCAACAATGGGTTAATTTAATAAATAGTTAATTACTATTTTTTTCTCTTTTTTTAACAATGGAAGTGTTGCACACAAATCACCACTATATTTTACATACTTACATTCGAACACAATATATTAATGCAATATAGTTTAAAAAATAAAACTTAAATATGTTATTAAGTAAATTTGTAAAAAAAAAAAACTAATGATATTAATAAAATAATAATATTAATAATAAAAAAATAATTGGATAATAAAAAAAAAAATACATGTTAGTAGAAACAAATTTAATAATTGACTTGGTTTTATTGTTTATACATCTTAAAAACATTATCATGATAAATAATTTAAATATTCTTAATAAATTTACAAACAATATTATTTGTTTTTTCATTTGTATAATTGATATAATAATAATTTATAAACACATTAAAATAACACTTTCAACCTATAACTTATTTTATCATTTAACGAATAGGAACCCACGAATATTTGTCGTGAAAGTATCAAAATTATTTTTAAAGCGACATTTCATTACATGCTGTCCATTGAAATCTATGTTGCAGGTTAACATTTTAAAAGCGTTTGCCAACCGCTCACGTCTTTGTTCATCGGTTTGATTGTTGACCATTTGTACCGATAGTTGCAAAAATTCATTCTGTAAATCAATGATAACATTATTATTGATTATCAATTATTATGAATAAAAATTTTAATTGTTTAACTATATCATCAATTATTTGTTTAAGGATTTTGTAAAAGTGAGTATAATTTAAATTGTTTTTGATTGTTTAATAGATTTTTAAAAATTAGAAAAATTGTATTGAAGTTCACAATTTTGATTTTGAAGAATCGAAATTGAAATGTAACATAAATATTTCTATGTAATTGCATACGTTTATAAATATATGTTATTTACAATTTATTAAATGCACTGATTGCACTGCATAGATAATTCTTTATGAAATGACACTAATTTTATTTTACATTGTTGGCAAATTTTTAAATATATATATTAATTCAATATAGTGTAAAATACACAGCATACTCACTTGATAACAACAGATTAATATATAAAGCGCATGACCGGTACCCGAGAGTGCGTCGTGACTTATTTGGCAAGACAGGACAAGCTCAAACAAAAACTGTAAAATAAATTAAACAAATCATATTCACCAAAAGAAAGAATAATTAAAGCAATATGTAAATTGAAAAAAATAGAGAGTTATAATAATAATAATGATATAAATTAAAAAATGTGCGCACACACTTATTATATTTTTATAATAAGTTACTTTTAAAAACGGCTTCAATAAAACGTATGCTTCGTGCATGGTATGGTTTTCAAGTCCGTAAAGGAATGAAGCAGCAGACTGTAAAAATTCTGTAGAGAATGAAATGATTTCGTGACCAAACATGGTCAAACCTAGTTCGATTGTAGTTAAAACGTTTTTGAATATTTCCACATTTTCAATGCACAACTTCAATGGTACCATTTCACACATATATCCAATATACTGAAAAATATATAAATTTACTTAAATGTAAATAACTTGTAATATGTAAGCATAAAATTAAAACTGTTCTTTCATTTTTATTTCGAAATACACCAACAGCATAAAATTAAGTTAAAACATAGTAAATTATAAATAGCATTGAGCCAGATTTCAAAATTAAAATTTTATACTTGGAAAAATATTTTTATTTTCAAACAGTTAAGAATTAATTATGATTAGGGCTGGTAATTTGGTGTTCTAAAAATTTCCAATAAAACGCTCCAAACAAAATGTCTTATCAAAATGCAAAATAACTTGCTACGTATTTATATGTTTTATTTTTATAAATAGAATATTTTAATTAGAAGCATTTAAGTGGTCATTTGAACAAAAATTTAAAAAAAAATAATAGTTTATATAAAGTATTAATTGTTGGAAACTCTAATAAAATTTGAAAATGATGAAGATGGCGTTGAAAATTATTCATGGAAATTTCTTTCGAATTAGTCACTTGTCAGGTATCGATATACGAATAAATCCCAAACGCACAATCATATAGTAACACAGTATCACTGTCACTTTTAAAGTTCCGAGTCTGTTAAATACGGACTATTTCATGTTTTATGTATTGTGTTATTAATAAATTGAACTTGGAATATTTCGAGTAAATAAAAGTTACAAGTAAATCGATAATTCGGTATTTCGCCAATACTATAATGTAGTATAATAAACTAGGGAATTCAATTGAGAAGAAAAATAACTAGTAGAGAGAGAGAGGAATAACGAGAGAATGGTATCATTCAATACCGTAAAACTTACTTTATAGTATTGTGTACACAATGCAGGTATTTTCAAAAGGTCTATGGTCATCAGTGGCAAAATGATTTGAAGTCCATAGACACAAACGTCTCCAGCAGTTTTTCCCGTTGTAGTCCTTCCTTTTTACAGATAAATTTACACCAAAATTAAAAATATCATATTATTTAGATAATCAAATAGTATTTAGGAATAAATATGTTACCATCAGAACTTAGATCTAACACTTCCTTAGACATAATGTGCATTAGGAGTTCTAAAAATACATAAAGATCTTGATAACACTGATCTTCAGCGTCGGAATCCAAAGACACACGGTTAATATTATAGCGAGCATACATATCCACCATTTGATAGCAAGACATGTAGAATTGATCACTTTCCTCCTATAAAGTTTGAACAGAGTTGTAATTAGATATAATTAAAATTGTATAGTTTATACAAATCCCGATTAACTAAGATTAAAATGAAATGAAACTTTTGAATAATGTTTTTTTTTTATAAAAATTCTTCCTTCAAGAAAAATAAACTCTTTTTTATCTACCAAGCCCAAAACTATTGATCTTATGTTTGAGATAATTTTAATTGAAGAATCCATATATATATATATCATGGCAAATTTAATATCCATTAAATATTATTATAGTAATTATTCAATAAAAAATATATAATTCTTACCACTCTTAGAAAACAAAGCATTTTCTTGGAAAACTCAACAAATAAAAGTACGATTTGGTGGACAATAGTTTGATAGTTGTGGTACAATCCGATTAACGCTGAGAAATCATTTAACGTCGGATGCAACACAGAGAAAATAGTCTGTGTCGTGTTTATAACTGCTCCGCTAGCCAAACCAATACATTTATGAAGTATATCCAAAATTTCTAATCGTACATTATCTTCATTATATATTTTTCTAAATTGTTCGTTAGTTATGATCTTCCTAAATTTGTCTACTGTTGGAGTGATCACCTAGTTGAAAAAAAAATAAATATAATTATAATATCATACAATGCATTTTTGCAACTAGTGTAGGATTGAAATGAAATTTGCCTGATATTTTGAAACATTTTTAACTGAACTTTTCTTGCTAAAAATGAGTTTTAATAACATATGATTCTAAATAACTAATTTTAAATTGCATTCTTTTTTTGATTTTATTCACATGTTATGGTCATTTGTTTGTCATTTTATATTATTTATCAGTATTTTATAATAATTAAAAAATCATGAGTTTATCATTTTTTCATCAATAATTATAATGATAATAATTTAATATTTTAATATAACTTTTTTTTTTCAATTAAAATATTAAAGTGGTATATTTATATTTGAGGTTGTAAATACATTTTTTAGGGCATCAACATGAATATTAAGCACGTGAGAGTTGTGTTCTCTTGTGTCCCACAGTATAGTATTAACTCATACAACAGATATTGTTTATAATAATTAAAAACACAAAAACGAGTTAGTTTTAACAACAAACTAAATAAAATTATCTTCAAATTTATCAATAATCTACGATTGAAGACTCAAGTGAAACTATGCTGAATGATATGAGAGCTATAGACTTTTTAGAAACATTATTTATTAAAACAAGTATTTATTTCGCTCCCTTGAATGTTGTTGTTTTAAACAATTTCCACAACACCAATATGTCACAGTGTAACCAGTTTTCATAAAAATATAAACTACTGATTTTCCAAAAATAGCTACTTATCATCTAAATTCTTATGATATTTTATCACATTTACTCAACACTAATTTTAGTAATAAGTATACATGATTAAATTGATAAATCACTTTGTTTGAATTATCTAAATAGATTATAATTTATAATTAAACATTTTTTTAAGACGAGCCACAATAGTGAAATATAAATGAATTTAAAGTTTTAGCGGATATTGATGTGGATAATCAATGAAAATTGTTTTTAATATTTCAAATTATAATTTAATAATAGTTCATTTCACTTACACGCATCCAATACTCATTTTGTTTATCATTTCCAGTAAAGGCATCTGCAGCTAAAGAAAATGCTTTGAATAATCCCTCTTTGACCTCCGGAACCAACTGGTCTCTACGAATAGTATCTTGCAGTTGAAATAACTTCCAAAATCCTTCACAATTGACAACAACTTCAGCTCTGAAACGAAAAAAATAAAATAAATTGACAACAATAGAAAAAGAATATGATATTTTTTGATTTATATAAATTATTGAATCATAAAATGAAAATTTAACAACCTATAAACAGATAATAATTATTGAATTCGTTTTAAATAAAAATAAAAATATCATTCAAATTATTTATAAACAGGCTAGTGCCTAAAAACAATAGAATACACAATATTTAATAAGTTTTCACACTTAACGATACAATAGAACCACCACGGTTAATTAAATAATCCAATTACTCAGTTAAAATCTACAAACAAATAATATTATACTACAGTATAAATTATAAAAGAAAAACATAAGATGGGACAATCTTATACACCTAGTAAGAATAGATACAATCGATGACTGTTTTTGTGTATAATATACTGACAGCAATAAAGTTATACAAAACCACTGATTAATTAGAACAAAGAAGAGTTAGTCAACAATCAACCACCAAGGAAATAAACTAAATATTAAAAAAAAGAAAAAGATTATGATGTCGAAATCTTTGTATAGTGATCGATTGTTATTTTTATATTAAAATTTATTTAGCAATTATTTTTACTCAAAATACTTTTCAGCAGGAATTGGCTATCTTTGTTTGTTTGTAACTATGAAATATAATAAAATTTGAATTTTATTAATGTAAGATGTGCCCGCGGAGCTACTCTCACGGAGCCTTTGAGCTATGCGGAGCACAGTTTGAGAACAGCTGATCTAGAAAATACATAGAATTACTAGTTTTAATTTATCTCCATCACAAGCAACGCTTCATTTCAATATTTCAGTTATATCCCTAATTTCTCAGCAAAACCATGTGAGCAATAATATTTCTATTTTTTTATGACCCATTATTTAACATGCTGTTTCTATGAATGCAGTTAATTACATGTTTACGATTTAAAATTAACCACAGTTTTTCAAATGTAGAATATATCTTAAATCAAATAGATTTTATTTGGATTTAAGACTGCAATAATACAATGAATAAATAAATCAGCCAATATTGAATGATAGATAATAATAGTTTGCAAATGATTGCATTATTATTGGATTGTTACATAAACTAGTAATGAGTTTTATACGTATATTAAAATTATAACTTGGAGAAAAATAAATTATGAAACATACTTGTGCCTGATGTCTACCAAAGACATCAATAATCCAATCGTATCTTGAATAAGACTTACATCGACGTACAGGGGTGATCTGATGTTATGTTCGACTTTATTGAGCAAATAATTTAAAACCCAATTAGCCGCTTCAGTATGTTGTCCGAATGCTTGCAGCAATGGCATACTAAGCTAGAAGTTATTATTATTTTATAATAAACAATTGTAAAAATATTATTGATTAGAAATACTATACGATTTACTTCATTATAATAAGTCTCATTTGGCATCAAGTATGCTTGGGAAAATTCGCGTAAGAACCATACAATAGTACCGCTCAATAACGGACTACAGAGGCTTTCCATTTTAGCTTCTATTAACTTTTTTTCTAATTCACATAAATGAAACACAATAGACATTAATCTGTACAAACAAAAATACACATTAACATAAAATAATAATATAAAATCGTATTGACTAAAATTAACAAATTTACTTTATGACATCGTCCACAGCTTCCTCTGATCCAGGTAGGTCCATAACTAGCATTTGGTTAGTCAGAAATTTTAATGTAAGATCAATATTGACCTTTTTACTTTGCTTAATACTATAATGCATGATTTCTGAAGGAATCATACTAGGTTCTCCTTCACTGTCCACAGTAAGTATATGACCTAAAAAAAAATTTGCAATTATACACATTAAAAATAATTCCATTGATACAAATCAGTACCAGCAATCAAAAGCATCCAATGAATGTCTTCGTGAATAATATCAACTTTTTGTTGAAAAGATTCAGACCACTGACAATTTCCACTGTGTACATGTTCAATTATTGTTCGCATTTCTTTAATTTGGCCTTCTATTAAATTCACTAAAAGAGGCAAAGTATGTTCTGGAATCTAAAATATTAATATGAAAAATGAATATTCGTCAGATTATAATTAAATTTAAATTAATTAATTAACTTGTACATTTTATTTTACAGATTGCAACTGATAAAGAAGATCTTGATTAACAAAGATTTAAGAACAAATCAAATAAACATGAGTAAAAAGTATTTCTGATGTATTATTATTTGTCATTAATTTTTTTATATATCAATATAATATGGTAATATATTAAAAATTTTAACATAATTTTTATTTAACAATTAAGAAATTTTACTCATAATTTTACAGTTGTACTAACTGTATATCAATTACAGAAAAACATAAACCTCTTTATGAAGTGAAGTCGATTAATTTGGCTTAGAATATTATAAGGATGTTATCATTTTATTTAAATTTAAAATTTTACATGATGTTAGGCCATCAATCTTATTTATTTTGGTTAGACTATTGTGTAATTAGTACAAAAACTATGAAATATTATATTATAAGAAAAAAATTGGATGAAGCTAGTAAATAAATTACCATTTAAATACATAATCAAATCAAAATGCACACTCACTAGTCTACCGAATATTCCTATGTATTGTAGTTGTTCCTTGTTAGCAACTCGATCGTCTTCTTCATTCTCATCAAGTTCAGCATCGATCGAAGACGTTTTTATACCATTTGGTGGAGATATATGACATTTCAAATATGTATTAAATATTTGTGTAGCTGCGTTTTTACATATTTCTTCTGGAAACGATTGATTACTGCTTGCAATTATAGATACCCACGGGCGTAAAATATTATTGAACGCTTCAAAAAACATTTGATCATCTTGACATAGCTACAGAATAAATAATTAATAACAAATAGTCGTCGTTTTATATAATACTTAAATGGAAACATACTTTTTCTTCTGTTGCAGCACCCTCGGCAAATTGACAAGTAAGAAGAGTAGTATTTTCAAGAAAATTTTTAATGAGATCTGAAGGAAATTCAAAAAACCCTGAAGGTGTATACGCACTAATTATTCTCTTTATTATGGTAGAAATTCCAATAGATTCGCGGTCTAAAATTTTAACTCTGAAACAAAAACATTTCAAATTAATTTTGATTTTGTCGAGAGAAACCAATGAAATATTAATTTACCTAGACACTAGATTTATGAAATTCTCAAGATAATTTATCATATATTTCTTTCGATCATTAATTTCCGTCCATACATTACCATTGATCGAAGACAGTTGCACAAGACAATTCAAACAATGATGCGAGAATTGAGGATTATCTCTAACAATCCAATAAATCTAATAATATAATAGATAACATGGAATTATTTTTCTTAAATACATATTGTGAATAGTTGAATTAATAAAAATATAAATTACGTGGAAATATAAATTAACAGTGTTAGGGTCTGTTATGATTTCTGTCCAATCTGATCCAAGCTTCAATATAGGGCTGTTTTCTGAATTATACATCCCTTCAAACATCCCAATCAAATACTTGGGCAGTATTTTTTAGTTAAGAAATATTATTTAAAATTAAATATATATTTATCAAAGACTAACTATTTAAACAAGAAATAAAATAAAATATTAAATTATTTAAAATAAGTCTTATTTTTATATAAGTATTATTCATGTTTTTAAAAATATATAATGTGATCCAAAATAATACGAATGTAAAAAAGGATATTATTAGCAGAAATAAAACCCCATACTAAAACAGATTCACAAATATTCAATAGCTGTTTCAAAACAGTCCATATGTCAGGTGATAATGGCTGAGAAAGTGCTTGTATTTCGTTCAAAGCACGCGTGCTGAATATAAAAATGCGTCTTAAATCTCCAGCCTAAACATTAACATGAATGAATAATTATTGTTATTAACAGACAAATTTAAATCAAAAATAATAGTAAATTCTTTAAATAATAATAATTTACCTCAAATTCTTTTTTCGCAGCATAATGACTTTCCCAAGTCAAACCCACATCAGTAGATTTGAAAGTAGTAGAATATTCTTGCATTAATGCTAAAATTATGGAACAGCCTAAAATTTGCTGCAATTACAAAAATATGAAATTGTTTAAAAAAAATAAAAATAACATAAATACTTAATTCATTAATATCAACATAATACATAACATTTGTGTTCAAAAGATATAAAACACATTTTTTATTTAAAACTTTAGTGCTATAAAAATTATTTCACAATATTAATTTCCAACTTCCTATTAAAGTGAAGATTAATTTTTAAATAACTATGTTAAATCCTGATAACACCAAATAAATATAATAAAAATCAACACCATCAAGGTATCCAAAAATAAAATAATGGATACTCACACCGGATTAAAAAGGCTTTATTGATGTTCGTGTAAAATAGAGGACGAAAATTAAGATTTTAAACTAACATAATACCGGTTGAAAAAAAAAACCTGTATCTAACTACTCTTCATAAAAATATGAAAAAGCATGAAGTTATAACATATTATCTTAATAAATAATATGTATTTAATTGATTATTTTATTTGAGAAATAATGAAAAAATAAAATAAATAAATCTATAATTATCATACCTTTTTTAAATCGCCATTGAAAATTAACTTTTCTACTTCATTTAAAATATTTCTTCTGTCTTGTCCATTATCTTCAACACTTCTTCTTTTAATCATGATTGCTATCACCTATTAAATTTTATAAAAACTACACATTAATACAACTATTTGAAAATTGTCACCATTAACAAGAGTAAATTATGGTGCGATTTTGATAAGCTAATTAGAGTAAGGGACAAAGTACATGTTTATTAATACACTATTGAGATTATTTACCCCATAGCAACAGGTAAACTATTTTCAAAAAATTTGAAGAAATGATATTCAACTCAAATTACCTGTAATATTCGCTCCCTAACAAAAGGTGCAATGTTACAATCACGCATAATGAATTGAAATAAATATTGTTGGAGCTCATTTTTTTGGTCCCGAGATAGTAAAAGCCAATCTCTGATGAGTGCATCTCTAAATGTGCCAGCCGTTTCAAACAAGACAAAATCAACTTTGCTGGAATCTACAAATTAAATATACACACACATTATTAATAAGTTTTATCATACAAATTAAGAATGATTAAAAAAAAAAAAAAACTATTGAAACTTCAGTTGGAATAATGTTTAATAATATAATACAAAATGGAGTTTGATAGAAAATATTTTAAGTCAAAATATTAAGAAGTATGAAATATTGAAGAACAAAATTGTTGACAGATTAAAATTTGTAAGAGCATATAGTTTTTTTTGTAGTCTATTAAAATACGATAATTAAATAAAACATATTTCCTTACAGACTATAATGGGCAAACACTTAGATTTGTTAATTGGAAACGACTAGAAGTTATTCGAGGCTTTGAAACAGAGAGGACTCAAATTCCAAATCTCCTGGCCAAAGAAACATATTGAAAATGTATATTTTATACCTACTTCATGTAATTTTATAGTTTATATTAAAAAAGTTGAATTAAATCATTATGTCTGATACTTGAATTGAATTGTAATTTTTTAACAATATAAAACTGGACAACCTACTAAATTAGTCAAAATCAAAATAAATTTAAAACATTTTACCAAAAATATATTGACATATCGAGTAAGGCATATTGGTTTTGCGGAAATTCATAAACACCGATTCGGCAGCACTTCGCTGTTCATTTGTCACGAGTGAAGGTGATGCCTGTAAAACACAAAAATAAATAATTTATTACATTATAAATATGTAAACATATCGTCGAAAATAGTAAAGACTAAACTATCGAAACTGTTAAATATTTCTTTGAGTAAATAATGTATATATATATATATAAAACCATTGAATATCTAATATAGAATAATTTTATAATCGACGGTGTAACATAATAAAT
This sequence comes from Drepanosiphum platanoidis, assembly GCA_948098885.1. Classification (NCBI taxonomy): domain Eukaryota; kingdom Metazoa; phylum Arthropoda; class Insecta; order Hemiptera; family Aphididae; genus Drepanosiphum; species Drepanosiphum platanoidis. Next base: position 8,442,058 of record OX402531.1, read on the forward strand.
AGACTTGTCGAGTTTGAAATCGTCGAAAGATACAAACTCAAATCGTAGTGAAACTCACAAGCATAATGCTGCCAGCAGCTTCGAGTTCTTGCAATACGTGTTGGGCTTGTTCCATTTTTCTAACGTCAGTCGATCGATCAACCAAATCAATTCGTGTGTTCCATTAATTCGACGCGATTCGATGGGCCAGTTCACGAGCCGACGCGAACAATGGAAAACAATACAAACGACGAAAATATTGAGTAGACCGTTGGAGCTCGGAGTGACAATTTCGTCGACTTTTCAAATAAATAACTGTTATCAATTTATCGTTATCACTTTATCGCACGCGAACAAATTTCACCACATTAAAAACGCGGTATCAAACATTACAAATTTATAACCTCGGAATTTGTTTGTTTTTTTTTTCCAAAAAGATTTTACGGTAATTTTCACACGGTAAACATATCGAAATGACAAACACAGTTCTATTTTGTCACATCACATAATTTATCACATAATTACAAAAAAATCGAGAATAATTGAATTTTGAATCTCAGAAAAGAATCAATTCCTTGGCGTTTACTCCTCTTTATGACCTTTAGACAGTGGCGGACTGGCCAGCGGGGGGCTAGGGGGAGATCTCACCGTGGGTCGGTCTAAGATGTGAAGTTTAAATACAATAAACTAATAACACATTTTCGTTGTAAACCAATAAAACAATGTACGTACATAAAATACACGGGCAGAGTAGGAATATCGGGATTCGAGTTGAAAAAACAGGTATATTTTATACCATATAATTGCATATTTTGACTGAAATAGAAAAATATTTAAAACGGATTAATATTATAAACACTTCATATGACGATATAATAAATACAATATGTTTTCAATTATTACATAAAACCAATAAAGTCTCGACGGTACCTGTCGTGTGGATTTTATTTTTCTAAGATTGGCACGTCGATTTCCCGAAATTGTATTTCGATGATATCTCGTTGTGTTATCAATTTCGGGAAAACTGTCTCTATCGAGTCAGTCCTGGGGTTAGGGGCCCAAAGAGCTATAATGAATAGTTAGGCAGACGAGCATTATTTTTATCCTTTTTACATTTAAACTATAAGTCTAACTGACTTTTTATAAGTTTACACTTACTATAGTATTGTAGGCGCCATGGTGCTCGACTTTTATCACTTTCGAGAAGGCTATCCAAAGTTTTACGTTTTCATACAAATTGGCCATACTGTGTGTGTTGAGTTTTTATTATCAGTTTGCGTTATCAGCTGCATTTTCGGTCATTGAATACCGAAACGACGACTGGCCCAGGACGAGAAAATCAAAAATGGTACTTTGAGAGAGTCCAAAACGTTCGACAGACGAAATTACTCGATGATTACTTCCCGTCTCGATTGACCGTATCGATTTGCCCGGATCCGATTGCCGCGCGAAAATCTAATGTTCCGAACATTCGAGTGAGTGACTACTAGGCGGCGACGACGTGGTTGATTTAAATTTTTTTATTTCAACACCGTGACATGTTCAATCCGATCGGTTGGAATTGAGTGTTGGACGTTTTGCCGTTTCGAAACGATGTCTTCCGAAATCGGACCGAAACAAGCCGGTCGCTCGGTACGTATTCTGTTGGTCGGCGACCGAGACGTCGGCAAGACTTCCATTATATTGTCGCTGGTCAATGAGGAATTTCTGGACGAGGTGCCCGGCAGAGCCGAAACAATTACGATTCCTGCCGAAGTCACGCCCGAACTAGTACCCACCGACATAATCGATTACCACGGTAAGTCTCGACGCATAACGATGTGTGACATGTATCTGACGCCTGCACTTTGGTCGTAGAAAACGAACAGGATCACGAAGAACTGTGCGAACAGATTCGCCATGCGGACGTGATCTGTTTGGTGTTTTCTGTGGTAGACGACACTAGCCGACTGAACATTAGAGATAAATGGATGCCGTTACTAAGAGAATGCCAAATGAACTGCGCCATATTTCATCCTGTTATTTTAGTTGGCAACAAAAGCGATCTCATCAATAGTATTTCAATGCACGTGAGTTCAACATAGCTTTTTAATCCATTCTAAATGTATTCATCGTTACTGTTTGTTTTCTATATTAAAGCTTGTCGAGGATGTTTTATACGAATACCCTGAAATAGAGACTTATATTCAAGTAAGTGTTACTATAGTTGTTAGCTTCTTTCTGAATTTCTCCTATTGACTATTCACTCGTGTTTCAGTGCTCAGCTAAAATGTTAATGAACATTAGTGAAATGTTCTGCTACGCACAGACGGCAGTTCTGCATCCCACCGCTCCACTATATTCTGTTGAAGATAAAATTGTAAGTTGTAAAAAATCTATTAATTCATTGAAAATTCGATAATTTTCGTATTATTTATTTACAATTTCAGCTAACCGAAAAGTGTAAGAAATCTCTTTGCCGAATTTTCAAAGTAAGTTAAAAAATTTGACTATAAAACTGTGGAATTTGTCTCATTATCGGCAATATTTTTTAGATATGCGATACAGACAACGATGGTTTGCTTAATGATGAAGAATTAAACAATTTCCAACGTCACTGTTTTGATTGTCATTTGCCATTACAACAATTGAACGGTATCAAGACTATTATAAACATGAACTGTGAACGGGGAATTTCACCATCAAATTGTGTCACTCTTGACGGTATTGAATTATATTACAATAACGATAGTAAGAATTTGGTGGAACGCATTAACCAAATCCAGGGTCTGGCGTTGGCGGTGAGCCTTCGGGGCCAACACCCACTCTGGTATAAAGGGGTGGCTCAGCAATTATGTGATTCAAAGTAAAATCATTTTTTTCCAAAAGAATATGAAAAGATATTGAAATGACGTAATACACAAGTGTCTACGTAAATGTTTCACAACATGTAGATTAAATTCGGTATGTTGATTAATTAAATATGATTTGAACTGAATTACTTCATGTTTAATATCCTTAATCGATGATCAATTATTTATTTTATATTTCCGTGATTAACGTAATAATATTCGATTCTAGTCGTTTGCTTATGCAATGCGTGTTATTGCTTTGATTTCTTATTAAATTCGATAGTGTTTTTATTCTATTCGGTCTCTAGATGACAACTCATATAATTTTGTTTTTCAATAAGTATCTTCATGTTTTTGTCGATAATTATACATTTTTGGCATACAGTAAATGAAATACTAATTTTTAATTAGCTAAAAAGATTGTTCAAAATACGTTGGTTATGTGTTATGTGTTTTAACAACAAAAACAAGTACCTCAATTCTGCAAATATGTATCTAATATTTATATGTAAAATCAAATTTGGTCTATGAAATGAAATCAATTTGAAATGCTGACATTTGAAATCCTTATTGTAGTTCATGAACTTGAGTAAAACGTGCAAATGTATAAAATCTTGTTTTATTTTTTTATTTTTTTCTAACCATGTTTATTATATAATGTAGGATTCTTGTTCCTGCATATGTTATTCATACTCAAAGGAAAAGCACAAACCACATGGACTGTTATTAGAAAATTTGGATACAATGACAATTTAAATTTTTCTTACAACTATCTTCATCCCAAGTAAATGAAACTTTTGAAATTTAAATTCATCGTGTTCATAATGTTTTTTTTTTATTTTCCTAGTTTAAAAGTTGACAAGTATTGTACCATCGAATTATCTCACAAAGGGGAACACTTTTTGTCTCGTTTGTTTGAGTCGCACGACAAAGACAAAGATGACAGTCTAAGCCCGGTCGAATTGAAATCGCTATTTTCTATGTGCACAGAAGAACCACAACTCCTGAGAAAATGCCAATACAACACAAATCACAAAGTATTTTAATGAAAAATAATGAAAATTTTGTTTTTAAAATACGTATAATCCATTTTAATATCATATTAGGGATGGATTACTTCACAAGGATGGTTGTCCTTTTGGTCTTACTGCACTCTGGTGGAAGCCGATACCACTTTAGCTTATCTAGCCATGTTGGGTTACAACATGAAATCAGAAAATCAACTTTCTGGTGTTCAAGGTAAGATAAAAGTGAAAATGTAATAAAAATAATTTTTTGCCATTAATGTGCTATTTTTTTTTCCTTTTCTTTAGTTACTAGAAGTAAGAAAATAGATCTGCAAAAGAAACAATCACAGAGGTCAGTGTATATATGCCATGTGATTGGTAGCAAGGGAAGTGGCAAATCGACAATATGCAGACGACACGTAAAAAGTGTTAAAATCGATGTGAGTAGAAGTGTGAATTTTCATATTGCGTTGGGAATTAGAAACGATGCCTAAACACACGATAACAATTATTTGTTTGTCATTTTTCGTTATCGTTTAATCAAACAATTTTTTTCGCATTTCCAAATGAATGATTGAATGTGTTTTGCATCTTTCTTTAGATTTGGCGTGTATTTTAAGGTTTTTTTTTCGATGGGTATAAACATATTACTTTTGTTTTCGAGTTTTTTCAATGCATAAAAATCTGGACTTCTTGCACTTGTGTGTGTAAATAAAATAAACAATAACAAACTCTTTTATTTTGAACATTTCAGGATCCTGTGGGCGATCATGTAGAACCAAACATAACATCGGTAAATCGTGTTCAAGTGTACGGGCAAGACAAATATCTGGTGCTGAAAGAAATCAACTCGACTAGTGAAAACCATTTGACCAAAGACGAAATCAAATGCGATGTAGCTTGTCTGGTATACGATTCTTCGCATAGTTGTTCGTTCGAATACAGCGCACACGTGTATTTAGTAAGTGTATTATTCCATTGCATTGTTATTATACACGTTATTTTGAGTACTTTTGATTTTCACTCGAAATGTGTTTTTCGCAGAAATATTATCAGAGCAGAAACATTCCTGTTCTAATCGTATCAAACGACAAGGGTAGACCACTAATAAAACAAGACTATATATTACAGCCAGATCAATTTTGCAAACAAAATAAGTTGTCATCACCGTACGTGTTTTTAAATTCAAACGAAGGGAAAAAACTGTATTCGAATTTAGCCACCATGGCTTCTCTTCCGTAAGTATTGCGGAAATTTGTCTCATTTTTTTTAAATTGAATTTGCCGTTCGCCTCCTCGACGTAGCAGCTTCAGAAAACTCTTGTCGAGCGTGGCCAATCGAAAAATAGAAATCTTATTGAAATTTTTTTTTTCAATTTTCAGACACAAATACAGTCCGCATCAGTCTAGTCTTATACCGAGCCTAAGGGAATCGATCGTATTTATTTGGAAAACGGGCATCGGCGTCGCTATGGTCGCTCTGTGTGGCATTTTGGTCGGTAAATGTTTGGTGAAATCGAAAAAAGATCTGCTAAATTAAACAAAACCTTTACAAACTAGTTCAATATTGTTGTTGTTGTTTTTAGATTTATTTTATTCCAAATTTTAGTATTTTGTTCTATTTTTAAATATATTGTGGATTACTATTGAATAGTGTTTAATTTGTATACATAACGTTTACCGATCGAATGATATCTTTACGTTTACCTACACTCGGCCGTATATCAATGTTTTTTGGCGATCAATAAAAATTACTGTTTAAAAAAATTAATATACCTTGTAAAAATTTATTTTATGTATAATATTATAATTATTGTATTCCTATGATTACCAGATTTATTACTCTATTCAAGCTTGTCGATGAAAGTATGATTTTTTTTTTTTTTTTTAATAAAATGATTATAACTGTCTCTTATTTGGTTTTGTGTTTGCTACGGTACCCTCGTCTCTCCTTCCAATAAATATTATTCGATTTATTGATTAATTTATGTATATATTATATATTATCGTCTCAGATTTCAAAAAAAAAAAAAACAACTTAATAAAACCAAAGTTTTTCCCTTAAAAATCTACAAATAAATTACAAACAGACGTTAAAGTTGTGATTACCAAAAGACTTTGATGACTGACTCAACACGGGTGTACGACAAGTGGTCTATCACATACGTGTCTTCGAGTCTTCCTTAAATTAATGCCAACCAAATTGTATTTTATTTTTATTACATTTATGCCAACCAAATTGTATTTTATTTTTACGATTACTACTTTTAGTTGTCTGTTGTTTAACAGGCAATAATTTTTATCATTTATTATTTCTGGCTATTGGGATAGGTCATCATCAGGTGTGATCAGGAATGGGGCGTGTTCTTTATAGATGAATTTTATTCGAAAACCGTTCGTATTAATATTTTTATTCATATTTTAATATCCGGGGCGATATCTTTTTTATTTTTTACTATGCCAAGAGATATTTAATAGTTTTCAACAAATTTGGCAAAATGTTATTACTTGAAATAATCGTTTTGTAATAATAACGTTTAAAATTGTAATAATAATAAATTCGGAATTTATTTATTTTTTCAATTCAACCGAATTGAATAGGTGCAAAAAAAAAATAAAATAATATCAAATACTCAATACTCACGTCGTGATTTTACGTTTTAGACTTTGGCAATTTAATTGTCTGTGGTTCGACTGGTGCGGATGGTCATCTTATATTCCCATATTATCTGTTACTATTCATAGTTTTGTCATTTATGTTTCTTTTCTTTTCGATCGAGTTTATCCAATCGTTTCTTCTAGAAACTGGCTTGCTTGACATTCAAATGTATTAAATATATAAAAATTCAAACGCATCGAATGAATAAAAATTTGAAAACGAGTGTATTTCAGATGGTTTTTGTTCGTTAAAAAGTTTCGTTGTGCTATTTATTTTTTTTTATCCATCAAGACCAAGAGTACATAATATTGTTATTAACTGGATATTGTGTTGAACGAATTTTAGCCTTCCGCCCAATTAAAAATCTACCTCTCGATTGAGAGGCGATCAATATCGTCTTCTCTACGAGGACAATTTGGTCCCTCGATTTTTTTTTAAAATTAATTTCAAAAACAATTTAATATTATCAGAAATTTGAAAACACTTGAGATTTGAACGAAAAAAACATGCGGCGCACGCACGCCACACGCGAACAAATAAATAAAAAATTTAATGTGAAAAAAACGAAAATCTCCCGACCACTTTACCCGACGACGGTTCGAGCAAGACTGAAACGATCGACGGCGGCGATCGCACGGCTAGCCGTCGACTATCGCCCGAATCGATTTCACCGGGTTATCCCTGTTTCCGGGTTATGTCGTTGTATTTCCGGACAATAAATTATACAGTGAAACCTCTGAATAGTGGACACTCTCGGTCCCCATTGGGCCGGATCGGTTGCCGTTTGAAAAAAAGGTATTTCATCTCGGGATATCGAACAATATAATTGGTTACCGCCAGGGCCGTGGAGAGAAATCAAGGGCCCCAGGGACAAACTTATCCGGGCCCCTCTTACACGAGGTATCAAACTTACCACTAAACGGGTAGGTTATTAGCACGATTCATGCCGGTGGTCCATAAATAGCTCAACACCGTGACCAAGACGTAGTGGACTTGGGCAGACCCCGGGCCTTTTTTGAAGCCCGGGCCCCAGGGCTACAGCCCCGGCTGCCCCCCCTCTCATCGGGCCTGGTTACCGCGGTATATTCTTTTCGCATTTTATACAACTTTTCTTTTTTCGGCCAGTAGGACGTGGTACACACTGTTATATTTCGAAACAGAAAACCAACGACGACGACGACGACGTTTGTACGTAAAAATTATATTAATAGATTTTCACAGACATTAGTATAAGTCATATTATATAATGTGTAGACAAAGTACAAGGCGTTAGAATTGAAAAAAAAAAAAAAATAAAAAATAAAATAATAATAAAATAATAATACATAATATTTTGTAGGTATAATATTAAATATTATAATCTTGTATCACAAAACGTCAGTAAAAAATTATTCACAATAAACACACAATGCTATGTATATAAAAGTACAATATTAAATATTTAAACGGTATAATAATATACTTATTATTGAGAGAGAGAGAAAATAATACGATTTAGGTAAACATAGATTTATTTTCGTTATAAAAATTTTGGGGCGATTAGAAAAAAAATTATTTTTGAAACGCGCGAGACATTAGAAAAACACGTGATTTTTCCGGGCCTGCGATATTATATTATATTGAAAACGTTATAAATAATGATTATTATAGATAATTATTACTAGACTTATGAACAATATAATAATTAGTATTTACATAATATGTAGTCCGCGCGCGTGCGGTTTATCTGTGTGTTCGAGAGGCAGAAGACGTTTCGATTGGAATAAAAAAATAAAAAAAAAGTACGCGCGCCCGTTTGTTAAGGCGATCGAAAAAACAAAACCGTTTCTTTCGCGTCGTATCTCGAAACAAATACGCGATAATGTCGCGTGTTACTATATTATATTGCGCGCGCCCCTCGACTCTTCTGCCTGTTAAACGACTCAGATAAAAATCCGGTGGCGTAAAAAATAAACGTGCGGTCTGTAATTCAATCATGGAGCGCCCCCCCCGCGCGAACACTGGATCCGGGCTCGGTTAAAACGAATCGGCGCGGTACCAAAACGATATCGATAATACGAGTATTTGCGTGGAAAAAACAATTTTCATATATAAAATGGCAGCGATTGGTATTTTATTATTTATTAGCGTATTCAAAATTCGTTGTGTGTCGATTCTGGACGGTAGTAGAAAAATTTAATACGAGCAATATATATATATATGTATGTATAAATAAAACGTATAAAAAACGTACGGAATTTCATGTATAAAAAACGGTATGAAAATGATTTTTTTTTTTTCCCGACGAGGTATGGCGATCGAAGCGTGCGGCTCGCGCGCCGTATTTTCCCTACTCGATAATATTAAATGTTGCGCCGAATCGTCGCGGCGAATTCGATAATAATAATATTAGAATATATTTATAATAAAAAAAAAAAAAAACATCGTAATTATAAACGTTCTTTTTAGAATAAAAAAAAAAAAAAAATTGTCGTACAATAAATAACTAAACCTAATTGTTTTTTTTTTGTTTTTTTGTTTTTTTTTTGTTTGTTTTTATCATCAAATAAACTAAAAGTAATAAATAAAATACTCATTAGAACCAGTCTCCAATGTTTTCACGATGGCATACCATGTTTGTCTTTTTTTTTTTTTATCTTCGTAAAGTGATGGTAGGTATATATTATATATATTTTTTTTTTGTATTATTGAGCAACGCGATGCCGCCGAGAACACAATATCGACATGTTCGTCGCGACGATACCGGCGGCGGTGGTCGGAAAAAAAAAAAAGTAAAAAATTAAACACGATATAATTATTATTATTTATGACGGTCTACTTTTGGTTCTCGTTGCTCGTTGGTTTGTTTTTTTTTTTTTTTCGCGTTAACTGTGTGTTATGTTAATATATTATTATTATATTTGGCACTTTGTCGTCGAACTGCGTTCATTTTTTCCATTTACCTCTTCCTCTGTTCGACCGCTTCGGCCATGATTTTCCTGATCAGAGGCTCCGGGCTGCAGGGCTTGGGGTCGCATTTCATTTTGCCGTCAGCGCCGCATCTGTAGAAAAGTAGAAAAAAAAAACAAAACAAACGTTAACACACGATACCGAAAACACGGCGATTGCGAGTATAATATATTGTGGTCACTACTGTAGGCGCAACTAGAGTCGGATTTATGTGAGAGAGAGAGGTTTTTACATGAAAACGATGGAATCAAACCGTTGGTAGGAGGAAAACACTCTGGATTTCTATATTTTCATGGTAATAATTATGGACTATTAGGTTAAAATAGAAAAAAAAAAATGGTTCATTGCGAACTGCAATTGTAAGTATCTGAGAGTTTGCCTTGACTATTTTAACCCCTAGTTGCGTCGACGAATCTCGAAAGACACGATGACCATCGCGGGACAACTTACATGCACTCGAGACATGGACCGGAAGCGATTCCTACGTCTTCGCCCACTCGGTAAGCGTGTCCGTGGATGAGACATCCGGTTCGTCTGGCCGCTCCTCGGTAAGCGTTGGCGAAGAAATGTGGCGGCACCATGGTGGTGGTCGTGGTCGTGGTCGTGGTCACGTTGACCGACGTGGCCTGCGCCACAGGACACTCGTATCTAGGACAACAGAATCCTTGAATGTTCTCCTGGTAGCATCCGAATATCGGCGGCGGGCAGCTCTGTTGCAGACAGATTATGTCGCCGCGGAAACAGAAACAGAAATCGCACGGGTCTTCCCTGGGCACTTGTTGCGCCGAAACGTAAATCTTTCCGCCGTATCTGTTGGAAAAAAAATAAAAATCGAAAAATGTTAACGCTCGTTAAAAAAAAATAAAATATTCTTGTAGTCATAAAATTATTGGCCTTTTGAATTCGAATTTGTCGACAACTGGTATTTTTTGTAAATTTGGTCGATTTTTCTCAATTTTTTGGAACGCGAATTTTGAAATTGACGTATTTACGGGCGCCAAATCTACTCGTAGGACGCAGTGAAAGTCGCTTACCTGCACGTGCCCGGGCCGTAGACGGCTTCGTTTTCGTCGTCGTATTCGTCCGGGAATCCTTGGTCCGGTTGTGGCGCTTCGGAAGTGCTGTCCTGGTGGAACGGCTTTTGGGTCCACGTCGATTGCGGGATCGGCGTGTACGACGGTTTCTGTGTGTACGGCGCCGACGACGGTGTGCTCGGCGACGGTCTCGACGACGGTTTTTCCGTGTCGAACGGTATGTTCATCACTTCGCCTCCCGAGGATTGCTGGGCCGGACTCTGCTGGTCGTCGTCGTCGTGGTCGTGTTCGTGGACTGTTTCCGCCGGTCGGGAGGTCGACGACGGCGAAGCGCTCGGCTCTCCGAATCGTTTGTCATCGTTCTCCTCCGAAGTGTCGGCGACGAACGGCGACCCGGTCGACGACGAATGGTCGGCGAACACCGGCGACCCGGTCGACGAATGGTCGGCGAAGACCGGCGACCCGGTCGACGACGAATGGTCGGCGACCGCGGATTGTGTGGGGACCGGCGATTTGTTGTCGTCCGCGTCGTTCGAGTCGGAATCGGGCGAAATGATCGGGCTCTCCGTGACGACCGCGCCGGCGCTCTCCGTGACGACCGCGCTGGGTCTCTCCTCTTCCGTCAACTTGTTGGCCGTGTCGTCCGTGAGCACCTCTTCTTGTTGTACCGACGACGGCGACGACGACGACAACGTCTGCAACACTTGTGTAGTGACTTCCGCGGGCGTTTTGTCGTCGTTTGATTCGGGTAGGTTCGTACCGGATTCAACGTTCGCCTGAGGGGCGGCCGACGCGTCACCGGACGTTATCGGCCCGTTACTCGTCAGATCCTGTTCGACGGGACCCGGCAAATACTGCGTCGTCGTGACTTCCGGTGTTTTGTCGTCGACTGGTGCCTCGGGTTGTTGGCTCGCGTCCGGTACGTTCAGACCGGTGGGAATTTCTTGTTTTTCCGGCACGTTTGACGGCCACTCGGTCGACGCCTCTTGGTCTTGGGCGTCGGCCGATGGCGACAGGATCGGCACCTGGGTAGCTACAACCGCGTCACCGGACGGCACCGTCACAGCGGGACTTTCGGGTGACTTTTCGCCGTTCTCGTCCGTTTGCGTTAATTCTGGCGCGACGACCAGGTCGACGCCGTTCGCCGTGGTTTGCGGTTGGTCGTTTTTGTCTTGCGACACGTTCTCCGACAACGGGCTGACCGCGTCTTCGACGGGCACGACCGTCGGTTGATAGTTCTCGACCGAGCCGACGGTGGTCGGGTAGTCGATTTCCGCGGGTCTCGACGATGTCTCCAGCGAGTTTTTCACCGCGTCCTTGACCATGTTAACCGACGAGATTATGTCGTCGATACTTGTCGGTCTCAAGCCGTTCATGGTGTTTTCGACGGCCGTCGGATTTGCATCGGCAATAACGGCGGGTGTTTGAGTCGCGTCTAACGGATTCACATCGCTCGCGGGCACATCGGTCACATCGGCCACGGGTTTCGTGTCGGGCGCTTGGTCTACCAAGTTGACTTGTTCGACTTGGTCGACCGGCTTGTCGCCACCTACTTCCGTAGGTCCGTCATCGTCGACTTGTTGTTGAGCTGCGACGGAGTCGTCGTTTGGTTTATACGTAGTCGCTGCTATCGAATCTTCCGATCCAGAATCTTGCGCGGGCACATTTTGCTCCTCGTTGGTCGCACCAGGTATTGTCGTCACTGCAGGTTCGTAGTTTGGCACTTCTGTCGACGGCGATACATTGTCTTGCGGTGGTTCGTTGGCCGCGTTCGAAAATTCATTCTGTTCGTCGACATTGTTTCCCACCTCGGGTTTATCGGTCACCGACGGTTCGTTAGCCTCGTAAGCAATCGTTGTAACGCCGACTTCAGAATCGTCTATTGGTTTTGCGCCTTCTGCCGGTTGATCACTTTCTACGGGTTTTTCATTTTCCGCGGGTTGATCGCTTTCCACCGGCTTTTCACTTTCTACCGGTTTTTCATTTTCCGCGGGTTTATCACTTTCCACTGGTTTATCGTTTTCGATTGGTTTATTATTATCTTCAATCGTATTAATATTAACAGTAGTTACAGGTATACTGTTTTCATCGTCTGTCGCTACAGAATCGTCTACTGGCTTATTAGCAACATCAATTGGTGTGGGAATTTCGGTAACGCCGACGGAGTCCTGTGAATTTAAATTAGAGTTCGTCGTGTCTTCTTGCGACGACGGTAAAGTATTGACTTCCAGTGCGATCTGGGGACTGGACGTGCTCGAAATGACTTCGTCTTCGTTCGTTTTTTCGTCATTTTCTTCACCCGGCTTGTCTTCCAACACTACGGTCGATATTAATTGAGGAGATCCGAGTTTGTTGTTGTTCTCAAACAGCATTCCTTCAATGCCTCCTTCTGTAAAATCGGAAAAAAAAAAGTGAAAATCAAACAGTTTAAAAGTGTCAATATATATATATTAAAATAAATTATTCCTTACCACACATGTACGTCGGGCAACACCACGACTCGTTTCCTGGGTGTAGAGGTATGCAATTTCTATGTTGCGGCGGCGCTGGCGGACAGTTCACAGATGTGCACGTGACTATACTGTTTAAACACTCGCATTTCTCGTGGCACGGGTTAGTTTTCGGCACTTCGGCTTTGTGGGCATACGTAACGAAATCGATCAAACAACTTCCTTCTCCCGGAACTCCCGGCTGTGCGTTATCATACACTTCCGTCGCCGTGTCGCTATTTTTATTATCGCCATTCGATGTCGTGACGTCGTTCACAGAGTTCTGTTGGTCGTCCGTTTCGATCGGTTCGGCCGCGTTAATTTCCGATTTGATTGGAATTATCGTGGTTATGTCGATGGTGTTGTAATCGGGCGTTTTTACGGCCGTCGGCTTGTCATTGTTTTCCGGACTTTCTGCTGCATCGACGACTTCGTTCGTATTTGTCTGCGGGCTTTGGTTGCTTTGGTCCGGCGGCGAGTTTGAAACGCCGTCCGCGGCGGCATCGTCTGTGGCGGGCGTTTTGTTCGAATCAACCGTCGGAACGACATTTTCGGCGGGCGATTGAGTAACGTACGATTCAGTCTCAGTTGCGGAATCTTGGTTCACGCCGACGACGACGGGAACGTCCGGGTAGAGAGGAATATTTGTGCTCGTCTCTACGTTGTTAATGATATTCGCGTTCGGAGATTCTTCGATCGGGCTAGTCGTCGAGCTGTCGTCCGCGTTGTATTGAGTGGAAGTCTCGTCTGAGTCGACGGCGCTTTGTTGTTGTGGCACCACGTTTGCCGGGCTGACGTTCTCCGCGTCCGTTCCAATGTTATTGGACGGATTCGCGGACGAATTGGCATCGTTTTCGACCGCTTGACTCGCCGGGGCGTTTGTCACCGACGGTGTTTCCGCATAACTGTTGGTCGTCGCTATGTTTTCCGCGTCGTCCGAACTCTCCTCTTGATTGGCCTGTCCCGTTTGAGAGGCCGTCGAACTTTCGTTGTCCGCCGATACGTCGTGTTGGTTTGCGTTTCCGATCGGTTCTTTTTCGGAAATCGGTGCGTCTATCTTGTCCGACACCGGCGTGGCATTTTCTTCGTTGTTCACATTCAATACGTTGGCTGCGTCCAAATTGTTCTTGTCAGCAGACGACGTGTCGTCCGGGTACACGGTTGTCTGAGCTAAAATCTCGTTGGCGTTGTCGTCTTGCGATTGCACTTGAGCCGTGACGCTTTCGTCTTCGTTTGTTTGCACGGGCATTTGCGTGACGACAGACTGTTGTTGCACGTCACCGGAATCCACAACAGGCGATTGCGTCGGTCTGATAATTTCATCGGAGTGCTGTTGGACTCCGGTCGATTCCGTCGGCGTTTGATAATCGGGAGATTGCTTTTCGGGCGCGTTAGTTTGTGACACAATGGTCGGCAATAACGCCTGGTCGTCCGTAACGACTGGCACCGGTACCGCCGGAACATCGTTATTGGACACTTGCTGTTGCGGCAACGAAGTGGTAATGTCGTGAACGTGTTCGTCGACCGTCGGCGGATATTCGTTCGTCGATGTTTCCGATTCCGCCGGAGTTGCCGTCTGAGAAGCGATTTGGTGTTCATCCAAGTTGGCGACGTTTTGTTGTCCGCCGTCGTCGTCGTCGTCGTCTACTGATTCGTTTTCCTGAGACGAAACGTCGTCGACCAATATACCCGGGTTTATTATTCCCGAATTGACATCGTAATTGGACTCGGTAGTCGGCATGACCGCCGCCGGTTCCGAGTTCGCCGGATTATTCGATCCCAACTTGGTATCGATGTTTCCTTCACTCGCCGGCGTTTGTTCTTGAGCATTGACCGGTCGGCCGGTCACATCGTTGGACGCCTCGTCCGATCCGGTCGGTTTCGTTTCGGTCGAATGTTCCGTGTTCGCGTCGTTCGCTTGTGGCGATACGTTATTCTCTGGAGATTGTTCAGTAGAACTCACCGATACCGCGTTGTCGACGTCGGTTTTTTCGGCAGACGACGACTTGTCGTCGGACGGCGTTTGCGGGTTTTCAACGATTTTGTCTGCGTTCTTTTCGGTCGAAGAATAATATTTTTCACCGTTATCGCTTTCGCCGGGCAGCGAAGTGGATTCCTCGCCCTTGACTTGGTTGTCCGAAAACAGCGACGGCGACATCGGCGACACTACGGACGAGAAATGATGATCGACGTCGATCGGTTGTTCCGTCGCCACGTCATTTTCTGAAATGCCCGACGCTTCCGGTTTAATCGGCGCGTTTTCGGAAATCACCGACGCTTCCGGTTTATCAATCGGTGCGTTTTCCGGTACGTTTTCAGATTGTTGTGGTTCGTTCGGTTTAGACGGCGTGTCGGTGGACGAAACGTTTTCGACCTGTTGTTGGCCGTTTTCATCTTGTTCTGCGGGCGTTTTCGGTAATTCCGGTTGGCTTTCAGTCTGGGGACTGCTTTCGACTGTCGGCTTACTCTGTTCGGTAGGTTCGTTTTCTACTTTGGGTATTTCGGTCGAAGATTCATTTTCCACTTGAGCACCGTCGGAATTTTGTCCCGAAAGCGTTGTTTCTCCTTCGGGTTTGTTTTCAGTATTCGGACTGCTTTCTACCGACGGTTTATTCTGTTCGGTAGGTTCGTTTTCTACTTTCGGCACATCGGTCGGCGATACGTTTGCGTCTTGTACGTTAATTTGATTTTGTTCTGTGGGCGTATTTTGTGGTTCTGGCGCATTTTCGGCGTGTTGATCGATTTCCCCTAGAGGTTTGTTTTGTTCGTCGGGCTCACTTTGTACGATTGGGATTTCAGTAGGAGACACGTTTCCTGATTGCGAACCGTCTTGATTATTCGATCCTGTGGCGGACGTTTCATCGGATTCCGGACGATTTTCAGCTCCTGGAACGCTTTCGACTAGCGGTTTACTTTGTTCGGTCGGTTCGTTTTCTACTTTAGGAATTTCAGTCGGAGAAGACATGTTTTCCGACAGAGGATTTTCTTGATCTTGTACTTTGGGAAGTTCCGTGGCAGACGGGACGTTTTCTTCTTGGGCACCGTCTTGACTTTGTTCGGCGGGTATTTTTTCCGATTCGGGTCGATTTTCAGCCAAAGGATTGTTTTCTACCAACGGTTTGTCCTGTCCGGTGGGTTCGTTTTCTATTTTAGGAATTTCAGTAGGTAACGCGTTTCCTTCTTGGGGACCATCTTGGTTTTGGTTTTCCGGCCGGTCGTCGGCAACCGGAACGGTTCCAGTTTCCAGAGGAAGTTTATTTTGTTCGTTAGGTTCGTTTTCTACTTTGGGAATTTCCGTTGGCGCGACATTTTCCACGCCCTGCGGAACGTTTTGGTTATTCTGTTCTACGGGCGTATTATCTGATTCCGGTTGATTTACGGCCGCCGGATTATCCTGTTCACTGGGCGCGTTTTCCAATTGAGGAATTTCAGTCGGAGACGCGTTTTCTACTTGAGGACCGTCTTGGTTATTCGGCTCGACGGGCGTTTTATCGGATTCAGACTGACTTTCCGTCGGCGGGTTGTCGGCTTCAACGGGTAATAACGTATTCTGTTCAGCGGAATCGTTTTCTACTTTTGGTATTTCGGTCGGCAATGCGTTATCCACTTGAGGGCCGTCTTGGTTGTTTTGTTCGACGGGCGTTTTGTTCGGTTCAGATTGATTGTCCGTTTGTGGACTACTTTCCACCGCCGATGTACTTTGTTCCGTCGAGTCGTTTTCTACATTCGGAATTTCGGTCGGCGACGCGTTATCGACTTGAGAACCATCTTGATTCGGTTCTACGGGCGTTTTGTTCGTGTCAGGCTGGTTTTCCGTCGGAAGGTTGTTCGTTTCAACCGGCAATGAACTTTGTTCTGTGGAATCGTTTTCTGCCGTAGGAATTTCGGTCGACGATGCATTTTCTACCAGAGGACCGTCTTGATTCGGTTCGACGGGCGTTTTGTTCGATTCAGACTGGTTGTCCGTCTGAGGGCTGTTCGTTTCGACCGGCAATGCACTTTGTTCCGTGGAATCGTTTTCTGCCGTCGGGATTTCGGTCGGCGACGAGTTGTTTACTTGAGAACTATCTTGATTGTTTTGTTCTACGGGCGTTTTGTTCGATTCAGACTGGTTTTCCGTCGGAAGGTTGTTCGATTCGACCGGCAATGAACTTTGTTCTGTGGAATCGTTTTCTACCGCAGGGATTTCGGTCGACGATGCGTTTTCTACCTGAGAACTATCTTGATTCGGTTCTACGGGCGTTTTGTTCGATTCAGACTGGTTTTCCGTCTGAGGGTTGTTCGTTTCGACCGGCAACGAACTTTGTTCCGTGGAATCGTTTTCTACAGTCGGGATTTCGGTCGACGATGCATTTTCTACCAGAGGACCGTCTTGATTAGGTTCGACGGGCGTTTTGTTCGATTCAGATTGATTTTCCGTCTGAGGGCTGTTCGTTTCAACCGGTAACGTATTTTGTTCCGTGGAATCGTTTTCTACCGTAGGAATTTCGGTCGACGGTGCATTTTCTACCTGAGGACTATCCTGATTCGGTTCGACGGGCGTTTTGTTCGATTCAGACTGGTTTTCCGTTGGCTGGTTACTTTCGGCCGGTAATGTATTCTGTTCGGTAGGCTCGTTTTCAACTTTGGGAATTTCAGTCGGAGATACGTTATCTCGGTTCGGTTCTGCGTGCGTTGTTACGGATTCTGGTTTGTCTTCGGTTGGCCGGTCACTTTCCGCCAGCGGTTTATTCTGTTCGTTTTGTTCATTTGCTACTTGGGGAGTACCAGTCGACGCAACGTTTTCGTCTTGAGAAATATTCTGATTGTTTTCTGTTGGCGTAATCTCTGTTTCGGGTTTATTTTCAGCCTGTGGTTTGTTTTCCGCCGGCACGTCGTCTACTACTACTATTTTCGGCGTCTCGGTCGAAAATGCATTTTCTTCTTGAGGCTTATCGTTGTTTGCCAAACTCTGTTCAGTACTGGACGAACCGTCCGTTTGTGGAGCTTGAGCGACATCTTGGTCGCTTGGATCCGAGTTGTTTTGTTCAACGGCCGCCGGCGCATCGGTCTGAGCGTTCGATTCTCCCACAGGGATTTTCTCATTGTCATTTTGAGTCGGTATTTGTGTCGCTTGTTCGACGTCTTCGCTCGACGGGGCGACTGTTTGGATTTTATTATCTACTGTATAACTCTCAGTACTAGCTGCATCGTTCAACTTCAGAGGATCCTGAATTTCACTCGTCGACGTCTCGGCCTGCGGTTTAGCATCCGCGTTTTGTTCTGGCGTTTGTTCGTCGTTGACGCTCGACTTGACGGGTCCGTCGTTTTCAACTGCCGCGGGAGAATCGGTCTGAACTCCTTCTTGCGGTTTATCACCCAGACTCGCGCCCGGTGTTTCGCTTTCTACCGAACTCTCTGTTATCGCCACCGGTACGTTCGTCACGAGGTCGTCGCGGATCGGGTCTTTGACGAGATTTTCGTTACTGTCGTTTTCTCCGTCGGCGTTATTTCCATCATCGGACGTCGTCTGGACGGTCGGCCTCACTGCGTTTTCGTCCGACGAAGCAGCATCGTCGGCTGCGGGCGACTGCGTCGGTCGTATTTCGTCTGCCGAAGTCGGTGCAGCGGGCTTGTCCGTGCTTTCGTTTTTAATCTGATCCGATTCGATTGTGGAATCCGTCGCTTGAACTGCAGGTTCCGGTCGAGCACTCGACAATTCTTGTTTGTTTTCTTCGTTGTCGCCATTGCCGCTGTCGTTGGCACCATCGCTTTCCGCGGACGGCACGTTTGGTTCTCCTACGACGGCATTATGATTCTCGGTGGACGAATCGTGAGCTTCTTCGGTTTTATCAGTCGTTTGTTCCGACAAACCACCGACCGGTAGAGCTGCGTTGTCATTGGCGGCGGGCGTAGTGTACGTTTGGTCAGAATCCGCGTCGTCGTTGGTATCGTCGTCCTGTTGGCTCGGTCGATTTTCTCCGAGCTTTTGGTACGTGTCTTCGTCGTGCGACGGATATTTCTCAGTTTCGTTTTCGTTCAAATCGCTCTGCGAACCCGGCAACAACGTCGTAACGTCGTACGAGGCGGTCGTTTCGTTCGCTGTAAAAAATATAATAAAAACAATGAGATATTAGATTTCCTAATATTGGCGAACGATTATAGTTGTTTTTTTTTTTTTTTTTAAGTCGATGTACTACCGTCGCATTAAAAACACCGCGATTTCGAGCGGAAAAGGGCGTCTTTGTTTTTGAAAATAGCTCAATAATATTACGTTCGTTGTTAATTTATAGTACCGCAATCGATGCCCCGAAAACATTTGTCGGTCGCGTAACATAACGCCCCGAAAACCGATTGAATGCGATAGAAATATTTACGTTATAATAGTCAGCATATTTGTTTCGTTTCACAGTCAACAAGTTTAGAAATCGCGCCATTTTTATCGAGTTTTCTCAGTTATTATTTAGAAATTTAGAAAAATCACCACTTAAATGTACCAAATTGTGATAAAATATTTCACCATCGAGAAGAATTCTGGTCGAAAAGTCACAGAAAACGCAAAAAAAAAAAATAAAACAAATATAAAACGAGTTAAAAATATTAGTCCGGCAACTAAATATACACCGAATAGGTATAACATATTATTATTATATTATACACAACATCATATTATTTCGACAGACTTACCGCATTGATACGAGGTGGGACAACATTGTCCGGCGGGCGGTGCTTCCGGCGTGCAATCCTTTCCCCTGAGCGGTTCGCCGCAATCCTGGACGGCGCACACGATGTCGCCTCTCATGCAGTAGCAGTGTTCGCACGGTTTGTCCGCGACCATGGCGATCGATTCTCCGTCCCTGTAGACTGCGTCGTTGACACGGCAATCGAACGGCGCCGATGTGGTCGAGAACACTAGTCCGCCGGTGATCTGCGGCGCCGAAGTCGTAGACTTTTCGCTCTCGTAATCTGAAAATCGTCACGGCGGGCATTGCAATCGCGCGTTCGTTCGAAACGTTTCGGGGTCCGACGTGGACATACGATTATATTGTTATTGATTAGGGCTCGGATTTATATGTATTGAAAAAACCAAAATATGTAAATATATATTATGTAATAAAAAATCACTTTATATGTGATAAAAAAAATGAAAATATGGAATATATAAGTATTAAAAAAATTACAAAAAAATTGCTTTATAAATGACATTATTATCTAATTTACTTATTTTACTTTGACCATATTGATCATATTGATCTTGTTCTTGAAAGCAACGAGATACCATAATATACATGCTCAAATTTTCAAAGTTAAATGATCTACGGTTTGGCCGTAACACGGATTTGTACCGACTGAAGGAGCGCTCGACTTCCACCGGGGTAATGGGTGCAAATTTCATATTTCCAATGTCCAAAGGAGTAAGTTCAGCTGGCAATATTACCCCCATTCATTTCGCGATGTGTATCCCTAATTAATTTTAGGCATTTCATTGTCTGTATTGAAAAATTCAATCGAATAGAATTATTAATCAATCTACGAATGAACAAATTGTCGAAATATGTAGGAAAAAATGAAATTATTGAGAAATATGTAAAAATACGTAAAATAAAATATAATGTTCATTACATTGGAAATCGCTCGAAACGAATTTATCACTTACCTAAATCAATTTATCTAGTCAAAGTGAAAATATGTATTTACATATAAATATCCGAGCCCTAGTTATTATAATATTATATTTACCGCAGTCGTATCGGACGGGACAGCACACGCCGTCCTGGTACACGGGTCGACATCCTTCCACGTGCAGCGTGCACTCTTGCATAACACAAGCCGTTCGATTTCTGATACAGTAACACAGTTCGCACGGTTTTCTCGGGTCCGACGGTACCTGCAAGACAAAAAAAAAAAACACGAGGCGTTAGCATTTGTGGGTTCGGCCATTGTCGACCGGTGGTACCGAAAAATATAATAACAAAATATATAAAATTATTTCAATACAAACTATTAATAATATATTTAAACAAAAAGGTCTTTAAGTATTTAAGTATTATAATAAAGAGTGTAAAAAAGTCACGAACGGTTTCGATAAAAAATCATCGTCGGGTTTTTGCACTCTTTATTATAATATACTCAAGGCGAGACCTTTATTTTATTTTGTTTAAATATATTTAATAGTTTGTATTCAATTGATTTTATATATTTTGTTATTTTTCTATGAAAAATATAGATAATTATGTTTTGTTGATATATACGAGTATATATCATAAAAACCGTCAAAAATATAAAATCGAGCCATCGTTACAGGTGCGCATTCCTCTCTCGTCAAATAGTTAATTCATAATAATGATCAATTTTCGTTTCGATATCTAACACGGTTTTTTTCCGCATAACGAAAAACGCGACACGAGTACACCCGGCCGTGTTTACTAAACGAGTATGAACAACCAACTATGGCTCAGGCGCGTTATCGAAATTAAAAAAAAAAACTAAAAACTCGTAGACACGAAATATGTTTTGAAGTGCATTGTGTAAGACGACTCACCTGCGCCCCGTCGGGATAGAATCCGTTTTCGTTCATCATGCATCCGTAATCGTCGCGCCATCCGATCTCGGTAGTCGTCGTCGGCTTCTGCGTCGTCGAGCTGCTGGTTAGGAGGTGTACCGGAACTGTAACATCCGAACCAACTGGGTGGCTTATTGATGTACGGAAAAGTTTAACGGTTTTACATGATTACATACCTTCCGGGCAAGAGATGACGGGACAACACTGGTCCGGCGACTTTTGCACCGTGCAATCCTGTCCGATGGCCTTCGAGAACGGGCACACCCTCAGGTAGCACATCAGCATCCGGTTGTGGCACGTGCAGTTCAAACACGGTTCGTTGGTAACGATGCGATCGCCCTCCTCGTAGTGTTGATAATTGTAGTAGCATCCGTTCGGGTCTGGAAAAATCGCACACGTCATTATGATGTCGAGCGAACGTAACAGGGGTACCCAAAGAGGTTTTTTCTACGTATATTGAAACGGTCAACAGTTTGTCGGTAATTATTATTGATTGTTTCGTTGATCCAAACGCGAGATTCGTTAAATTGTGTTGTATAATGTATTTTTATGTATTTTATATAATCAATACAAATGGCAAATCGCGATAATATTGTTTCGAATGAATTACGATAAAATGGTTATCGTATGAGAAAAAAAAACCGGAATCACAAACGATACGTGTCTTTGAATAAGAGTAAAATTATCATACGATTTAATTTAACATTTACGTGGGCGATGTTTTAATTTATTTGCATATAATCACAATAAATTAATTAGTACGATAATAATTAATTGCTATTGATAATTATTGGCGAATTCGTTTCACGGTCAAAAAGTCAAACCATTGAATTATTATTATTTGTTTCGAGTAAATAAAACGAAACGCAACCGTACACAATCGTCGACATCGATGTAGGTATTTTGCATAGCTGATAAGCCTTCTTCTGGACCATGTTTTCCGATCGTATAATATAATGTAAAACTCGAATCGTTTTTTCACACAATAAAACGTTTCGCTTTTAAACACCTCCGACGTAAAAATAATTGGTTACGATTAATAACGTGAAAATGAGTAACAAAATCGAAACGACTGTAATTAAAATTGTACTTGAAGGAATCGAGACTGTGTAATAAAATAATACGATAATTACAATCGTCTTAAAAAAAAATTACAAATTACAAACGTCCACATACAGACTTATGATCGTATAAAAATTAAAAAAAATACTGCAAAAATTCTATCGCATTGTGAAAATGAAAAAAAAACGTTGGTAAAATGAAAAAAAAACAAAGATTAAGTATACTCATCCTAAACAATATGCTTACCGTTAAAATAGTCCGTCAAATCAGTTCGTTTTGCTTCGATCTCATCGTAAGTCGTCGGAGCTGAAACATAATAATCGTTTTTTTACTTTATAGCCATCGCTACGGATTATGTGTGTGGGAAAAAATACCATTAAAAACGAGGGTAGGTTATCGGGGGGGAGGAGGAGGAGCAAAACTGTTCGTCGTCGATATAACTGCTATAATTGTGTAGGTATAATAATAATAATAATAATAACAACAACGCGTACATGGCAAAACGACGATGGCAACAACGATACGACAATAATATTGTTTATAACGTATACCGTTAACGCGATCTCGTTTTCGCACACGCATTAACGTGGTCGTTTTGTTTTATTTTTTTACGACGAGATAGGATCATAACGAGTGCGGCGGATGCCGACCGACCGACCGGCGGCAACGGCGGCGGCGGCGGTACCTACTAAATTTTTATGGTTTTCTGAAATCATCTCTCGTACGACCACTGTGACCGAGTGTGCACAGATACCGCTGTCTGCGCGATACCCGCGCGTATTATAATATTTCATACGCGCCCGCTGAAATGTTATGACGACAGTTCGTACGCGACGATCTGTAACGTGGACGATAATGCCGCAACAGGCGGGTACTCCAACGTCGTCGTTTCCGAAAGGTGAACATTATATTTATTTATTGAATTCCTCGCCATCTCGATCTCTTTAAATAAGTGTTAAAATATTCATCGACGGCGCACGGTCGAGTATTTAAATCGACATGTCGAGACGGCTAAGCGTGACGGTTTTATAAAAAAAAAAAAACACTCGATTTTTCACGAAAAGGGCTTTTTTCTCGTTTTCTTTTCTTCGAAATTTTGAAATCAATCTAACTCCGCGGTTATATAATAGTAATTATTAATAGTACTCGTATAATTTTCAAAATTTCTACGACACGTTGAACCGGCGTATTTACTGCTTTCATTAACACTTGCGATTTTTATCTATTGACTATTTTTTTCACAACCTAAAAAAAAAAACCCCTACGATGGATTTCATCGCGGGCGAACGTCATCGCCGGTTGTGTAAGAATACGTTTCGTACGACAGCCGAATTACAAAAGGCGGACAGGGTATACGTACGATGGTAGACATAATTTACGATTTTCATAACGACCGATCGAAAATCCTCTGCTCGATATCAACCGATCGATAATCTCTGGCGGCCAGTAGAAGGAGACGCGAATTCCACGACAACGAGCGATCGTCGTCGTCGTCGTTTCGACGTGTCGCGCGCGCGCGCGCGTTCGGCGTAATTTATCAAATCGTATAATATAACATTGTTTACGCGTCGAGTTTTATACGCTCGTAAATAATATAAAACATACGGACCGCGGCGAGAAGTCTATTCTTTACGACGCGCGGCTCTACTCGTTTTCCAAATCGGGAGACTCGTCCGCCGCGAGGGTCGATATAATAATACCAAAATAATAGCGTAATTTAATGCGTAAAAAACCAATACGTCCATATAGGTAATACGACCGGCGGCGGCGTTTTATAAGGGTCTCTCTCTCGCGCGCGTATATAAATAATCGTATAAACATCGTAATGCCTAACTGTAAAAACATGGTTTTTTTTTTTTTTTTAGACAATCGGCCCCGCAAATGTGGGGCACGCGCGTATTCCCTTTTCGGGCCGTACATACAAGACGCTATCTCACGTGCACGGACACCGCGATGCGCGAGATTTATCGGCTGCACCATCGCGATGACCGGCGGCGGCGGGATCGTTCGGAAATTTACTCGGAAGTTTGCGGTAAAACGGGCCGTGACCGGTTTTCTTAAAACCGCCGCACTGTGCCCGCTATGTAATAATAAAAAAAATTATAATTAAGGACCGGAGACGATCGGACGTGACGTACGGGTGACGGACGATCGGTATCGGTGTTGGGAAATTTGGAACAATCGGCTTGGAAAAACCAACCGTCGTCATCTGAAGACTGTTGTTAATCTTAAATCGTCGAGATATTCTTATTTTATATTTGATATTCGATTTGTTGCGCGACTTTCCGATGAATAATAAGTTTTTTTCGTCCATTAGAAAGAGTAACGCTCGTGAAATTATATTTTTAAGCATAGTAAACGAGAGGTTTTATGAATTTTCCCCTGAAAATATGTTGCAGATATTCGTGATTTAGTCTTAACCACTATATTGTTGAATTTTCAAGAATTCTTCGTCCGACTAAAATCATTCCATCGACATATTTTTACGATAAAAAAAAAAAAAAAAACGATGAGAAAACTCGATAGTTTCGAATACGTTTCTATAAGTAGCACGAAGAAGTCGAATTGTTTTGAAAATTACAAAATCTTTCGAAAACCATAATTGAAAATATATTCGATTTGGCCTCTTCGATTGTTCCTTTAGTCGGGATGTAGAAAAAAAAATACAATTATATTTCGTCGGAAACCGGTATTTTATGAATTTCGTATTATTCGCTTAGCTCGGAATCAAAAAACGAAAAACGCCTGCCGGAGAGAAATAATAATGAGAAAGAAATATTGAAGTCTACCGTTCTCCTGCAGTTTGCCAGTTGTACGTCGTCGCTGCGGTATATACAGTGAAGTTTTGCATTTGCCGGCAGACACACGAACGACGTGCCTATAGAATATTATAATCATAGTAATAGGATGCGCGCGCGTTCGCGGTAATTGACGGTTGTGCAGATATATGGAGACGCGAGGATTAGTCTCGACCGCACGGTATATGTATGTTTTTTTTTTTTTTTTTAATGTTCGTAGCCGAGAACCACCACACGAATTCCTCGGGACGCGAATGATTTTTCGTCCTCGTCGTCGCCGTCGTCCTGCCGCTATCGCGTGTAATTTATATTATACGTCTCGGCCGGTACGCGAGCGAGCGCGCGCGCGCGTTAATGGGCACCGGTGTGCCGGCAAATGCGGTTTGGTCCGCGGACGCGATAATATAATAATAATATATCATTCGACCGAGACGAACGTAGTTTTTCCTATACTCTTGTAATGTAATCGCGTGCCCGGTTCGTTCGTCCGAAAAAAAAAAAAAACACGGCCGGACGGTATTTATACGCGCGCGGCGGCGGCGGCGAGCCGTTCCCCTACGAGTCCGTACGAAAAAAAAAATGTTTTTATTTTTTTTATCGCAATAAACAGTTTGAAAGTACTTTACGAAAAATGTTTATATCGTCCGATTCAATGCGAAATTCTATAATGAATAGGGTTTGGGGACTTGTTGCATTTGCATATTGCTTAATAATGACTGCAGAATAGTCTAAGTAAGATTTAAATTTGTTTTAAGTCATAACGGATTGAAATACAAAAATTTTAATTGCATATTTTCGCATATTTGCCCGTTTTCTGAGCAAAATGCATATTTGCCAATTTTGGCAGTTAGTTAATTGTTATTTATAGCATATTTACACAGTTTTTGTTTTCTATTAAGTACATTTATTTTAAATATTTTAATTATTTATTTTATAACTTTATTTTATTTTTTTTTACTTTCATGCGTTGTTCAATATACCTAATCAGTTTCTCCGTATAGCTCGGTCTACACAGAGTGGCTGAAACAGTCCGTATTCTAAATCCTAAAATTGATAAAATTATTGCTAACGTAAAGAAAATCTTTAAAAAAGCTCCATCCCGCGTTCAAATTTTTAAAGATATTGCTCCATTATTACCACTTGCCACCTGGACCAATATTAACGATTTTTTATTGTAGGAGAAAACAAAGAAAATGAAATCGAACATACACTTCAGTAATATAATGTTGATAGTGTTATTGTTGTCAAAATATAACTAATTACAAAAAATTGTCTAAATTTAAATGAATAAATCAAATTTTTAGTTGCATATTTTGGTTATTTTAAGTGCATATGTGCATGCATATTTCCTACAATTTGTGTGCAATAAGTCCCAAACCCTAATAATGAATATTTCATAATGTCAAACGGTAAGGTAGACGCGACAGATATAATAATTAATATTGTTTTATCGAGTTTAAAGTGAAAATCCGTAGAATTCGAAAACAACGAGCCACTTCGGGAAAAGAATATTCGGTGGAATAAAAACGCGATGTATTTTTAAGAACGTTCGATCATCACTAAACAACAACAGTATTTAAATACGAGACAAACGCTCGACGAGAGCGTAAAAGAAAAAAAAAACAACCTTACGCCGCCGTAGGTACACGCGCGCGTGTTTGCGTTTCCCAGTCGATTGTTTCTTCGTTTTTTTAACAGTCCAGGAGGGACTCGTGTCGATGTATGTCGCACCGCGGTGGTAAGCACACGCACGCATACACGCGCGGGAAAATATTTAAATACGTGGCCCGGAGAGCCGTTTCATTCTACTTTTCGTCGGAAACGTCGATGACCGCGATGCCGCCCCGAGTGTGAGCGCGTGTGTATACACCCATTAGCGAAATTCTGGAAACGCATCATCATAATAAACAACTACAACGTATAATAATAACGGTCCGCCGAGTAGACTGTTCCATCCGCTGCAGGATTTTCTCACGGCATTACGCCCGTGTTTCGGTTTTATTGCCCGTCGGTTTTTTCTCTCTCTCTCTCCACACTTCTTCTTCCTCCGAAACGCACACACACACACATAACTGCAGAATAATAATAATAATGATTCGGGTCATTTTTCTGACCTCATCGCTCGCATTATAATTGCATACGACCGCTGCAGGTGTCTTTACAGTTATAATGTAACACGTAACGCGTACTCGTATGCATTCGAATACCCGAAAAGTCGAAAAAATCAAAATAAATAAATAGTTTCGCGGACCGACGCACTATAAAGTTCTCGTCACGTCTTAAAACCTGAATTAGTATACTTGTAAAATTACGAATCGCGTTAGTTTTTTTTTTTCGATTTAACCTCGTTCGCTAGTCATCGCGTGATTATTCGTAGTAGCATACGAGGGGGGGGGATGGATATTGGCCATTTTTCTGTGATATTATTATACGAGACAAGACGTGTAAGAGTATTTTAGCCGGAAATAACAACGTCGATAGGCGTCCCTTTTCGAAAATTCGGACGACACACTATATTATAATACCCTACCTATATCGGCGACCGTCAAAAAAAACTAATTCGAATGGACGTGTTTGGAGGATCCGATCGTTTCGCGTCGCAGACGAGACGACCGCGCGTTTTCCAGTAAAACGTGATCGAGCCCGACCGACGATTACGCGAGAATCGTGAACTCGGCGCGAAACGTCGTCGTCGTCGTCGGCCTCCCGCGTACGTCACGGCCAAGTTCACGGATGTCTATCACGTAATCATTACCATCGTGCCCCGGGTCTTTGGCTAATGTACGTTTTGGCCCCATTGTACGCGGTCGAAACAGCATCTCTCCGTCTCTCCCGCACATAAATATATAATATTATACTCGCGCGCGTGTTTTACGAAAGTGTTTTTTTTTTTTTTTTTTTTACGCGTCGTGTCTCGTATTATATAACAATATTATACGCGTAGTCGGCATGACCGGCCGCCACGGTCATCCGTGGCATAACACACGCCGATAGTTATTTATATTTATTTCACTTTTCTATCGGCGCGCCGGTTTCCTTCCTCCTCCTCCTCCTCCTCCTCCTCCTCCTGTGTGTTGTTTTGTTGTTAACTCGAAGGCGAAACACGACGAACGCGCGGTTTAATTTTTCCAGAGCCGGGTGTGCGATATTATAAAACCAAACGACGACGATAAATTTAACACGCGACGACATTCGGATCGTTTGACGATCGATCGATAGTTTGGAACAAATATTTTTCATCGCGCGCGTGCGCATGACTATAATAAGTTATGATGACGTCGTCGAGGGGCGGGCGAGAGAAAAGACGATTTTTATTGGTTTTTTGCGCGCCGAGGACGAGACGACCGGAACAATGAGCCAATGGTCCGGCCATAAAAGAATATAATATAAGGAACTTTGCGTCGTCGCCGCCGCCGCGCAGTTATCCCCCGCGCTGTGCGCCTCACGATCGCGGCGCGGCGGTTTCATAAAACGCAGCGCACAATGACCGTGTAAAATGCAAAACTCGGATGACCTTTACTCCGGTTTGTCATGCCGTTTTAATGTTATGCGTCCGTTTCGATAAGTTCGCCGCCAAAGCGACTGAATAATGTTAAATCTCATTGCACACTCGTTATCGCGGTGCGACTCTGATAGCAGAAAAGCTGTCGGCGGCGGCGGCGGCACGCGTTGAATAATTTATGACGCATTTGGTCGTCGGGGAGACTTCGACGCGTGTGTAAATAATAACTCGAGAGAGAGAGTCGTAAAACGTATGATAATAATAACATTATTCATGTCCGGTCGACTGCAGTCCGCCGCAACGACGACGCGTGTAAAAGCGCGCGCGCCAGAGGAAACATCGGCGCGTTTTGCTGGTCGAAAAATTCCGATTTAAAGACGCCGGAAACCCGAAATTCTAGCGCGAAACACTAACGCGGTTCTATAGCTATTAAAAATAGATATAGTTTCCAGCTATAATAGCGATCATGATAAACATGTTGTGAAAAGTTTTGTTTTTTCAAAAAACCATATAGAACGGGCAAAATCGAATGGCTTTCCTTATTATGAATTAGATCATTTCGCACCGCCCGAAAAATAGTTTGTATGAAATATTGTATTTTTACGTGACGTCTAAGGTATAACGCGATTCTCACTCGACAATTTTTTACGCGATTTGACAACAAAACGGCTTGTATATACCGATCGAACGCATTATAGTCGTCATTAGGTATCTACGAAAAAACCAAAGAGATAGAAGTGCTCAGAAATGTTCAAAGAGTTTATATTATTGATTCGTCGGGACTACAAGTATACAAGTATGTATTTTTCATAATATTTAGGTTAATAAGACCAAAGACGAGTTTTCGATCGATTTTTATTTATTTCATCGTTTCGCGTGAATATTTTTTTTAAAAACAAGGAAAACTTTTCCTTCGTCTATTTGTTGGGAAAACTGTTGGCCTATGAATGAGTTTAAATTTATGCGTATCATAGATCCCTCGAGCGAACCCTCGAGCCGGAGGTGCGGAGAGCACGAATGTAGAACATATAACGGAAACGATTATGGAAAGATCTAAAAAAACAACACTGCTGTGAAACGGTAATTCATTGTTTTTCGCTATCGACGGCAAGCAAGCACGCCCCGGAGAATGAAAACGTGCTTTTCGAAAACGGACTTGAAAATCGGCGTTCGAAAGATTCGACACTCCGGGCGCAAGACTAGTATGCAAATACGTCGGACGTCTCCCGATGCGCCGATAATAATACATAATAAAATATACCCTAGATGCATCCACTCGTGCATTTATATGCACGCGGGTTTGCGGCCGTCACTGCAGCTGCAGGCCAGTCTGTCGATAGAACGTTTTGTTTCGAAAAAGATAAATATTTTTACCGTTAAGTCTATACGCCGAATGTGCTCGCGTTCGTGGAGTCTGGCCGTAAATTTTTACCGAAAATACGTTTTTTTTTTTGATATCCGCCGATCACTCGCGAACGTCCTTTCGAAATCTATGGCCGGAAACGGAAATCACGTTATGAAATGCGCGCTTTTATATCAAAGTCACCGTGCGTATCAAACTGTTTACCCGATACGTACGAAACACGTTATTTACATAACTTAAAAAGCTTTTGAAATACAATCCGTACACATGCCCTCGAATATCATCTGAGGGTAAGCCCGTCTATTTATGTGTATCTAGAGATGAAAAAAAATTGTCTCGGAAAAAAATGTTTGCGCGGCGGTCACGGTGCCATGTCGATATATGGGAACCAGCGAAACGTTGATTTATTATACCTATATAGTACGAAAATAACATAGCGCAGATTATCTATTCTTTTAGTTTTTTTTTTTTGAAATAGAGATTAAATAAAAAACAAATGAAAAAAAAAACGAGAACCCGAGGAAACAAGAAGACCACGCGCGCCTCGGACACACGACTGCGGGCGCTCACAATGAATATTCCAATGGCGTATACGCGATAGCTGTCGATGGTAATGCGTTTTGAAATTGTTTTTCCGAGTTATTTATGTTTTATATTTTTTTTCTCGGAGAGAGACGTATAGGTATCTATTTTCAAACGGAGCGGCCGCACGACTGAACAGCACAAACAATGGGAGGAGACGGTTCGAAACGCTTTGTTATTTCAATGTATATATAGGAAAAATTCCGCGTTCATAGAAAAATATAGGGGGGAAAAAAAAAATAAAACAAACAAACAAACAACGACGACCGATATCTCGACGGTCGGTCGCGATGGCATCGTAAAAAGTAAAACGATGACGTCCCCGCGGCCGCGTGCACCGCACGAGCGCAGAACTGCACGGTCCATTGGAGATTATTATTAAGTCGGGTCAGAACCGTTTATTGTCGGTTTGGTTTTCACGACGAAATTGCCGCGAAAACGTTCGGACGTAGTGGGGTAGAAAAAAAAAGAAAAAAAAATTCTCGACAGACGAACGGGTATGGTATGTTTTTTTCAAACACTCCGGGTCCGGTCGACCCGGAAAATACGCCCACCGCGGGGGGTAATTATAATATTATTAATTATTGTAGGCGAGTACTTACCGGACTGGGTAAGTGTTACGCAGACGATCAACAGGAGAGTCGCGGCCGCCCAGCAGCGGTGTCGGAAGCTCGTGGGAGCTTCACTCCCCGGAGCCATGTCTAGTAACATCGACCTGTAAAAGAAAGAAAAAAATGAATTAATAACAAATTAAATATTATACAGTACGAGTAAGACTACGAGTAAACACCAGAGGTTCATGTACGATGCCTGCAATGACTTATTTTTATTTTTTGCAGGCAAAATAAGACTTGAATTGTTGAGGTACGAGCTAAAACGATGCCGATAATCGCGATCGAGTACATCCTAAACAATTTTTAACCGTCGTCGTCGTAAAATTGGTTAGATAAATGTTTTTAATATTCAAATCGAAAAACGATGTCATAGTCGACCGATCGTAGAGATTATTCTCGAGTAAGAACGTATTGTCCGTGTAAATAGTATAAACATTTAACATACACGCTAAAATTGAGATTAACACTTTGGCGTTTTAACTTTTAATTTGTGAGCCCACGCCTTACATTAACAGAGTCTAGCGATCTAATTTAATATGTAAGTATTTTACGCGATCCGACAGCAAAAGTTCAATGAAACTCACGTTTCGGGAGCTCCTCGGACGGACAGAGACGAGAGTCGTCGTCGTGACGACGTTGAAAAACTGAGGGGCATGACGGAGAGTGCTCCGGACGAGTGGAGCCGAGCAACAGGGAACGCGACGCGATATTATCCTGGGCAGGAGTTTTGAGACGAGCGTCGTCGCGATAAATAAATATACACGATAATTTAATCGACGGATAAGGACGTCGTCGGGCAATCTCATTCATAACTGTACACATAAAATACAGGCGCGAGTAGAGATAATAATAATAATAATATAGCAGTCCCCGGGGGTAGTAGGACCGATGGAATATACGTTTTAATAACGTACGCGCGTACCGTAAATAGTCCTCGTCGTTTCGTATTTTAATTTTACAACCGCCGTTTTCGCCGTCTCGTAATATTATATTTATGCGCGTGCTTTTTTTTTTTCTTTCTCTCTCTCGAGTACCGTTATTACCAGCAGCGGCGGCTTAACCGTATTAATGAAATTCTGCTCGCGCTCCAGTGTGTGTGTGAAAGAATACATAAAATACATACATATATTATATACATAGCAGTGTAATTCAAGTACCTATATATAGGTGTACCTGAATCTCGCGGACACCGGACAAACCAGTCGCGGGTTTAACGTCCGGTCCGCGTGTATATATATATATATTAGACCGATGTGTGTGCGTACGAAAATGATAGTGAATTAAAGAAGATTTATGGGGATCGTGTCTCGGTTCCGATCATAATTATTATTTTATTATTATACGAGTCGTTATATTATTATATCGTTTGCTCGGAGCGGAACGACAACACTAAATACTCTGACGAATTCCTTTGTGCGTGGCCAAAAAAAAAAAATACGCACAAACGTAATACGTATATTATCATGTTATACCTATAGTATTACGTATTATACGACTCCGCGAGGCGCGTGATGTGTGCGCAGAGTCTGCAGACACGGTTTATTTCAAATGGATTTTTTTATTTTTTTTCTACGATCCGATCGAAACGGAGACCGTTTGCGGTGTAAATTGCCCCGGCGGCGGCGATCGAAAATACGAGCGGCAAAAGCTGGGCGAGTCGCGACGATATTATCATACGGTTAGATGGAAAAAACCGAAAACAGTTCAAAATCAGTAGTAGTCGAGAGGGGATCGATCGAGTTCAGTAGAAGCCGACCGGTTTGGTTTTTTATTTTTAACGGTGCACTTCTGGGGGGCGAGGGGATTTTTTGAAATCGGCGAACGATAGTAATAGACGATTACGCTACCCGTGACGGAACAGTGTAATATCGATTGAAAGACATCGTCGGGCGGCTGTGCACGCCGTTTGACCAGGAAATTCGATGCAAATATTAAACCGTAATCGTCAGGAACGAAAAAAAATAAATAAAAAAAATAACCTCTTCTCTTAAACTATAATACCGTCTACGCCCTTCTCGTATAGACAGACACGCTATTATATAATATTGTTTATTAGTTTATTACCATAATAACCTTATCGCATATTCCATATACTTACTCTACTACAATATAATATGGACGCCACGATTTTCGGCCGTATTACATATTTAGCGTGCGCAACATTTAACTTTGTAATAATAATTACACATTGTTCACGTTGTTGTACGAACCTACCTATATTTATTATTATTATTATTATTATTATTATTACAACGTTCGGACGCAGGCATTAATTAAAATCGTTTACAATAGGATGCGAGAATTGTTTTCGATATTCTCGTTTTAAATAATAATATGACGTACACGATATCTGGAGATAAGTATACTTAGTAACGGTTTTCCGGTCAAAACGTGTACACACACGGTGCAGTCGACGGCGGCGCAGATATTAATTTCTCTCGAGGGTTTTTATTTTACATTCCAGTCGTAAATAATTTTAAAAACGTATATACGATATATTATAATTGAAATCAATCGGTATTATTATTATTACTCGTAATTGGTAGGTATGCGCATCTATTTAAATCGTTATGTACGTTTTGATTAATTTTTTTGTTTTCAAATATATATTTCATTAGATAAAAAACCGCCTCCGATTTTTATCAGACGATTCATTATGGCCATTATGGAATTCTTCGGAGCTAATTTGTATATGAATCGACGACATTGTTTAATCTTCACGAAAAAGAAGAAGAAGAAAAGAAAAAACGCAATATGCGATAACGTCGACAACACGACTACACTGCGCAAATAAACCACTGAATTTTCAATAGATATTCCTTTGCTCGCTGGACTGTGATTCGTATATTTATATTTTCAACCGCGACTTTTCCTTATGATTCGAGCGAAAGGAAATTAAACTCCCCGCCCTCCTCCCTCCTCTACACGTATCTACACCCCACGACCAGAGTTCGTTTTGAAAACGATTTTCATCGGTACAAATCGTCGTCGTATTATTTCGAACCGTATTGCGATCGTATCGCACGCAACATGCCGCCGGCGCGGTTCTCGACGCGACGAAAATAGCTCTAAAAATAAATAGTAAAAATTTGGTTTGAAATATTTACAATGACTGCACAACGCATGTACGACGTGTATTTAATACCTGTAGGCCAGGTCATAGTAAACACCGACAAAGTGGACGTCGTATTTGCAGACTAGTCGATAAGTATGATGAAGAAAAACGGTCTGGAATCGTATTGAATTTTGCGAAATCAATAAAGCAACGGGAAAATAAGTCGTGTACTCGGTGGTTCTCTCTAGACACGAGGGAAAAATCGTTCGAAAATTCGTCGGCGGCAGTATGGATCCGAGATGAAAGTAGGAAACCGCCGCGACGTTACACCGTTTTACTAACTGTTTGTTTATGTTCGGACGCATAACGAATAAATTTTAATTCGCGAGACCGGCCGTCGGCCACGACTTAAAAGGAGACGACGGTAACGATGACGATTCAATCGGCAACGCGGTCAGAGCTATAACGATAATGACTACTACAATAGTTACGATAAAATATGTACGCCGAGTCCGATTTATATGTGTTATTAACGCAGAGTGTGCGCGGTTATAGTGAACAACCCAACGCGCGCACGGCCGCTTCTCTTCGCTCGTCCCGAGGCGATCTATTAAAATAATATCGAGTGTGTATTCGCGTATATTTTTAGAAGAGAAACATAACGCTTGTTTTGTATAATATTGAATCGTTTTTTAGGTCTGCGCACATAAGTGTCGGTTCGTTTTTTTTTTTTTTTTTAATGACTCTAGAAAAACCGAGGTCTTTAAACTCGTAGTACGGTCTCGTATATACTTTTTTTTCTTTTTTATAATTGTTACATCGCATGCCTGACACGACGAAGACGACGACGACGACGAAAAAAACAATAATAATAATAATAATAATAATAATAATGAGAAGAAAATTGGATAGTCGTGTGTGCGGCGCGCGCGAGGATTAAATAACGTACGTTTTGTCTATACGGCGGCGGCGGCGGCGGCGTGTAGCGGATTAGATTTTTTTCAATTTAAATCTATAATTTCGCGTGTCTGTGATGGCTGCGTTCGTGATGCGTTTTTCCCGCGAATGTTTTTGAAAATCTTTTCCGACGACGACGGCCGTATCGTATAGGCGTGACGCGTCATAATAATACGCATGCGAACAAGCTTTGTTTTGTTTTGTTTTTTTTTTACCACGGCCGATCGATGAAAACACGCGGTTTTTCGGAAAGTATTGGATTTTTTTTTTTTTCATATCTAAACTATGAAATAAATAAATACGTTTTACGAATTTTCAAATCGTTTTTTACTACCTATAACAGAAAAACGTGCGTGTAGTTTTGAGTATTTGAAGTGCGCGTGTGACGTGAGTTTTTTTGAACATTTCGCGAAACAATATGCCAGAGTTCTTTTATAAGAGAAACGCCCCCGTATGAAAACGATAATTATAATATTCGAGCGCGTATCTCGCGTTTTTCTTCCTTTTTTTTTAATTCGACCCAGGATATTTATTTTAATGCTCCGCCGCGTTTCCAGGAATATTCGACGGACGCGCGGCGTCGGCGACGAAATCACGCGAAGACACGGAACGCGTCTCGTTTACACCGCGGGACGACAACGTGTTATTTACCCGCCGCCTACGGGTGGGCGAGCGTCGTCTTCTCTCCCAAGACTCACCCCTCCTCCCGCACTCGAAATACATTATTTCTACGGCTATTATTATAATGGCAGTGCATTAACGCGCGCGCGCGCGTATTTAAATATAAATATTCTATTTCGGTCCTTTAAAAAAAAAAAACGATTTATTAGATATAACTACTCGTAAATCGTATTCTCGTATTATGCAGAGCGCACGCACTCACACACTACTCGCATTGACCGGGTAAATGGTCGTAGAAAAAAAAAAAAAAAACAAAACGAAAAAAAACCACCTGTTGACCGCCGTCATCGTGATATAATATATATCGAGAACAACACGGTCGGAACACTTGTTTTCGGCGCTCAACCCACTCGGCGGCACACGATGTTTTTATTGTTTTTTTTTTAACGTCTGAGTTATGACCGCCGCCCGTTCACGGGAGGACAATTGATTTTGCTTTCGTTTTTCTATCTGTCGCCGACGCCGCCGCCGCCGCCGCCGCCGGTGCAGTACTACGCCTTCAATGGGCGCCGTCCGTAGGCCGGCCGACAAGGTCGTCTTCGCGCAGCTGCAGCCCGGAACGCATCGTTCATCCTAATAATTTCATATTCAAATGTTTCGTTCGATATTCGTTTACGTGGAGCGGAAATTCATTAAAACGCGACGGCACGCGATTCACGAGTTATTATCGCTCGCGAGTCGTAACAGCACCGAAATAGTTCATTTCAAGCGATTTGATGTACACCGTAAAAATAGCACTTGAACGAAGTTTGATGCGAAGTTAAAATATTTAGGAAAACATAAACGATTACAAATTATCATTACGATTTGTCGATAAAAGCAGAGAATATTATTGTAAATGAAAAGAAATTAGCAAATTCCTGATCAGCTGATATCCGCTTCGTAAATTTGCCACGGCAATTGCTCAATAATTCTTGACATTGTCGCAAATCGAGCGCGAATTAAAAACAACTAAATCGAAATCCCAAAAACAGTAAATATGAGGAAAACTCGTGGAAATTCGTTTTTCCGTTTATGACGTTGCGCGAAACGCGAGGACGTTAAAATACGAACCTTATAGCTCCGGAGCTCGTCGGCCGAGGAGTAATAATCTCTTTTGTTGACTTCGGCCGGCGACTTTTCCGAATAAACATACGCTATTATTAACCGAGTAGAAAATACCATCGACTTGTTCGGCCTCTTGCTTACGATTAATATCGTATAAATGTTTTCGATGTCTGTGCTCGCGGCTATTGCGTTTATTTGATTATCGTTTCGTTTCAACAGGTCATCATCGCGTACTCGTATAAACGTTTGTCGCGCCAGCGGTCGGTTTTCAGTCTTTTCTACCCGAGTAATCGACGTACGTATTAGTGAAACCGCACGCGACGTACACTATATTATACACATTACAGGTACCGAAAGTCTTTGAGGTCGGACGTTATTATGTTATATTGCGTTTCCACGTCGAGCGCAATAATATTACGGTGCAGTAAATACCTAATAAAGTCCGAGCGTTAGTGTGACCGTGCACGTGTTTTAACGATGACGAGAGACATTACATCAGACCGGCCGGCCGGCCGACAGACAGACGGACGGACGGACGGGTCGAGACGGAGAGAAAAAGGAGACTCCTACGTGTGCGGTGTTCCGAGACGTACAAATGCGGTCGCCAGCGCGCGCGCGCGCACGCCAAATTCAATTTCCATATTCACATAATGTATTACGATATTACGTTTTAAACGTTAATATTATTCTAGATCGTACGATTTTCATACGTTATCCGAATCATTGTTCTGTCGTCGTAAATCTACCCGGCGCGCGGTGTGAAAACATAAAATAAATAAATAAAATTAACGGTTTTCGCGTCGCTCGTCGTTTTCTCATACGCTCTGCAGTATATCGTTCTATAGAAAGAAAAAAAAAAACTATTATTTTATCGAGTATAATCCGTTTATTTATTACACGACTTTGAGCGGCCACCTCGAAATCGTTTGTTGACTTTTAGGATTGGTCATTATATTATTATATTACGTTATCACGGAACAGATGTAGGTGTACCTATATTTTATTATATGTTTGTTTGAGGAGGAAACAAAAAAAAAAAAAAAAAAACGTTAAATTTACGGTTTGCAGGACTACGCATGCGAAAAACCCGGCCGTATAGGATTCATCGGAGCGTTTTCTTCTCCGGAGGTCATCGCTATCTTCCCCCCTTCTCTTAATTATTTCAAGCGTCTTCGCCACGGCGGCGTAATAAAACACATTACGGGACGACAAAACGTTATTAAAGCAAGTATACAATGTTTTCACTAAATAATATCATCGCTATTGAAAAAAGCCGCGGAAAAACGTGACAATTGTCGAAAATATAAATATAGATCGTATAGCGTTTAGGCCGAGTCGCGTTAAGTCGACCGTTATTTTCATACCTACTGAGAGTTTTTTGCGCTTTTAACGGAAGAGTTTGTAAACGCGAATTATTCCACACGTTCGATTTACGACTTGCGGTATTGTCGCGCTCGAAAATCCATAATAATCAGACTAGCTCGAACCGCGCTCGTGCGACGTGTTCGGCGGGGTTGACGACAGGAAACCCGGGACTTGGGGAATTCTTCGGGGTAGATTAGAGAGAAGAAAAAAAAAACACACACGTGCATCCGTACCACCGCCGACCAAGTCGGGTTTCCTTATGAGGTTATAATATCATCGTTGCAGTTGTCGCCGACCGCCGCCGCCGCCGCGGCGAACGAGAAGTGCAGTGACCCAATCCGGCGTGCTCTCCACACGGTTAAAACACAATATATATATATAAAATGTAGTGGTCTGCGTATATTTATAAGCGGTATTGTTTTTTTTTTTTTTTTCCCATGGACACGAGCACCAATCGTCAGCGGTCGTTCCGCATTGCTAAACTCTTCTTTTTTTCTTTTTTTTTGCATGAGATTATTATACAAGTTCACAAATAGTGTTAAGACGCAGCACAAAGACCGAACCACCGATGTATAGTTTTTTTTTCTTACGATATTCTATCGTCTTCCTATACGAAACATAACGTATAACGTCGACGGCGATATCGCTGTCGAATGAGTGAAGGAGACGACCACCGGTATAGAGGAGATCGTTATTCTCCGCGATCACATTGCTGCGGCGGCAGCGTTCGAATATGATTTATCCGACTCGTTTGCCGTCGTAAATACGTATATATAGACTCTAATAGAGTCAATAGAGAATTAGATCTCTAAAAAAAAAACGATTATACTTTTCGACTAGTTTATAAATATTTCGAGGAAGATTCCGAGCATATCCACGTCGTATTTCCAACCTTAAAAAATCCGATTTCTAGTTGTTGTTCCATATCATACAGTTCGGTTTGCGTCGATAAATCGCGGTCGGATCGTTATCGCAGCGGGTGCAACTACGACGAAACGTTTTCGATCATTTTACGCGATCGGAATCGAAATCGTCATCGTCACAACAATATTACACGCTCGCGTTGGGCCTGTGTATTAATATTCGACTGGTCGATATCCGTTGATTTCGGAGATGCGAAATAATATTACGCGCGGTCCCGCGGTTGCGTTGCATAACCGAATATTATTTTCACCGCGTACGATATTGCAGCGGAAGAAAACGAAACCGCGGTCTACTACTACTACTACTACTACGGTGTCCTTGTAAAGGAATGATATGTTTACTCTCGCGTTTTTTCTTTTCTTTTTTCTTTTCTTTTCTTCTCTTCGCTGCCGCGTCCGTTTTCATCGTAATTTATAATATTTTCCTCTTTTTTTTTTTACTACTCGCCGCGTCATCATCATCATTATCGTTAGGCACGATGCAGCGGCGGCGGTCGTCATCGTCATAGCTCGATTGCGCCGCTGCAGTTGTTGATGCGGTCCGCCGGGGGAAAAAAAAAACCCAAATAAAAAAACCCATCGCCGCCGCAGACGACGTGGTGTAATTTTTTGTTGTGTACACATAAATGATGATAGTAACGATATAGAAAAGAAAAAACCACGCAAATCCGGCTCGCGCCTGCACAATTGATTTTCCGCCTCGCTAGGGTCATTCCTGTCCGTCACGTAACACGTTCTGGCGATTATTTTCCGACGGGCCCCGCGTATTATTATCATTACCGCCGCGATGGGCGCGTGAGTCCGCGTCTCGGGCGCATTCCGCCGCGTTCAACCGACCGATCGCGACGAGCCCGCGATTATCATTATACAATATCGTACGTTTTCGTAGGCACTTGTATTATTGACGTTTCACGAGAACAAAAAATGCCTCGGCCGTTGCCCGCGGTAGGCAAGACGCGTCCAGGAAATGTATCTTTAATACGAGATACGATTTATAAATAAAAAGTTTGTGAATTATGGCCATTTTAAAAAAAACTTCCGCTATACGTATACCAAATCTACTCGGAGATTGAAGGAGCTATAATCATTCATAAAGCGAATGACAGCTTTTTTAACTAATTTACAAATTTACAATGTTCATATGCAGGTTACGAAAAAATACTTGATATGAGCATAAAAAAAAGTATCACGATACAATATTATAAGGTTGAATCTCTGACACGTGTCGTAAATAAACTTGTACTCGCGTGTAGTGTATTTAGAAATCGGGTGTAAAAATAGACGTCGTCGGAAGTTTTTCCGCTGGGGAAATCTAGCGAAAAGTTTTGAATTTATTCGTGGCCGCGCGGGCACATCCAAAATGTCGTTATTTCGATCGTTTTTTAAACGCGACGGATTTATTTATGACGCTCCGAAGAGGGTAAAATCGTAACGGATAGTTTTTCGGTTTTCGTTACAATATTATATTCGATGTTATCATCGCGCGAACACGGTACGATATATTATATACAATAAACTACTCGAAAAAGAGACGAGAGAGAGATGATATCTGTCGCGACACGAACGGAAGTTCACGGAGCTACCGTACTTAGGCAACCGTAAGATTACAGTTGTATAATTCTATAATAATCATCACGGGACTGTACGTTATTATATTTAAGTTTCGAGATTGTGTACACTTTAGTGTAGCTCGTAATTACACGGCGGCCGTCGTCACATGAATATATAAAAATATAATTGGCGCGGGGTTTTTGTTTTTTTTTTTTTTTCCCAACGTATTAAGCATAATAGTTATTACTAGACAAAGACGACAATATTACACTCGCGTGTACCGACCGAAGACGGTGGCGGAATGTTTTTCGTCAGTTTTGATACGTACCTACGCGTACGTTTTTGTTATGACATTAAATAAACGATGAAGAAAAAAAAAAAATTGTAACTAACATTCCGAAGATTCGACGGGAGGCGTGTCGCGGTAAAGTATCGCGGATGTAACGACTTCTTCTCCTCCTCCTCCTCCTCCTCGTCGTCGAAATTAAAATTAATATTTCTTTAAATTCCTGACAAATTACAACGCGATTGTCTCGTGGTGGTGCGAGATCCAAGGACTCGAATATCTACGTATATCCGTGTATATATATATATATATATATATATATATATACGCACGCACGCACGCACTTAAACGTCAATCGCTCGGTATACATTGTATAAACAACGATGAGATTCAAGTACGAAACGTTTAATTCGCATTACTCGGCGGATGCGCGTCCGCAGCCGTTCGTATAGGTATTTTATTATTCGCGCGCGTTATTATACGGTCGCACGAGAAGAACGGGAATAAATGAATAAATATAACATATCGGTGTACTACGCGTATGAATAGTTCTCCGCGAGTCATTTGTTACAAGACCGTCGGCATCGCGCGCATAATACGAGCGCGGTACGATTATGGGATCGACAATCTGTCACTTTTATAGATATAAATATATATATACGTCGCACAGACGGAACCTATTGATTTGATTTGTGGCGGTCGCGCGTCGTCTACGATTCAAGTATATTATTTACGAGAAGTTTTATGGTTTGTTGCTGTTGTTGTTGTTGCTGTGTTTTTTTTTTTGTATAATTTAAGAAAGACATGAAAACCGATCGAGGTACTCACGTGGCGACGTGTTCGTTCGATCGATTCCAATCGTTTAACGGTTTGAAATTTTTAATCTTTTTTCAATTAGCATTTTGGCTCTGGCGGCACATGTTTTGAGTAAATTATTCGAAAATAAATCCACGGCTGCAACAATTGCGAGTTTGAAAACATCGAGAAAATATGATACTATCGTCGGTGCGATTAACGACTTGACGCGTAGAAATAGGTTCACCTGTGCACTTCTGGAAAACGATTTGTTCTTGTCGCCGGACTTCCGATATCGAAATGGCGTTTCAAACGCGAGGTCCATAATGAAAACGCACTCGATACACGTTTGACGCGTTATCGAAACGAACTAAATCGGCCGGCCGAGCTTAAAAAACGAAATAAACAACGACGGCGCGTATAACGCGACGAACGACAGTGTCCGCGACGACGATTCGAACGAGACTGACTACAAACTCAATATGATTTTCGTCCCGATCGATTTCACCTCATTCCTACGATTGGCT
The DNA here is from genome assembly GCA_948098885.1 of Drepanosiphum platanoidis. NCBI lineage: Eukaryota > Metazoa > Arthropoda > Insecta > Hemiptera > Aphididae > Drepanosiphum > Drepanosiphum platanoidis. The sequence goes on from OX402531.1 coordinate 8,484,655, forward strand.
CTACCACCATAGTCTTGCTAGGTAGTAAGCGTTTGAACTTTGAACGGCTATATGTATTTTACAACGAACCAATTGATAATACTTTGACGAACGAGTAAAAAACTATTGAATAATTCGGGCAGTTTATGAGTCGAGAAGAATATACCCTCTTGGAATTTTCTCGAAAATCAAATATCTGAGATTCAACAACACTGCGTAATATGATTTGATAGAAATATAGTGTCGAAAAACACGCCGCGTCTCGCACTGGAGCGGCCGTAATCAGTGAAAAGTGTAAAACGCGATTATCGCGCGGTCGATATATTATATTCTTCAAACACGCCTATAGCGGCGAATCATCGAGACAAGTAATCAAACTTCAGTAGTCGGTCTTTGAAAATAGTAATATATAAGACGTCACGACGATCATTATTAATTTTTTTTTTTTTTTTTCAGCTCGTCCGTCCGAATTTCGTATATAAATCGGTCGACAGTGACGAGCGCATTTTGAAAAACTCGCCGGAGCGTCACGGCGGCGATGCGTTTACGTAATTTTTACGTTTTATTTATTATTATTATTTTTCGAGATATCCGCGGTAAGACTGAATAAAAACGACACGTGACGCGGTCGGACGCGCGTAAACCGAGGGGAGTCTAATTATGTCCGATGTGGTTTTATCTCGACAGACGCGACGGCGGCGCGGCAAAGAAATAAAACGATTTTTTCGACGGGAATCGCGCGTAGTGGTCAGTGGCCCCTTGACGCATATGCATTATAACGTGCACGTAGCACGTGGCCGACCAGACCGTCCGTCGCAGTGTTGAATAATATTAATAACATACGCCCTCGAGCCGTCGGACACGCGTACACGAAAAAATAAAACGCATAACATCGCATTATTAAAAACAAAATAACCGATCGGTGGTCTTTTTTTGGTTTTCATTATTCTTGATAGCACAGTGATTCTTCTAGAACACACTCGCGTCGGTTGATTTTTTTTACTATTTTTGGAAAATTCTAAAATATTATTCTAAAAGTATTCTCGTAAATATTTTTCTCTATATATAACCAGACCGTTATAGTATGATTCCCGACCGCTCGAGTGGAAACAGAGAAATTATAATTTTAAGCGAACAAAAACGGTCTTGTAGATTTTCGCGACGAAGAAATCGGAGTTTTTATTTTGAAATATGTACGTGAATATTAAGACGCCGGACGAAACTAAATATTTTAATTAGTCGTAATATTACATTGTATATGCGAACAAACGAACGTTATATTTTTATCCTTCCGGCCCCGCCGATCGATATAATAATACGATTTGACGATAATGACTCGCGTGTTTTTAGCCAGATTTTTTTTCTCACGAGCAGACGACGACGACGACGACGATGATGATGACGACCACCGATAAAGAACGAGAAAACGAAAAACTCGGTTGCATATTATATGATAAAAAAACATACCTTAAATGCGCGTGCATAATATTATTATTATTACTATTACGTAGTGCGTGTATATGCGACGGCGGGCCTAGAGCGAATAAAAAATAATAAACACGACGAAATATTCGAGTTTTTACCTCCGCGTGTGTTGTACACGTCTGTGCTAAGCGTAATAATAGTATTATGTGCTACACGCGGGCCAACTCTGCCGTGTTAGCCGGCGAACGGCCGTCGGCATTTTACCGATGATCGATCGATCGACGCCGCGCCGCCGCCGTTATTGATTTACAGTTCGAGCGAGAGACTATCCGTGTGTGTGTGTGTGTTAATTTTATTATACACTGCAGTTGTATTCGTTTCGATTATATGGGATGCCAGTGGCGAAATTGCACTCTCCCCGGAAATTTTCCCGAGGTATCATTTTACCACCTGCCCACACCCATCAGAAATATACCGACATAGGTGTTGCGTACGAATTATTCGGAAACAAAAATAATTTTTATAGAACGTATTAAACACTTAATAAACATATTATACGCTATTTATGTAAGATTAAAACAATTTCCTTCTTTTGGCCTGAACGTAAAAATTATAGCATAAAGACTGCGTTTAATATACGTAATGCGACGTATAGCTAAATAGATTTTTTTTTCAATCAGTAATCGAAACACTCGATTACGTTTGTTGTACATTTGACTGCAAAATGATACTTTTTACCAAACAACGCGATGTCGTGATAAATTATGAAAATAATGGCCATAAAATGTACAACGTCATTGAGATTGGTAAAACAGTTTTGACATCCAAGTCGACTAGACAATTCCGGGTGAAATATTCCACAAGCTCGCGCGGCTATCGAATTTACCAAACGTACTATACGTATAGATTATGTAAATATTTCTCTCGATAATAAAATAAATAAATACTCGTCATTTGAATAAATAACGCGTACACGGGTTGCAATCGGATTTCTGCTAAAGCGAATATTGAAACAGAGTTGTATACTCGTGTTTCACATACGCGTGTTGTGACGTTCGGTGTGTTTCGAGTGTGCTTCGTTAATTGACTGTTTATAAAATATTCAATACGTCTTTATAACCTAAACGTACGTTTAAACAGAGTTATAATTATATTCGAATTTAGAATACGAAATCGGCTGACGTGCAAACTTCAAATTCGTCCGTTCCGAAACCTTGAGATTCTCAGTACGGTTTGTAGTATATAGCGTACGCCGTGCCCGACGTCGCGCGTCGTAACCTACGCGGTTTTCGAGCCGGCATTATAATACGTCGTCGGTATGAAGCTTTCGCACAAAGGCGCGAAACGAAAAAAAAAAGGAGGCGTTCATTATGTAGGTACACGTTTTATAATAATATCAAACCGAATCGCTGCGCCGCGCCGCCGTCGCAGACGTTGATTAAACATTATAATATATTATACGTTGCGATATGATCGCCGATGCGAAAAAAAACCAACTCGAATTTCGCGTAATGATGGAATTTACGTGCAATATTTATTACCGTCGTGATCGTTTTGTCGATACGACATTGTATAATAACACGCGGGTCGTGTTGTGTACGATGCGTTAAATAATATATTATCACTAGCGCGCACTATTGGTGGAAAAAAATAAAAATAAATATCAGATCCTTAAAAAATTCACACGAGCTGGTAATATTATTCTCGAGGAAACGCGTCATTATATAGAATTTACGGACAGATTCGAATCGCGCGCAACAACATCACGTGGTGGTATAATACTTGCACAAATACGTACATATGTGTGGTTATTAACATTTTCTACGTACACACACGTGTAGGTATCTATACGTTGGTACAATGACGTACGCGAATTTACGGTCGGCGACGACGAGTTAATCAATCGATGCGCCGACGGAATATTAGTTGTTTTTTTTTTGTTTCGTTCAGATAATTTAATCGCACTGCTACTGCAGCGCCGACGGGCTTTTTGCAGATATCGGCGGCGGCGGCGGCGGCGGATGAATAATGTACGATGAGTAAACAATGAGTTTTTATTTTCGTTAATTAAATTATGTCTCTCGGTTTGTTTTTTTTCGCTCCGGCGTTTTTTTTTTTTGTTTACTACTACTACTACGCGAGATAGGTGAGATAGTATACTGAACACGGTGACATTAGTATTATATACAGATGTGCTATCGCGACGGACCCGTAGCTCGCGAAAAACGATCGGCGGACCAGCGCTATAATAATAATAACGATATAAGTCACCGCCGCGAATAAACCGGTATTTTGTTTCGGGTTTTTTATTTTTTTTCGTTTTAATTTTCAACGTATATTCTCCTCGGACGGCGCGCGCGCTGCAAAAACACACGAGTGACCAGTTTCGCATAAAAAAACCTGTTACCTTCATTCGGCCACGCGATGATCGCCAATAAACTGTCATCGCTCGTGTTTCGGCCACAATACACCGCGCGGCGTCCGAAGCGACGATATTACGCATCGACACTACTATAATATTATTCGGTCCAAGCTCATTGTCTATTTCAATACGCGAGCGCTGCGATTCGGCTGATCTCGACGGACGTTTAAGTCTCTCGACGCGGCGATCGTGTCTCGTATAGCGATTTCAAAATTACGTAAACTAGTTATGAACATTTTTAAGTGTTTAAATACTCTAAATCGAACCGCCGCGATAGAATATGAAAATGTCGACGGGTATTATTCGATTCGAAAATATGATGTTCATCGAAAAAGTTATTATAGTATAATATTTCGAATACTCTTACAAGACAAAACGTACGCGAAAAAACGATCAAACGACCTATTCAAATATTTAAAAGAGCGTTTTAAAGCGAAAAATAGAATCGAAATACTCGTAATTATCCGAGTACTCAATAAAACTGCGACTGATATTATGTGATAATATATCAAAACGAATCAAAACGAACGGATTGAAAAAAATTCATCAGTATAGCGTCCGGCGATATTATTGCATACGAGCGGCGAGTTAGCGTAGGGGTTTACGCTAAGAAAAATATAATTTACTGTTTTACCGGTAGTATGACGATAAGATATTAAAGCGCGTATAGCGGCGAAAAAAAAATAAAAACGGTACTTTTATGTCCGTCAATTTTATTTTATTTTTTTTTTCATTCGGTTCATAATAATTGATGCTTGTACACATATTGTCGGTACGCTCGCTCGTTTGTAATACGTGTACATTGTGAAGTCATGCGATCATTTATAATGGTAAATAAAAATATAGAATAAAAAATAAATAAATAACAACGCGCATTAGTTATTACAACTGATTTACGCGCATATATATAGTGTACTAAAACGTAAACGCTCGCGATAATTGATGTGTTTATGAGCATAAAGTTTGAGTCTTCTATCCCCCCCCCCCCCGTCTCGTTTTAAATAATAAATAGTAATTACGCGCGCAGAGGTGGAATTTATTACGTCCGATGGTCACTAGAAATTCGACGAAATTTTAATGGTATATACACGTACAGTCATCGTAAAATATAGTCCCGTTATAAGTATTACAGATAATTTTTTTATTATTTCCAAGTATATGATTATTATGATTATTATTATTATTATTATTATTAAGATACCGCGCGTAATTTTAAGCTGTCCGATATAAACTGTTTTCAATAATAATTATTGTGTGAACAGAGTAAATCCTTTTTTTATCGTACGTGAACGTTTTTTTTATTATTTATAAATGATTATTACAATGTTAGACTTGAAAAATTGTGCAGAATTTTTACGCGCATAAAAAGTAATCGATGTATTAAACGCGTGTATGCACAGAAGTCGTCGATATTAACCGATATTGAAAAATAAACACCTCCGAGTCCTACATAATAAGAACGCGAATACAATAGACAATAATAATACTGTTGTTTTATCGATCGAAATCAATCCACCGCAACACGATTTGTCCCAAGAACTACGCGTATATATTATAATAGTAAATAGGTTTATCGCTAAATCGTGCACTCGAATGACGATATCCGATTGTATACTACATATAAATTCGTCTGAACGATCGAATATTATACGTTCGCGACACACAATTAAACGAAGGCGTCGTAATATTTTCAGGACTGAAAGGTGAAAACTATGGACAGTCGTGATGAAAGTATACTACTTAATCATTATATTACGTTCTCGTTGACAGTTCAAGTCACCAGCGCGCGCGCGCGAAGACGGAAATATAACAATTACGAGTCTCGTGAGACGTACTGGCGAAAAAGTGGCGTTTTAAAATTGAAAAGATACGCAATCAAGATCAATAATAACCTACGCGTATTTATAATTTTGATTTTTAGTGCATTTTCTGGGTTTACAAATGCGTTTTTCACGGTCATTTTTAATACATTATTAATTTCAAAGGCCTATAATGATCAGCCCGGTGCATTTTGGGCTATTGTTCGATTATCGATACTATTATTGTTACGCTGAGATGTGCACCACGGACGGACATTATTGTTAACACGTTTTTTGTCCAACACGACCTAACCTCGTACCTAGGGGAGTTATGATAATATAGTTATGCGTGCGCGCGTTAAACGCGGTGCACTTGAAATCGTTAAAATATTATGAATCGATAATTTTTGCGCGGTCCTCCTACGTCGCGATACCTAATTATATTTGTATAATAACGATTCTACGGGTCCACGCCGTTACAATCTAAATATATACTTTACGAGTACCGTTAAACCGAATCGATGGAGGAGAAAGATTCGGTACGGGTAAATATGACGTGGCGGGTTGATCGCGAGAACGTTATTACGCCCGCGGATGATTAATAGCCGACCCGGTGGATCGTACGGGGATCCCGACGACGACGTCACGCAATCAGTCCGAACCGAACGTCGGGACAAGTGGGCTGGAGAGCCCAGGGCGGTACGATTCGATGGCCGGCAAATTGTTTCAATTGTTTACGTTTTCTTTCGCGATAAATGTAATGTAAGAATAATATGAATTGAAGAAAAAAAAATCGTATACATTTCAAAGGCATTCTCGGTTCATGTTTAGTTTACTCGTTTCTATTGCACAATATTGCATACTATATAAATCTTTATTCGAGTGGACCGATTTTCAAGTCACTTTATTGATTTTCGGAAAAAGTGGAAAGGTGTTTTGGACCGGAATTTTTAGGCTCCCGTCGTGTATGAAGTGGCAAAAATGTTGTTTATACAAGGGCGCCAAAATGCTAAACACGTCACTCGTGGTTTACGGGAAAGGAGGCCGTGGCGGCTGGGGAATTTCCTATCGCTGAATCATTCTATTTCACTTAACGACTGAACAAATAAACTCAGTTTTGAACCAGTTAAGTCAAGTTCAAAGTTAACTACTAAGTATTATTTAATTGACTTGTATAAGTTACGAGTATAAAAAGAATATAGTTTTTTTATGCTTGACCATGAACATATTGTATAGATTATACGACTAAAAAAAAATTAACTGAAACTTAGCTCAACTTAAACTTTTTAACTTGGCCCTTGCAAATATAAATCGCCTTTTTCTCGCAACTGTTTCTATTTAATTAGAAAAAAGAAGAAGAAGTGTGATTTAAACGCAGTACAGATTTGTTTAGTGTCAAAATACTCGCGCGTGAGATAGAAAAATATAATCGGTTGTATTTCAGTCGACGATTGAAATATCGTCTCTCAACAAAGTGGTGGAAAAGAGGGAATCGACGTACCGATATAATAATATAATAATACACTCACTATATACGTCGTCGCCGTCGGCATGAAGCGAATGAATGGATTGCGCGCGGACTGAATGCTAAATTCGGTTTCTCGTCGCCGCCGTCACAACGACGACGACGATGACGCGTATTTAATGAAACGATAATATATTTTATGCGCCGATTTGTTCGTAATTTTTATTTCCATTTAGGTATGTCGTTTTTTTTTTTACACATGTACGGCACGTACGCGTATGCCACGCTTTTTAGCGTCCGTGAGAATATCGAAGAATATCAGATACAGGTGTCCGACTAAACGACACACGGACTGCACATAATATCGTGTCGCGGATAGGGTCCACTGCCGCCGGCGCGACGACGTGATAAATAGCCGACGGTTTTCTCGTTTCGAATTCGCAATCGTTCAGCTGTATAGTAATAATAGTGCAGGCAGATTGCAGTCGCTGCATAACGCACGCTATACGGTAGCAGCGCGATCAGACACTATTGTTTTTCGTCGCGAACGCGAGACGTAAATCGGTATCGTACTGAACGAGAAATTCCAATCTGGGATTTAAGGGCAACGATGGGAGCTTTGTCTTATCCACTCCCGACGATTCGAGTATTTATTGTAATTGCAGTCGTGCCTACACGATGTTTAAAATAATTTTAACATTTATTTCGTTAAATCATTCTTCGAGTCCCCCGGAATTCACAAATGACGAAAAAAAACGTGTTTAAAAGTAGTCGACCGTTACGTTGGCCCCGAAAGTCAACTAATCCTTTGTCTGCTGCCCGAAAAATCAAAAGATCTGCCACAATGAAATCAGCACGAGAGAGAAACATTCGCCATAATTTGTTATAATATGCAATCAGGTGTGCGCAGACGCGGTGATAATATAAATGCAACAACAAAATCGTACGACCTACAAAACGTTGTGTGCCTACGTATAATACTATTAATATGTGGCGGGTTCCGAGAATTCGACGTGGATTTTGTAATGTTAATTATTGTTTTACCCCGCGGGCCACGCGTCGCGATATTATAATGACGTTTGGGTTTCGAGAAAAAACGCTGAAAAAATTACCGTCCTAAATCAGAACGATTTCGCCAAAGCATTTGGGTGTGTACCCGAACGGACGAATCGAAAATCGGATAGTACGGGTTAGCACACGATATTATACTATTCTCTCGCGTTCTCGGTCCGTGACTTCGACATCGTCGCATTTAAATATTACACGTATACAATTAATAAATAACCGGTAATTGATATTGTAATGACTTATGGTCGGCGACGTTTGGCCTGTGATATTACGAACTCGAAATCGATGGTCTTAGCTTACGTATACAGGACGTCCTACGATTATTGGAATTTGATTGTTCATTTGAAGTTTTTTTATTTTGTTTATTTATTTTAATGACGATTATAAAACTCTACGTCGTTATAATATTCGAAATTTTATTTGAGATTAGTGTTTGGAATGTCAATAGTCGTACTTGCACAATGGTTGTTTAGATTTTTCTCATGAAAAATAGTATAAATTCGTACATTTTCCCCACGAAATGTTCTCGAAAAATCTATTTCAAAATAAACGTCTAGTAAAGCGTAGAAGTATGACAGAGGTAAACGGTCATCGAATTCGTCAAATCTCTGGAGCACTCTGTATATAATTTAAGTATTGCGGGCGATCGATAGGTATACGAATTGAGTGGGTACTCAATAATGCGAGAAGCATAAAACACGTTATTTTTCAATACGTCTTATTGAAACCCACCACCGGGTACAGCAGTGAGCGTAATTACGTCATGCGATAAACGGAAAATCAGTAATAATAATTATTACATTTATTATGTAAATGAAAAAATTAATTTCACAAAGACTCGTCCTGGGTAATCGTCGCCGCATCGGCGCACGGACGACGGCGGACTCGCACTAGGCCAAATTAATTAGTATACGTGTGTGACCTCTAACGCAAATTTCATAAAATATAATTTAATATCTGAATATCGTTTGCGATTTATCGTGTTTAATTATTTATCCTCTCTCAAGGGAATCGGCCGGACACGAGGATTATTGTATACGTAATCGCGATAACGATGCAGACGTATACTATGCGCGAGATTCTCCGCGATCTATCCGACACGTAACGATGAACACAGTCATAATATTTTCGGTATTTGCGCATTTCACCGCAAACGTCCTCTACGAACGGCCTTTAAACGAATTACGTTCTGCGAATGTTTACCCATTTTTTTTTTTTTTTTTTTTTTTTACGAACTCTATCCGCGAAAACGTGTGTGAGCGAAATTTCAAACCACAAAAAGTGGGTGTTTGCAAAATTGCTAACGCGGGGCTCGGATTCGTGCGCGCTAAAAGAAACGACGAAATATGCTTACGCTTTATCACAACATGACTTGTTTAGACTTGAAATACAATGTTTTATCGATATTAAATTTGGAAAAGTAATCGTATCGTTGACGCGCGTCGTGTACACGACGACACACGTCTTTGAAATCTTAATTCGACGTTCTGAAATCAATATTTGTCCTCATACGATCGGTGTAAATTGGTGACACGATTTTTTTTTCCCTAGCATTATATGCCTGATTGAACGTCCGTGCGTGTCGGTCATTGCGGTTATTATTACTATTATTATTATTATTATTATTGTACTCGGACGGTGACGAATAATGCACGCGACCGAAATGCAATTGTCGGCTCGCCGCGAACGACTCGAACGCGGTCAAGACGCGAAACGACGACGTGATAGTTAATATTTCGAATTACACAACGTGATTTTAACGTGATAATAACACGTAGTAATTATTGTTGAACGTTATTGCGGATCCGGAAAATTCCGAAACGCTTTGAAATTTATATACGAACGAAACCATTTTATCGACTATTATTAATATTGGACCGGTCACAAAAAAAATGTAATCTTTATGGAACTCGTGTACGCATATGTATATACAGATGGGACGAATCGATTCGAATAACAATTATCGACTTCAGAAAGCGACCTTAGTGTGAATCCACCAATGTCCGGCGGCCACCCAAAGCTGCTACTACCACCATTGCAGTTAACCGTCGTTGCAGCATGATACGTTGCCCGAGGGATACCGCGACCGTGGTTAATCGTTGCGCGGTAAACACGACCGCGGGCTGTCTGCTATACCTTCGCGCGTACGTATAATAGTGATGTATAAAATTACAGTAATTACATTTCGGGAAGAATATTATCCGGATCGAAGAACGTTCACGGTTATTTATACGTTTCGGTCGCAACGATTTTGAAGTTAAATATAGAGTGGGCATTTTTTTTTTTTCACCAAAGTTTTGAATCGTAAATATATTATATTTTTAGATTATTATTATTGACTCAACGTCAATTGATACCAGAGGAAACGTTAAATTTAATCGGTTCGTTTGTTTTTTAAATGCCACCGAACATTTATAAAAGGGCTGATCGGTTCGACTTATGAATTTTGTTTTCCCTATCGTATAAAATTCGACGATTACGGTAATATACGACGACGACGACGACGGTCTAACGAATAATATTTTTATAACCTGCAAATAAATCGTCGTCGTTACAGTGTCAAAACAGGCGTATAATATTATATGCTTTCACCTTAAACATTTTTGGCTGACAGCGGCGCGCGCACACACACGCACACGCACACACGCCGTGTACGGCAATAATAGCTAAACCTATAAGTACACAATATATTAACGCAACAGGCCCGCGGGGGAGTAGAAATCTCATCAGTATTATAATAATTATTGTGTGTCTATTGACTCCGGGGACTCATTGTCGTTTCAAAAGTGCTGTGTGTAGTACACAAAAACACTGCGGCGGCACACGCGTATAGCGTTGTTATTCCGAGGCGAGAACATATTATCATCGTGACCCTTCGAGAGTCATCGGAAATCACGCGGCCGTAATGACGATTTCTTAACATGCGACTGCGTGGCTTTAATAATTATTCTTTGATCAAGTAAGGTGTATATCCAAACGCTTTTTAATCTGTTTATTGTTTGATAAAAATAAAAAAAAAAATCTACGATTCAATCATATAAGAAACGATGTTTGCAACGATACAGCAGTGGCGTGCATCACTCACCATAGCCAAATTTATAATGAAAATTTAACTTAAATGTTTAACGTTTTCCAAAATAATAAGTCAAGTTTAGAAATGGACACTTATAAATGGTAAAGAAATTAAAAAAAAAAAAAATGTTCCGAAAATGCAGTCCGAATAACGCCTTTCGCGCCTAAGCCGCCAATAATATTGTTCGAAGTCGACGAGATTTATACATCGTGTATTATTGTGACCGAGTTTGTCTCCTACCCGAATAAAAACGTTTAAATTTAGAGCCTAAGAGGTATTGCTGCATTTTCCGCGGGCGAACCATCAATTGATGCGCATTTGTTGTATAATAATGTTTATTATTATACCGAGTGTACGCGCGCCGGTATGAAATTATAACCTTGCCGAAGACGTGCACGTTTACACAACATAATAATCGAATACTGTCGGGAAAATTTTAGTACGCAAAAAAAAAAAAAAAATAATACGATTTAATACTTGTGCGACGAGTGTGTGTGTGTGTGTGTGTGTATTATACGTCACGAGTCATTATATATTTCCAAAAGATATTACAATATGAGAAAATATAAGTGCTGCGGTACAAACACAACGCGCTCATTAATTCTAATAAAAATATCTCTGACCGTCTGGCCGTTCTATTGTTCGATTCGCCGCCGTGCCGCCGCTCGCGTATAATATTATGCGCGTGAGCAGCCATTAATACCGATCACCTACTCGTCGTCGTCGCGATGTGTACATAATAGCGAATTTTTTCGCGAAAACGAGAGAAAAAAAAAAAAATCTCCGCGCGAGTATATAAAACAAACGCCGAGCGCGGAGAGGTAAATTCATATATAAATACGCACGCGCGAGACTCCATTATCTGTCAGCTATTACCGCCGTGCCCGTACGATTTATCGGTCGACTGACACGTGATCGGACAACTCTATGTGCACAACGGTCGAAGAAGAATAAGTAGAAAACCATTACAATGAATGTATAATATCGAGAAGGTTTTTCTTTTTCCATCCCCAATTCGTTTTGTATTCCGACTCACACACGCACGCACTCTGCGCGGACTTAAGCCGCGCGGTTTATAATGCGCATAACAAAACGAAAAATAAATCTCCGGCTAAACTGTCGCGGCGCGGGAAATACGAGAGAAGAAGAGACGAAATAACAGAAGAAAGAAAACCCCAACGTATCGCGTACGGATTTCAGCGAGACGCCCTCAAATAGAGACTTTACTTTTTGTCGCAGGATTTGGTGAAAAAAATAAATACTCGCTTCGAGTAAACTTCCGAAATTTCACTCCTTTGTCGGGTGCGCGCGCGAATTTATCAAAGTCAAATTTAATTTCTCAGGATTTCTCATAATATCTCAGATAAATCAATAAAAAAATTATAACGAAACGTTTGTATTTTAGCGGTGGATTTACAATGTCGTCTAGCTGAAATATCGTCACATTACCATTTCGTCAGTACGAAACCCACTGTATACATTATACAAGTATAATATAGATTTATATTATTAGTGTTATCGTTCCAGACGCGTTCTCGCGTCGATAAGCCTTTACGGAAGGGACGGAGACGGGTTTTTTTTTCATCGATCCTTTTTATTATTTATACAATAATACGTCTCGGCTATGATATTATAATCCTGCGCAGTGGCGCTGTATGAAAAAAAAAAACCCCCGCGCGTATTATAAAATATTATGTAAAGCTTCTCCCGACGCTATAATCTAGCGAGTTTAAGTATTTCGTTTAATCACATTTATACGTATATAAATATATATATATATATCGGAATTACGGTACTCTATTGTAATAATAATTGCGAACAAACGCTTTGTGCACATCGACTACAGCGGGGCTCTGTATACAATGACATATGCGCTGCCGCAGATACAGTCGAGAGACGAAGAAGAAGCGACTATATATGTATATATTGTACACCGGCTTCGGCGTCAGGTTCAACAACCCGACGGTTGCCGATAATTTCACGAGTTTATAATGTGGCCCACGCTCTCGTTTCGATATAATAATAATATCACATTATGTTAATAATATTATAATAATTATGGTATCGCGGAGACGATCCGTAATCGAGCGGTGCATCGCGCGCGCGAGTATAGTGTGCTTCATGATGCGGCGTTTGCGCGATCCGAAAAAAAAAATTTAAATAAAAGATAAATAAAATAAAAATCGATCTCTGTACGGCCTATATATTTTATCGGATTATAATAATAGTGTCGCGTCGTACGCCCCGAGGTGTGCGTGCGTTTCGGTCACGACGACGACGACGTACCGGCAGCACACCGCATAATGTTATTATAATATAATATAATATATTGTCTCCGGTAATAACGCGTATAATATACACAATATACGAGACTAGCGCGCAGTCATTTGGCATAGATTTCGTGTCTCACGTGTGTGTGTGTGTACACCGTATCATCGCTATGCATCGTATTATGAGATTTAACGTGCTGTCACAGCGCGTCCTATTATTATTATTATCTTATTTGTAGTGAGCAGTATAATATACACTAAATCTATTATAATATGTATTATTAGACTTACCGAAACGGCTTTTGTGAACGCTCTTCCGGTGTTCTGAAACAAAAAAAAATAAAAAATAATTAATACATCGCGTCAATAACGAGAACCGATTTCGGAGCGAACGGATTTATCGAAAACGGTTTAAATCATAAAACTTTACGCATTATCGCATTATACTGTACCGCGCGAAACGTTAAAATATAATATATAGGTAGTTTTACCTATACTAGCTGACCCGGCAAACGTTGTTTTGCCATATATTTCTAGTGAATTTTGAAGTATAGAAAAATAACTAACTTGTTGTGAGTATGTGGCGACGGCGCGGCGCGGCGTCTACGACTGAAAGAGGAATGGAGCGCGCACGCACGCGATTTCGGTAAAAGCTATGCAATAATATGCTATTGCAAAATCAATACCTTTTGGTAAAGATCGTCGGGTTTTTCGATGACATAATAATCTATTAATATAAAATGCAAATTACCACGCACTCGCCGATCGTTGAATCTCGAAATCTAGCCCGCGAAAAGTTTTTCCCGGTATGAGGGAGAACTAACGTTCTTCATTTTCAACCCCTTTAACCCCCTCAGAGGTTGAATTTTGAAAAATTAGTTAATAGATTTTTAATTATTTGATTTACAGAATATGTATGCTTAGTTTCAACAAAATTACATATTACATTTGTAACACATTTTACCCCTTACAAGGGTTGAATTTTAAAAAATTAGTTAATAGATTTTTCATTACTATGTATGCTAAGTTTCATAAAAATCCGATCGAGAAATAACATTTTCCATTTTTAACACATTTTACCCCTTCTAACCCCCTTAGGGGTTGAATTTTGAAAAATACTTTCTTCATTTATATATAATACTAGCTGAATTACCCTTCTTTGCCGGATTTAATTGTAAGATCAAAGACGTCATTATGTGAATGTACCTTCAGCTCGATATAGGAATCTTATTCCGGCCTCTCTGGTCTCACCGATCGTTTAAGTCCTATGTAAACGTCGATATTTATGTCTGAAGTATTATCACCAAAACGCTATTTCAACACATCGCGTACACGCCTATTATTTGTTTTATTTTCGTCGTTGACTTCTGTGTTTGGACGATCGCGCGTTAAAAATCGCATTTTATTGGGACACGGAGTGTTACGCCACAGCGTATAAAACGCCGCCGCGGCAGTGTCGTCAGTGCCGTTTTCATAATAATAATATTTCGACTTTTAAATAATTACAATAATCGCCGCCTCGATATTACATCTGACTTGCGGATGACAAAACAACAAATATTATCATTATCAGTATCATTAGGAACCGCTAACCTACGCGTGTCTCGGGGAGGTAATTTCGCGGTAATTTTCTTCCATCGTCGGTGTACCAACGATTCGGATATTATTATTAACGACGCTTCGCGAACTGTTCGTGTCATGTCGACGGGGGGTTTTCGTCGAATCTTCACATCGAGTTTTTTAACGAGTATAATATTTGCTGTTCCCGAGCTTAAAATAGACGCAACGGTGGGATATAGCGATGCGCGACCTTCGAATTTATTCAAGTCAGACGAGGCGACTCCCGGCCAAAATTGTACACGCAAAACGTAATATTATGAAATTTTTGGGTTTTTTACACGATTTGAAAATAGTTTTTTATCCGACGAGAGTGCACGGGTTATGATTTCTAAAGGTGTCTCGTGTAGGCAACTTTGACCAGCTCTTAGTTCTTTACTAACTAACTGAAATCACTGAAACGTACGTTCTAAAATCTAACTTGAGGTGTAAAAACCAAAAAAGGACCGAGCTGGTTTTGCTTTTCTATTTGTATTTAAATTGGAATTTCTAAAATGAATTGTATAAGGTATACCTTAATATTACTTCTAAATTCGAAAAATCAAAACAAATACATATCAAAATGAATTATAACGTAATAAATGACTCGTACACTTGTCGCGGTCAGCGACTGCTACAGGCGGCCATGCGCAATAACAGATCAATACATCGGCTTCGTGTGTATGATAATAATAATAATTATGAATCGCGTAATAAAGTGTATACAGGTGTAATTTTTTTCTGTCTGTCGATTCGATCGGTTTTTTTTTCACTTTTTATTCTCGTTAGCATATCGCGTAATGATTTACATTGCAATATACGTATTATGATCATTTGCGCGTAATGTCAAACATGTGTTTAATGAACGCGCGCGGTCCATTAATAATTTTCGAACAAGTCGGTAAACGCCTTGAATGTGACGAACGCGCGCGAATAATAAAAATATTTTACACGCGAAATATTAATAATTATAATATCGACGTATCGAAATGTGCGTATTATGCGATGATAATAAATCGTTCGTTAACATCTCGATCGGCCGCGAGAGACGGATTGGCTGTCGGCCAACGAGTGCGTAAATTTATACACACACCTGTGTGTTATTACTATAATCATTATCGGACTCACAAATAACGCTATAAATATAAATACGATTGTGAACCGACCGGTCGAATAAAAATTATCGTCGATTTTACATACTTAACGAGTCCGAGCGGTCTTCCGACGATATAAAAAAAAAAATTTTTAAAAAATTATGGCCGGCGTACGAAGCGTATAATATAATATCATAAGCCATTATATCGTTGTCAAATCTTCGAGCGCTTTATAACTAGTAATATGTATTATTGATCGACGGAGTATTCTACGGACTTTAGTTCCGTTCAACAGTTTTGAGTTTTTTTTTTATTGATATTTACTAGACTCTTACGTTTATTAAAATTGGTTTTATAAAAATTCGATGAAGAAATTTAGAGACGATACGTTAATTTTCTACAATTTTCTGAAATTGAACACACAAACGTTTTCTAAATCGAGTAATGACAAATGGCCATTGGTTACGTAACGATGACATTACACATTGATAACATGGATTAGCGAGGAAAATATTTGTATTTTTTAACAGACTCGAAAAAATGTGACGAAAAACGAACGACGTGACCCGGTTAAAAGTTTCGAAACATGGAGTTTTTCAAAAATATCGTATTTACAAAACGACCGTCGTTTTTTTTTTTTGTCTCAGAGTTTCTCGTCGTTGTTAAAATCCGTCTGAAAATATGAACAGTATACGGACGGGGGGAAAAAAAACTTCAAAATAACAAAGAATCGCATCAGCAAATAGTCATTGTAATATTGTTAGCTCTTCGAGGGACGTCCCGTAAAACATTATTACCCGAACTACATTATAGTATCTATAAAACGTAACGACTTACAATATTATTTTAGGTATAATAAAATAAATACCTCGTGTAGTTTGATTTCGCGTATTATTCGCCTTTATATATATATATGTATGTATTACCTATACGTTTGGCCGACGACGACGGCGAGTTTGACGCAAAATATTTATTGCTTTTTTTTTTTTTTCGATAATAATTTTCAAAAGCGGAAGACCTTCGCGTTCGGGTCGACATTTTTTCGTATACTCGTCTTCGGTCCGAATTTTTTTCCAATCGTTCTTTATTTTAGTGCGCATATTACAGTCGTAAAAAAAAAAAAAAAATCACGTTTCAACCATGTTATTATACCACTACTACTCTTCGTCGTCGTCGTCGTCGTCGTCGCCGCCGCCGCCGTCGGAATGGGATTACGGAGTTTGCCGAGGTTAAGGTCGACGGGTACGGGGGGTCACCCGATGGAAATCCGCGTTTCGAGATTATTAGTATTATTATTATTATTACTATTCTACCATTACGCGGCGCCCTTCGGATCGTCTATAGTTTTTACGTGAATAAGTTGCGCATCTTGCGAATACCGCCGCGTGTCGTCGTGTACAGGAAGTGTAAATCGAATCGTTTTCGGATATCATTACGCGCCGAACGTAATAATAATTTTTCGGTACACACAGGCGAAATTACACGGCCGGCGGCGCGCGGTAGCGATTTTACGGCGGAATTGATTAGTAATAACCACCTACATCCGAATTATCAAAACGTGCACGTTTATTCGTAGCAAATAGGTATAAAAAGTGACCGAAAAACATTTGTCATCATTTAAACAACAACTGAACTGTGTTCAGTACATAAAGTACTACGTTTAAATACGATTGAAATGTTTCAATATGGGAAGCATTTGAAAGGGAGCGCGCTAAATATTGAAACGGTCAAAGAAAATCGTTTCGATATTTAAACTACCGAAAACTGACATGTTTTCCGTAGCCGATTATATAAATCACTGTAATAAACTTGAGGTATGGACAATGAGCGGGTTTTAAGTTCACCTTCCCTCTCTCAAAACGTACGACGGCGGCAGGTAAAAAATAAAATTTGATTCTGCGCGAAAACTTGTTTAAGGAAACCGCATCGGTTTTTAGCTTATTTTAAAACTCACTGCTGTTTTTTTCGCACTGTGAAATTTTACTCGGGTAACCTGCAGCAATACCGATGAATTTAGTTTTAAAACTGTTGTTTTGGGAATTATTTCTAACGAAAATGTCGGAAACAAAAATTATTATTATCGCTTTACGTTAAAACGTTTCTATCGATGTGACGTGTTCGTTATTTTTCTAAAATAAGGTCATATACTATTAAAGTATTAACACTGTTTACAACGTTTTCGGGACTATGAGAAAAATATTTTGTACTTTTGTTTGCTTTCGTATACACACACACACACACACACACTTGCCGAGTCAATAAAACGGTCTGCTTCCCAAAGACTATTAAACCACACAAATAATAATAATAATAATAATATCGTGTGCGGCGGTGGCGTCGTCGATACCCGAGTACCGCCGACTATAGGTAATATAATATAATATGCTAATGAACGTCTTTGAATTTTGTTCCTATAAAATAAAACATGACGTGAATAGGTGCGCGCGCATAGCGTGTATTAAACCGAAAGAACCGCGGCGGCCGACGATATTATTTTCGTTTCAGTCGTGTTATAATATAATACGAAACGCACGTCCTCGAGTGCATTTGACGTCACTAGAGAGTCAGCGCACGTCTATTATAACGTGTTTGCATAGTGCATAGTACACCGCTGCAGTGCACACGGCAGACGTTTCGACAAACCCCGGTTACTAGTGACTAGTTAAATCACGGAAATAATCTTTTACGAGAATGTTCTTGTAGAATAAAAATGTAGAAAAATGACGAAAAGTTAAACGTCATCTTGCACCTATGAGTTATAACCGGTATTTTATTTAACAGTTTATTAGGTATTTTTAAATTTTTCCAAATAAATTCACACATTAAAAAAAGAAATATTTTAAAATGAAAACGTATTATGATTTTATAATAAAATCGTACTATAGACGAGTTTTATTTTACGCGAGTCCAAATAGTGTATAATAAGTACTTAAAATTAACAAATTTAATTAAACTCGCCATGTCATTATAATAATTTAAAACTCGCATACCGATGAACATACCGAAAGTCAAATATTTCAAATATTTATTTTACAAATTTGGAATTTTCGTCACGCGCTTTCCAGCCGGGTATAGACTACCAGCGGAATTTCTGGTGCAGATGCAAAGGTGCAGTGCGTTTGAATTCCGTATTTTTTTTTAAAAAAATATTCGAATGAAATGTTTTTAATGAATTTTACATTTTCGTCATTAATCAATAAAAATACAACGAATGGATTACTATACGTAGGGTTCGATTAAATAAAAAAAACGTACCTAATGAATTAGAATTATCTATTCGAAACGGAACGAATTTTCGCGACAAAACATTTGCTTGGAAAAAAAATCCCAACACGTGAGCACGTGAGTGTTCATGTTTATTTCTCGTTTCATTTGAGAATTTGGAACGACGCGTCCCTGCAGACTCATACAGACACTGTTGTAGCAATACGAGTATATGATCGTTATTAAAATATTAAATCGATTTGTTAACAAATACTGCTATTTATACAATAGATTGTATACGAATCGGGTGATTTTTTTCGCGAACATATTCATGGAGTACATTCTTTCGGGAATATTATATTTCTGTGCTCACGTCGTCGCTAATACAGCCGGCAAAATGCAGTCTACACGTCGCGCGTACGCACAATACACAATATAAGCTATACAGCACCTATACCGTGTGATTGTCTATTGGCTCAGGTCGTCCGGACGACGCGGACGATATTAGAAATTCAGCGCGCAAAAATGTTTTGGCCGCCTTTCAAACAAACGTCACCAGCGCGCGCGCTTCTGGCTCGCGAGTACTAGGGAAGAGCTTACCGCGGGATCGATTTCTTCGCTCGCGGCGACCACGGTGTTTTCTTGCGATCGGAATTTTTTCTTTCCCCCCCCCCCATCCTGCTCTTCACCTCCGACGAAAAAATTTCACACCATTATCGCGTTGCCCGCAAACGCCTACTTTGCTTTTCAACACACAATGTGCACGCGTAATTACATTCGCGTCATTACAAGTGCACGGCGCGCGATTTAGTGTCGACATTATAAGGCCGCACATAATGACAATATTATACATCATAATGGCACGCGCACATTGTGTTTCGCAAATGACTTTTCGTACATGTACACGATTAGAAGAGTATACCGCGATGAATCTCTCGCGTCTATGATTAAAATTTGTAAAATCGTAATTAAACGGCGCACTATTGTTTTTGTAATAATATTATTGTTTATGAGGATTTTTTTTTTCCAGAGAGATTTTCGTAAACGTTATAGGGTGACGTATTATAATATTGTTTTGTGCGGATACGCAAGCTGACGCGGTACAATCGACGTACGGTTTATCGCACACTTCTCGAGGCGATCGCGAATAAAAACGTATACGAATAAATTAAGACCGGATCAAGTTTACACGAAATGCGTCTAATCATTTGTCGAACAATTATCAGGCAGGTATCTACTACGTGTTTATTCACGCGCAAACAATACGAGAACTACTTAAAATTTGATTATCTCGAGTCGACGAGAGAGAGAAAAAAAACTACCGGCACTTATCACATCGTTTGTGTCGCGATTTAGCACTCTCGTTGAATGGCAATCCGTACGTATTATTCTACCGCGGTCGTGTGATGACCCGATCTGACAACTTTGTGCGAAAAGATACTATTGTCTCGCGTGTTCTATAGAACATGATAATATATTACGACGGTCGCGGTTGTGTTTTCGAATGTAGTGTATCCGATTGGATTTCCGAATTCTCCCGTTTACAACTCTCGACGGGACGGCTGCGAGTGGTTGTGCTATTATTATTATGTTTCTACTTCGACTTAGCAATCGTTCGTTCGTTAAAGTCACTAGTACTAATTGGTTTCACGACGAAACAGTGCAATAACGATGACAGTTGGCGCACGCTAACAAGACGCGCGTGAACGTGTAGTTTATGTATTGCTCGTGGCACGAAAAAATTAAGAAAATTAATTTTTTCAATTCCTTTTCATTCTGTCGCATTCGAAAAAAGTCGTTCTTTATAATATTTTATCCTCTCGCTGTCCTGCGGGGAATCCTAAACCGGTTGGTCGTTGTTCTCGTTCGTAAGATGAAAAACTATGGAAAATTCGAAGAGTGAATCGAGGATGTTTCGAGATTTTCATTTTATTATCGATTGGTTAGAGAAATTAAATTTCATGAAATAATTACCAACGCCGTACACAGTAAATGTAGGTAGATAATATTTACCCGTGTTCTTTTTCTGATCCTACACGGGATTACAAAGTGCTGACGGTCGCAATGAAATTACAACAATATATCATAAATAAATCCACACGAAACTATTTTGGCGCACACGTAAAAGTCTCGTCGAACAGGGGAAAAGGATTGTATATATATATTACACAGCCTACCGCGAGCAAAAAAAGAAATCGAGTAATATTATTATTCGTTATAAATCGTTATTGTAATATATACACGCACCGTGTGTCGGTTCGGATTCTATGTTATAAATCGTAGCGAAACGTTTACGAATTCATATCTCGAACCACCTTGACCTAAAGCGGTCAAACGTCACCTGCACCACGACCGCGTTTTTTTTTTCGTCTACATTAGTCTAAAACATATTAGTGCGTACGCAATACGACGGCGACGGCGACGGCGTGCCGACGGAAACGATACGATATATATAGTGCCATTTACGTGATCGCAAAGCGTTTTCGGGGGAAAATAAGACGTGCAAATATTATTATAACGCGCGATCGTTAAGTATGTATTATATTATATTTACCGCGTGCAGTAGACGCGCTCACCTGATCCGGTTATTGACCAGCGTGTGCCTGGCACGTCACATATACGGATGTAACGCGACAATTTATATAATGTTTATTACAAAGATCTATGAGAAATAATATAAAACAAACGAAATACGATGACAAATACTCGTATGTAAACATTTTTGAAACTTATTCCGTCTCATTTGTCTCGACGAGAACAAGCCGAATCACGGACGTGACCAATTGAATTGAACTAAAGGGGGGAAAAAAACCGACGTTAACGCTAATAGAAATCCTAATAATTGCCCTAATTGTCACTGTATCAATAATTGGCGATGAGATTTAGCGCGCTAAAAGCCGGTAGCCAATTCAAGGTTTTTTTTTTCGATACAATGTCAATGGCACGGAAGAAAAAAGTGCGGAGGGAAAAAACTCGTACGATTTTCTCTGTCTTCGGAGGCCTTCGACCTCACGCGCTACGCCGCCGTTTGTCGATCCCTAAGATAGTTTAACGATTGGTTACGATCAATTTTCCATAAAAAAAAAAAATAATAATAAATATTTATAGAGATTCTGAATTCTATCGTTTACGAAATGAAAAAAATAAAATACGATTCATAAATAATATCATATCATGTACGTACGACGAGAGGAGTCACAACCGGATTGTGCAGACTAATGATTTTCAACGTCAAAGACAGCCGCCCGAAAATTGTTTTTACGAAACTTTTTTTTATTTCTTTTTTGTTCAAACGACGAAACTCATAGTTTTCATATTGTTACGATTTCACGAGTGTATAAAACGTAATGTAGCATAATATTACGATAGCACTTTCAATCGACGACGAGATTTCGCGATCGAATACGAGTATACCAAGGAAAAAAGTACGTCATAAATATTATTTTCAAATCAAAGATCTATGTAGTGTTTTGTCGCGTGTGTAATAATAATTTTGAATGTATTAAATAATGATAACAATATAGTAACGATAGTACTATATTATAATATTCTACTTAGTTCCTAACGATTTGTGATTTTAATCTTTTTTCTTTCGGATAATCGGTTTCGCCTCGACGCGCGACGGCGGGAAATCTTAATGTTTTGTTGTTTTTTTTTTTGCTTTTACGATAATGACGGGTTGGGTGCAGTTTGGCGTGCCAAAGATATTATGCACTTGACCGTTCGACGTTCGAAAAATCGTGTTCGCGGGCGCACATCCGTCTCAATAGTAAGATATTATATCTGCTCGCGCGCGGCGGCGGTGGAAATTATACCGTAACACAGTTCGAGTGGCATCATGCTCGTCCGGAGATGACGGTGACGGCGAATTATTGCACGTGCGAATAAAGAAAACTCGCGCGCAAGAAAAAAAATTGATAGATAAATAGAGAATAAAAACACAGTGTACACGTTATAATATTATAATGGCACGATACGTAAACGCACACGTTCTCACGATCTCGAGATTTAAATTTTATTTTTTGTTTTCTCTGAAAAACCGCGAGCACACTAATATCGTCGTCGTCGTCGTCGTATAACTTTACAGTTTGTCCGCACGGCCAATGACGGAGCATAAAATTGTACATCGAATATTATACACTAGTGATGGATAATATTAAGGAATTTGCCGCCTATACGAGTAGAAAGGAATCCGGAATTAGTGGCATCTGAATTTTTTTTTCTTCTTTTTAAACCCTCCCCAAAAAAAAAGGCAAATTAAATTAACCATCTGATTCAATTACTTATTATTTAAAACGTAGCAGATCGTAAAATTCAAAACAACTGGTTTTCCGGAAAGGGGAGGGGAGTATTAGTTTCGATAAAAATACGCGTCGACCACAATGACCGAAAATCAACCACCTATCCTACAATTTGATGGAAGAAAAAATAAGTGGCGTTTAGATAACATAATATTATATTTTAACGAAATTATATGGATTTTTTATTTTGTCCTCATGAGTAAAAACTAAACAGATTTATGTTAATGACGTTAAACAACGTAATATAAAACGATAATTTTTCAGTGGCGTTACACGAGTGAAATAAATGTCATTATTTATCCTATTTATGAAGTCGACGTATTCAAGATGTAGTTAATATATTATGTTAATTAAAAACGATCGACTAATTGATTATTTAAACGTCAATAATTGTTTTTTCTCTGACATGTGAAATCTTTTTACATTTGTATAGTTAATGCTAGTACAAATATTTAACAATTGTTTTTGTTTTTTTTTCACTTTCATGTCATGCATCCACCCATAGGCGTGCACTCGGGTGGTAAATGGAATGCACATGCACCATCACTTCGGTCTCAATAGTCTCTCGATGGTTTGTCTCGGGAAATAACCAGAATGATGGAACATGACGTATAATTAAAACGAGATGGCGAACGAAGGATAATTCACTATAGAGTCATTGTTGTTGGAATTAATTGAGCAACGAACTATATCTAAACACATTTTATGAGTATACAAAGATTTTTGAATATAAAAAAAAAAAATATGAAAGTTTACTAAACACGTTGTAATCTCAATTAAACCCAAAGGATTATGATAAAAATAAAAAATAAATTGTTACGTCGGAAGACGTGGCAAATAATTAAAAAACAATAATGAGACGCGCATAGGCTGTCGCCCGCCAGCCACTAAGAAAATTGGAAAGTAAACGCTTTTCGATTAAGTACCGTTTGCACGTCCGACTCGTCATTGCTCGATGTTAAATTGTTAGAAAATGTTAGCGTACACTTTGATTCGGTGGAGATCGAAATACGTTGGTCGTATGAGTACCGGAAGCCATGTAACAATAAAGAAACGACTAGTTTTTAAATTAATTTGATTCTACGTTTACTATTATTATATATTATATAGGGCATATCGTACGTGGGTCGCAGCAGTTATGATAAATATTTTGCATTTTTTCCATTATTATTATTATTATTATATACGAGCGGTTTATCGCGGTCGTTTCGTTTATTTAAATAATTTAAATGTTTCGATTTCGGATTTAGGTAGGTACTGCAGTATAATATGCGGTCAACCGATTATTATTATTTACATTTTTCGATCGTACTACACGCGTGTTCTTTTGAATAATGAAATTCTGAAAATAAATACTGGGACATCGAATTAAGCTGATATATTATTATTATTATTATTATTATTATTATAAGGAATGTTTTATATACCGCTATATAATTTCATTCAAAATCTACAATGGCTATTGTAGTGTTTGAGACTGAATAGCGAACGACGGAGATAGAAAAAAAAAAATAATAATAAATAAATAACGCGTATAGTGATAATGTATATGAAAAAGACGCACGATTTTATTGACAAAATCGATACGACAAGACTAAAAATTTGACAAATCTGGCGTTTTCAATAATCCATTTGAATGTTTACAAGTAGGCAACTTAATAATATATCCATGTTTAAAACATAAGCAAATAGCTTATAAGCTAAGCAAATTTTAACTTTTCAACTCCGTTTTCTTCGATTTCATTTGAATCGACTTCGTTTTTAATGAGTAATTAGTTTTAATCGAATTCGAGTTGAGTCGGTTTACAAATTATAAATCTAATGAAATTAATACAGACACAAAGAAATTAAAAATAATCGATTATAATAATTGTATTTCTATTGTTATTATAAGCCGGAATTGTTTAGTGCAAAAAGAAATGCATTTTCGATACCGCTCAAAAACAATAATGCATTCTTATACAATTTTAAATTTAGCGCCTGCGTTCAACGATTTCTATTGTTTTAAACTACTTGTCGGTGATTTATAGAAAAATTAAATCGGTTGCACACGTGTTAGAAAGTTAGATTATATATTTTAACTGTCTGACTGAAATTAGTTAGAAGAAAAAATTCTCTTGCTTAAACTTCTTTTTTCCCCAAAAACTTGACTCTATCGAGTTAGAAATAATATCATTGATTCTCACACTCGGCTTCGGTTTATTTATCATATTGTGTATATCGAGGGTAGTCGGTAAAGGTGGGAGTTTGCGGGTGGGGAGTTCAATATTTTTCTTCTTCTATTATTTATTTATTTCATTATTTGTGTCTCCCATCGTCCAAGAGGAGTAATATTATTATTATTTTTATATTCGACTATGATGGTCACTGACCTTGTGTGGTGTGCACGCGAAAAACGGATAGAATGAGATGGAGCCCCCGGGACCCCTGGGTTTCAGAACGTTAGAAAGAGAGACAAACGTGTTGGTTTCTTTTCTTCATTCGTCTCCGCGATAACTGCGCGCGAGCGTGCACACGCACGCACTCTCAACAATGGTCGAAATAATAATAACAAATAATTGCGGCCCGTCGTCGTCGTCGTCTTCATTAAAATTATATCACACAGCTATTATCTATACATATATATAGGTGTGCGGTTTTTTAAAATTTTTATTCTATTTTTTTCGCCTTCTTTTTCTCTCATTCTACTTACATCCGCACATTGTGTTTGCGGTCAGCGCGTGGCTTTTAACCCCCCGAGAAATTATCTCGGGTTGAACCAAACTGCGTTCGACATGCGGCGGTGTGAGTAACGGGGCTACCCGATTAACGTTTTATCGTGTTACACAATATTATGCTCGTTTGTATCGGCGAAATCAGATATAACGTGTAAATGTAAACTATAGGAAGGCGAGATGAGAGATGACCGAGCCCAATGAAAATTTAAGAAAACAACGACCCATTGATTTTTCTGCAAATTAAGAAACAGATTGATATTGTCGATCGATAAATAGATTATGACCGAAATATTGCAAACAGCTATTCATTCAATTTTAGTATAAATAATAATACTTTGAGAGACGGAATTTTGATAGCTTTAGAATTGTATCATGATTTTCAAGGCGTTCAATTTCAAACCCCGAGATAATATAGATACGTATGTGACAGCTATACGTTTTTCGAGTCGTCCGTATGTTGCCATACACGAAAACCTATTGTAGGATCATATAACATCTATCTACGCGGGTATCGGCCGTATTGATATAGTTTAATTGTCCGGTTGCCGACGACTGCGGTATAAAAACGATGGAAATTTTATAATACACGACGGCCGCGGCGTAACGAAATCAAAACGCACGGAACGTCTATATAATTATTATAAATATCTAGATATATAAGTATAAAATACGTATAGCTTCGTGATTGTATATAATATAAACACACACATAAAACTATTATCGATAAAATATGACCTCGGACGTATTATTTGTAAGTGCAACGAGTTAATGAGAAATTTTGCATAATAATAATAACCATACATCGTTAAACAACTGCTGCAGTTGCGATGTAAACGTCCTATTCGAATGAGTTTTGAACAGTGTTTGGAACGATGGAAAAAATTAAGTTTCACGTGTTTTTGTAAAAACTAAACGCGGTTAGACCGCAGTCGTAACAGCTTCTAGATTTTGGAAAAATACATAACATTACATAACGTTGAATATACGCGCACATGTTAGATTATTATATTTTTCTAAAGTCGCCAGCAAACACAATGATAATGTCGAATAGCCATTGGCCACGTGGAAAAGTAGTACTTCGCTGCGGTTGTATTCGTCGAAACCCGTTTAGGATCCTTTTGGCGATGGATAATGATATAGTGACACACCGATGATGATAATAATAATTATACCACTTTATATCTGTACGACGACGCGTAAGTTGCAGCAGTATTATAATAATAATATTATTATTATTATTATTATTACTACATTGTAGTTATTTGTATGTTAATTTTAACGCGAACGAATTCAATGCTTCGTTTCAGGGCAACGATATGAAATCGGGGGGAAGCGAAAACATTTTGTACACTACCAACTTGATAAAAATCGTTTGAAATCGTTATGAAAAATAGCAAAGTTTGTACGAAAACACGACATACATATAATCGATCAAACTATTCGCGCACCAATAAGTCATATTCGTGACAAATAATAAGTAAAAGTAAGTTTACATTCGGAATCTTCTGAAACGTATACATGTCGAATTCGGTAAAATGTACTCGACAAAAAACATTGGATGTTCAAATTAAAATCCTATCCAGGAATAGTCATCACAGCCGACTCGTTTAAATTCATTTATTCGAAAAACGTACGTGAGAAAATAAGCCGTCATATTACTATTGCATTTACCATGTGCGGTCTACGAGTTGTACACGGTGGATAATTATTATGTAGTTCAATAAACCGAAGAGTTATTATCACGTTTGTTTATCGATTGCTCGCAGTGTTTTACACGCAGACGTGCACACGGCTCAATTATTATCACACGAGTTATTTTAGCAATTCGCTATTTTTTTTTATTTAAGCTGTACAGTGTACACGAACCTATCTCAACAAAACCGCGTTCTCATAATCACGTTGTCGCGGTGAAAACGATTGTAATTTTATGGCACTGCGGTCTCGAAGGCGACGCAACGTCATTGGTCGCAATAAGAAATTCGAAAATATTTTGATTTTTTTTTTTGTTCTTTAAATCGTGGAAAATTCGAAATACGGGTAATGTGGGTGGTTGAATACTCCAGTAAAAGTCGACGTGGATTTAAAAGTAGGATATTTTAGTCGTCACTGGCGCGCGGGCCGAAAGAAACAATATTAAAAATGTTAAAACCGGTCGTCGTCACCCAACGATTTTTGGCTGAATTTCAACTATCATCAGACCAGTTTTTTTCTCCATTGTGATACTATGACGATATGTCCGCGGAAATATTTGTTCGGAGGCGTTTAAAATGTAGGTAATGGGTACCTAACCTACACATTATCGTTTATTAAGAAACAAATCATAATTTACAAATGTAGTTTTATTGGTTGATTTTTTTTTAACGACTTTCAAGCGTTCTGTGGCGTAATATTTGTATGCGTCTGTTTAAACGTAATATTTTGTCAAACGAATCGATGATGTACCCCCGAAAAATTGACCGAATCCCTACGTTTACGGTTACGATCGATACGTAATCGTGATATCGTTTCGTTAACCTAACTTAACCTCGTTAACAAATGCGACGAATAATTGACGATTTAAAAATTTCCCCGATTCAAAGATTCGAAATGGACGACTTTAACGATCGAAAACCAATATCCGGTGGTTCACATCATGACGACGACGACGTGAGCGTGCGAGTCCGTCCTCGAAGGTTAAGTCCACTAATATCATTATTCTGGAGTCTCTCTCTCGATTTCGTACCGCAGCGATTGATTACTTTTTACCGTTATCGTATTAGATATATAATAGTATATGTTACACACACACACACAGACAGACAGATGGAGAGACAAGGGTAAACGCGCGTTGTCGAGGCCGTTCGCGGTTTCGTAACAATATATAACAACAACAACAACAACACACGGACGAGAAGAAACCGGAGGACGAGTGCTGCGCGGCGGATAACGGGAAATTCCTCGAGCATCACCACATCTCGGATTACTGGTTGTTTGCTCGGACCCCATCGACGCACAGGTATTATAAACAGTGCGCGGCGTTGTCGTCGTCTCTCCCGATAATTTTTTACCATTCCGAAACGATTCCCCGCACCGAGTCACGACTCTACACACGTGGTCGCGGTTGTTCCGACAGACCGAGTCTTCACACGCGCACAGACACCTGTAGATCACTATATATTTATATCGTAACGATCGATTTTCACGTGATTTGTGCGCGTATCGCATACGCGATGACAAAACAATAACGAGAAAACGATTTTTCTTCGGATCAGTCAGAGGCGAAATAAAAATAATGTTGTCGAACGGAACAGCAAAAAAAAAAAAAATCATCGTCAAAGTCCCGATAGTAATAATATGCGGCGGGCTCTCGAGAGCGCGGTTTCCCATCGCGAGCCGGCGGCGACCGATCAATATTCCGTTCGCCGTCGACCGCGACGACAACGACGATATACAGTCGTAGTAATAATATAATATAATGGCGTTTAGCGTACTATAATGTAGTAGATGCAGGTGTACGTACGCGCGAGCGCGCGTAAAACGTAATATCGTAACCGCCACACGTCTGCGCGCGGGCTGCGGGAGAGACCGCGACGACGGGGCTCCCACACCTATCACGTCACAGCCTATATATATATATAATATTTATTATACGTATACGCGCGTACGTATCCGCGTGTTCGGATTATTGTATTATACACGTGTGATACGAATCGTATTCCCATAGTGTATACGATGACGGTGGCAGTGACGGACGGCGATGACCCACTGACACGGCGAGTGAATCAAAGTACAATAACGCATCCGATAACGCAGACAATGCACTCCGCCGTGCCGCAGTATGTCGGCCGAACCGTTCGCGACCCGTACCGAATTTTATCGGTGTCCGGCCCGGGAATCCGGAACCGATCGAGCCGCCGCCGTCAAGGTCGGCGGGACCGCGCGAGCGTTATATACAGGGTGGAAATACCTCGGTCGACAATTATTTATTTTATTCGTTTTAATACGATTCGGGTCGTGTTCAACGCTTCTAAATAAAATTTGCATTTCACTCTCTCTCTCCCTACCGGTTTAAAAAAATTACTATTGAATTGTTCATATCTATGAAATAGAAAAAAAAAATCTTTTTTTGGTACGAAATGTCGCTAATTCATCTAAAGCCGTCTAATGGTCTCATCGTTATTGATTGAAGAAGACAAACGTACCCAGTAATTGTATTGTATTAGTAATCGTATTGGCTACTGAGATAAATTAAAATTTTTTCCGACGAAAATAACTGCGGTCATTATGTGATAATACGATACTAAACTGGCTAAAGCTACAGTTTTTAGCTAATAATGTTTTTCTCAAGCTCGTCGAAAATAAAATTTAATTACAAATTAAATTAATCAAACATTTAATACGACCCTTACGGTAAAATTGAACTTAAACGAAAAACTTTAAAAAAAAAATGATTATTTTCATAGATATTTCCGTCGGAATGTCTCGACGGTGGCCCACTCTGTATTATTTTTTTCGCCGCACGATAATCCGCTGCAGCCGCGTCTCCACGGGGGACGTATTTACGACAATTTTCTTTCCCCGTCACTTTATAAATCACCGATTTCTAGAGAAATGGGGGCGTTTCGCATGCTTAGCTTTTTTTTTCTTCGCGAATAACTGGACCACTACAGCAGCGGCATGATAGGTGTCCGACGACTGTCTGGCGTACAGAACATAATGACATGTCGCACTGTACTGCGCGTAAACTCGGATACTACCAACGATATATTATACAATACGATTCGAGGAGTTTATTTGGGGTGACTTACTGGAGGGCTGATTTCTATATTGAGACGCTCACGGGCCACAAAACAAAAGAATATATAGGTTTTGAGTTCCGAGTGAAGCGACAATGTATTGATCTGACTATAACACGTGTTTTTATTATTATTATTATTATTTTCAGATCGCGTTTTCGACCGGAAGAAATTACGGTATCATCGATGGTTCCTGACTACGAGTATTGTTTTGTTGGTGCTTGGGAGAGTCAATTTTGAAATTTTCACTTTAATTTTCCTAATAATTGGTAAATATCTGACGAAAGATTACAGAAAAAAGTTTTTTCTCATGCGAATTATAGTGTTATTAAGATACCCGAGATTTTTAAATTTGAACAAGCGTCACACTATTGGTACTATAGCGAACTTTGCGGACATTTATCTTTTTCTATTCGGACGAAAGTAGTGAAACGAGCTTTATCTAGATAATATTATATGCGTTTTTATACCTCGTCCTAATAATTCATCTGTTGCAAACGAAACCAAAAATCTACCGACATCTAATACATACAAACGCGCACGCGACAGAGCGGTCCTGTCCAATCAAGGGTTTTACTCTGCTGATCCATAACGGTGCTACGGTAGACCGGTTGTCCGTATGGCTCGAAGACAACCAGTTTTTCACCGCGAACCCGACGGCCGGTCAACTATTTTCGTAGTTCGGCCACCGCCGTGCAATGATTGTA
The DNA here is from genome assembly GCA_948098885.1 of Drepanosiphum platanoidis. Taxonomy (NCBI): domain Eukaryota; kingdom Metazoa; phylum Arthropoda; class Insecta; order Hemiptera; family Aphididae; genus Drepanosiphum; species Drepanosiphum platanoidis. The sequence goes on from OX402531.1 coordinate 8,516,550, forward strand.
TAGTTTTCGCAAAGACACGACTCCGTACATCACGTTCGCGTGTGTGCCGGAGACTGCGGTGGTGCGGTGGCGGAGAGAAGACTTATTATTATGAAAAAAAAAAAAAGAAAAAAGAACCAAGACTGGATACAGTTATAGATTGTTCGAGTCGTGATATAACTGTATTCGATGTGGGGAGGACGAGAAAATGTATTATTATAACATGTTGATAAACACACGTGGACGAGAGCCCTGAAAAATGTACTCGAAGATATGTAATATTACACGTAGTGGAAATTTAATTTCAAAAAAATAATATGATTCGGCCGGACACGATAGTAGGTTTTTCGAACGGTGATGAAACCGTATTTGACACGGGGGGACAACAAATAATTATTTGATATATCGGTATACTTGTGCGGATGAGAGCCCTGAAAAATAACGCGCACGAAGGGGCCACGCGTAAGGTCGAGGTCACGGCGACATTGAAAAGGATAAAGTCGAAAAAATATCGCGCGGATTACGTCACCCGACGTGGCGATCGACGCGATATTAATGACTAATAATTACGACTGCATTGCGTGCGCGAGTATATAATAATAATTAATTTTTGTTTTTTTTTTTTTTTTTGAAGATGTGCGCAGTATATTCGGCTGATGGGTCTCTGAATGTAAAAAAAAAAGTCGTGACCGCGCTCGCGCGCGCGCCGCAAAACGAGCAAGGCTGGATCGTGTTTTTCGCGTTCGCTTCCTCGTTACACCGGTACAGGTGGACGGACCGACAGTAAAATAATAATAATAATAATAATAATATTATTATTATAATCTGGTCGGACGGACGTGCGTCGTCGTCGTCGGGGAGATAAAGAAGAACGATCGAAAAATAACAGTTAAATGAGTCAGCCGATTATTATTATTATTATTATGCGCGTAACAATATAATAATGGTCCACATCCGTGCGTGCGTACGTCGTGTACCCCACGAATGCATGAGCACCACCCTTTACGCGAACGACACGCGCGTTTATCTGATGTACGGCGGCGGTCGGGCACGTTTCTCGCGCAGTCCGGCCGACAACAAAACGACCGTAAGAAAATAATATCGCTTTCCGGTTTCGGAATAAAAAAAATCAGCATCACGACGAGATCGTAAGAATAACAGAAAAAAAAACACGCGCGCGAGCGTATATAAAATAATAATAATACGCGAGCGCGTAGGTACACATTGTCATCGTAAAATCATAGCTTGTTTTATGGACGACGAACCCGCACGCATCGACCGGCGACGGCGGCGGCGTACGATCGTATCGTTATCGTCGTCTCTTCTTCCCCCAGCCCCGGGCGAAAACAAATAATATTTCAAACGCGCCGAACAACACACGTCACACACACACACACACGCGGGTAATATGCATTTTTTTCCTACCGTGTTTGCGTTTCCCTCGCCCTCGAATGGAACGCGACGGCCGATCATTGTTTGCCGACACTTGTCGTTGTCCGCGGCGCGCGCGTTTCGTAAGTATTATAATTCGGTTTTTTGAAAGGACCGAATGAAACGAATCAATTGCATAAACGCGTTTCGTACGGCAATTTTCGTCCGTCAATATTGCTCGTGTGTGTATAAATTGAAAAAAAATAAATCGACGTCAAACTCTACGCGTATATTATTTATTATTCATTGTCCGCCGCCGCGCCGCAGCGATTTCAACGCGTTATTATTTTATTAACGTGAAAATGTAAAATTATTTGTCGGGGGGAGGGGGAGGCGTTTAAAAACTATTTTAGGGGCTATATATACTCTTCCCGAACTCCTTCGTCCGCGTTCCGATTGTAACGACTAAATGTAAAGAGGATTTTACTGAGGCGCCGTCTTCGTGTCGGCAATACACGAAATAACACAATAAAATCAGTAGAGGAAAAAAAAAATAGAAATAGAAAACACCAACTGTCGTGTGTATGCGTTACATTAAAATTCTCATTGTCGAATGTGAAATGTGATTCGCGTTTACTATAGCGCGCGTGAGTATGTGTATGCGCGCGCGTGTGTGTGTGTATAGCAAAGCGCAATTTGCATCGTAATGTATCGATTCACAAACGATGACCGGCAGAAGGCGTATACGAAAAAAAAAACTATATTTTATTTCTTTTCACATTAATATAATTATACACGACGAGTGGATTTTAAAAGCTGACAGCTTGACGACTACCTGCAGCGAGCCGCGATTGTTGCGGGCACTTCTCATGCGCGTAACCACCGTCGTATCGGTCGTTTCAAAAGTTAAGGTCGAGTGTCTATTATAATATGTTTTTATCGCCAATCGTTTTGCGCCAGCGTGCGCAATGAAATATGTGGATGGATTTGAAAACCGAAAGATCTCGTACGGTCATTAACGAGATTTCTGGACAAAACGCACGTAATAGTCCCCGGCGGACAAATCAATTTGAGCCCATTCTTTCGAAAACGGGGTGCGCGCGGTAACCTTTAACCGACAAAGGTCACGGGGGTGTACGGGGCCATTCGCGAGAATATCCCGAGCAGAGTGCAAAGGGTGATCATCATTAATCATTGTGTCTATAGGGGGCAACGATGTACGATATGGGGGTGTGATATTACCAAATTATAACCTGAAACGGAAAAGAAACATCAGCGTCCATAAAAATCAGACCGAAATAATATGTTTCGCTCGCGTGTATCGATCAATGTACCACTTGTTTTTACAGTCGTAGTGTGATAATTTAGACGGCGAATACGACTGACTTGGCAGAAATCGAAGTGTAACGTATATGAAATATCAATAGGATTATGCCGTTTAATGCGTTTATTAAAGAGGTATGATTTTTTTTTACGGCAGAAAAATATCGATGATAATATAAAAAGAGAGACTCGATTTTACGCGACGTTTCAAACGTAATTACAGAGTTATATATAGCGTTATGTTGTCAAAAGCGCAAAATTGTATTTGAAACAAGTGTCAAAGTCATAATAGTTACTTATGAACACGTAAAGAAAATAATTCGAAGGCGTTTTCATCCTTTTCGTTGTAGTTTTAAATCGGACACGATCCGTGACTTTATCGTAAAGAAAACAAACTCTGGTCATTGCTTTAGCGTTCTTGACATTGAGGAAAAAAGTACGTGTCATTTTTTATCCCGGAGAACGTCACCAACCCACCGCCGCTGTACGGATGCGCGAACAATACCAGACGGTTTACCATAATACGACACGATAATAATAATAATAATAATAATAATAATACGAGTATTATCTGTTTGTTAAATTAATTTTACGACGGTGCGTTAATTAAAAGGATAATAATTTCTCGATGTTTTATGAACGTCGTGATTATATTAATAATCTCCGCGAGACGATCGTACCGTGAGATAATCATCCGTTATAAAAAAGTAGCGTGACCCGCAGTAGTCGCCGTTATCACCAGTCGGAAACCAGTATTTTTTGGACATGTCATTTTATTACGGATATATATACGTATACGCGTATAATATATCCATTGCGTATACCTCATTGTTGTTTGCGTTATTTTTAATCGAAAAATCAATACTATTCGTTATTATTATCGTTAGCTTGTTAGTAGTGACACATGATCAATTCGCCAAGTCATATAATACCGTTTATAGTCTGTATTTTAAACGCGTAATAATGTTTATCGAAAACGATCGAGATCGAGAGCGGTTTATTACGACTCGGATGACTTTATCGTCGTTTAAGTCTCGGATCGCTCAACGCGGCGGACTTGGATTACTAGGCGACGACTACGATTGTCGACGCGCGCTAACCGAGTTTAAACCGATCCCGACCACACGTCACCTAAGACTTTTAGGCTACCGGAAAACAAGTGTGTGCGTGAAGATCAATCGATCGTACTATACTACTATAGGTACGAAAAACATGTTTGTGTGGTGCAAGCGTACGTGGAATGTCGACTAAATAATATAACGGAAGATTATTAAGTGCTTTGGAAAAATAAGAGAACTGGTTTCGAACGTCGGATACTTAACAAACACGTCTCACCTTGGCCCCTATATTTATACAATATTATGTAGGTACCATTTCCCCCCCCCCACCCAGTCACGTATAGGTACTTGCATTTGACTAAAAGTGTTAACGCGTTCACGTTACGGCCTTAGGCTGTTGACTTTATTACGTATTCTGCGCGTTTTGATGACGACGACGTGTAACGCGTATAACATTTATGTGTTGTCACTCGTCACCATCGCGTGCGAGTCGTAAATAATATTCAATAATAATATAAATATTTTTTGCTTTTAATTTAAATTTGAAAACCAAAACCGTTTTAATTTACGTACGGGTAAATATGTATAAGTTTTTTTACGTTACATTATTTCGTTAATCATAAAAGTTACATATTTATCACCTAGAAACGCTCAAATATTTGTCGGAGGTTCAAAGAAGCTGCAAATCAGCAAATTTAACTAAACGAAAAGTTCAACTCGCGATTTGGGGCTCGTTAAATTTTAATGAATCCTAAATTTTATTCAATTTTCTCTCATTTTGACTATTAACGACGTATTTTTTTGTATTTAATTTTTTTTTTTTACGAGACATTCATCATCGGTGTCAAGGTATCGGAATGATAATTACTGGAATAATACAATAGGTCACCGTAAAAACGCAACGCTAATGAAATCTACTATAATTATCGAATTCATCGACGATAAGGAAAACCATATGGCATTAGATAAATTAAACGGTGCACGTTCATTCAATGCGATTTTATCTCGTTTTAAAATTCGGAATATTATGTGAATACGACGTAGGCTTAGATCAATAATTGGTGCGATGAAGATAAAAATAAGTAAAAGTAGGTATTTCATATTATTACGAATTGTTTATTGAAATTATCATACTACTTTGCGTACGCAAATATAAAATAGGTACATACTTTTTTTCGTAATGGCACATGATTATTATTTATTGTACTATTATCTCACAACCATATTTTTAACGATATTAAATTTATAATAATATTTTAATATTATGATTGTTGTCTGACCGGGGTAATTTTAGATTTAGATTACACAGGATTACGCCGTTTAAAGTAAACCTACATATTTTTAATGTATTCGTTGACCTATACTCGGAGTAAATTATGAAATACTGCATTATACCTATTAGTTTTATAATTATTCATAATTTAAATAAAGAGGAGTATTGACTAATAAAATATGATAATGTTCATATAATAGTCGATACGTATGAGTTTCCAATTCCTGAGAATTGTTGATTTCTATTGTGTCCGTGATATTATGTTCGTAGGAATAATTTGGAAATTTTGAAAAACAAGAAACAGTGAATATAATTTGATTTTTAAAAAAATGATATTTAATATGTAAATAAGTGTTTACACGTTAATTATTATTGTATCTATCCATTACCAGCACATCGTTTACGAAAATTAATAATCTAAGCACGCGTTAAACGTATTTATATTTTACCATATTAATATAACGTATTGTCTCACAGTTAATTAATGATTTTTAATGATTTTTTTTTTTTGTGTTAGTTTTATTTTTTACTGCATAATTTATAATAATTACGAATTTTTTTTTACATGATATTATAATATTATGTGCTAATATCACTATAGTTTTTCGGAATAAAAATCGTGATTTTTTTTTCTTTGAATAAATTTTTATTTATCGCCATCATTTAAAAAAATTATAACTGTCAAACGTTATATTGTTCGAAATTTATTCTAACGATGTGTTACCCGCAGCGTCTTTACGTCTGCATTACACACGCGATTCGTTATGCATATCATATCTGTTTAAAAACATGTTTCGAATATAATTGAAAACGTAAGGTTTAACAATTACTGGAATATTTTTAATGAGACTACAAAATCAGCGGTAAAATTTCAAAAATGATGTCAACTAAATAGTTTAAAATATGTTTTCATAAGTAATGATGGGATCAAAACAATTTTCTTGTCGATCGGTCTAAGTTATTAAATAAGTCCAACAGTGTTCGATAGTTGAAAAAAAAACGTGTTAACGCTTTGTGTGTACGGGCACTTAAAGTAATCTTTAGGGTTTAACCGATTTGTTACGGTTAGGTTAGGTTGTCGAGACAACAATACGTTCGATTAATTAACGCTATTGTCGCAATATTATCAAAACTAATCATATTAAAAATTATAAATAAAAAAAAAGGTTTAAACGAAATGTATAATATGTTAACGGGATAAAAGTCAGCGATCGGGGTTTAATCGAACAAATGGATAATAACAAACCAATTTGGAGAATATGACACGAATATTATAATACTATACGTAAGCAAAACGAGTGTAATATATTCGAGCGATAATAATTTGAGCGTTGAATTCGAGCATTTGAGCACGCGAACGTCGGAATTTCTTACAAAGAATGACGAAATGTAAAAGCCGTTTCGCCTATAAGGCATAAATGTGTCATATTAAATACGACGGAACAATGTGAAATATTATCAACGATGAAACACGCGCGTTCGAAAACACAAAAAATTAATTACTTTTCGCCGACTCGCATACGAATGAGTGCCATTTGGAAAGGAGGTTCGTAAATAAAATACGAACGCGCCGCGCGCACGAAACAAAAATATCAAATAATAACGTAACGTGCGAGACGTGTGAAAACCTATATTTCCCGAGAAACCCTCCCCGAAACTATGGAAATGGCGAGAAAACAAAAATGTATATAAAAATACGTATTTTTACTGACCTTGCGCAAAAAAAAAAAAAAACGTCTCGCGATTCTTCCCGCGCGTCAAGAGACGAGGAGGAGAAAAGCCGGCGCTGCTGCTGCTGCTGCTGCTGTTGTTGCTGCTGTTGCTGCGGTCAATGCGGCATATCCCGGCGGACCGTGAACCGAACAAACAGCGGCGAGTTTTTCGCGACGAAAAAAAAAAAAAAATTTAAACGATTCTTCTCTCTCCGAGATAACCGATCGACTATCGCAGGACCGTAGAGAGAGAGAGAGAAAGAAAATGAAAAAAAAAAAAATCAACTCTATAATATATACTATAAAATATACGACTGGGGTGGTACGATTATATTATTTATTTTACGTTGTCGTCGGGGGCCGATAACTATCGTCCGCAGTGCGCCGCGAGAGAAGGAACGTCCGTGTGTGAGCGCACGGCGCGTGTGTGTGGTGGCAGTTCGCGAAGTGATCGGCCGGCTGCAAGCGGCGGCGTTACGGGACAACGAACCGACGACCACTGATGATGATGATGGGCACCGCCGCCGGAGCTGCGCGTTCTTCGCGCGCCGTCCGGACCGGGCCGCTCTTCACACTTCCCCTACCCCCGGACACGAACGGGTCGCGCGCACGCACCGGCCGGCCGGCCGTCCCCCCGAGGCGGTGGCTGTGGCGGTGGCTGTGGTCGGCCGGCGGTGGGGGAAACGTCGCGTGCGCCAGAGACACTTTCCGCCGCCGCCGCCGCCGTCCGCCCGCCGGCGTTTTCTGTCAAGTTCAAGATCGGCGGAGGACGTCGGCCGCGGCGGCGGCGGCGGCGGCGGCGGGTGGACGGCGGCGAACGGGAGCGGAACGAACGGACGCGCCGCCGCCGCCGCGGCCGGACGACGCGGGGCTTGCGCAATACGAGACGCGGCCACACGGGGGTGGTGGTGGCCACCACCGAGGCCTTTTCACCCCCCCCCCCCCCCGTTCTCTTCCCGCGCGCCCGTCTGCAGTCGCGCGCGCCGCGACCGTTTTCCGGGGGCATAAATCCGCGACGGTAATATTAAATTATTATAAACGAAATATGATTACGACGACGCGGCGCGGCGTATCATTTCTATCATACCGTTTGAAGCACAGTGATCTCTCAAATTATCTACGGGCCGTATTTATATTTTTTTTTAAAAAAAAATTCGCGATCCAAATTGTCCTTCTCGTTTACTTAACACTGAAGACAAAATCAAGGCAAAGACACTACAATATCCATTTATCTAAACGACTTTATATACGTATTATGCAATATTACTTTAATTATAAAAATATAAACAAAACAGTTGACAAAACGTCACGTCGACTCGTGCGAAATCGACGACTTGAATCGGAGTACACGAAAAAAAATGTTCGAGAACCCTATTTTTGCGAGACCGGAGATTAAGAATTAAATGTTTCAACTGATGGATTACCCCTGATAGCTAAACCTGAGATTCAAATTGATAATTTATTTGATATACATGATTCTACTTCAAGTAAATTTAAATTCAACATTTTTCTATGTTGTTGATATATAATCATTTAGTAAAATATATATTAAATAAAACTGGCTAATATATACACAATTAACATTGTAAAATAAATACATAATAAAACAATAATTATTGAAATCGAAACTGTGTATTACAGTATATTACAAACTAAAACTTATATTTTTATTCATTTATGAGTTTCTATTTACTTATGACAATTTTTTTGTTTATTTTGTTTTTACTATATAAAATAATATAAATTTATAGTAGATTACATTTTTATATTACCTATTAACCATCAAGTTTTACTTAAGTGCAAAGTGCAAGTCTGGATTAAATAAATAGAGGCTGTGTTAGATAGCATTATTAATAAACTGTAAAAAGTATAATGTAATTATATATTTAGTTATATTGAATAGTAAATGAATAGGTATCTATTTTAATATTATATTGGTGATTAATTATTTTTTACTTCTTATTATTAGGTTTTAATATGCATAGTAATTATCCAACCGACAGAAAACATTTCGAAGAAAATATTAAGAGCAATCTATAATTATTCAAAGATGTATTTTATCATATGGACACCTTATAGACCAGATATTATTGTTTTTCACCTGAAAAGCGACTAGATTTGCTACTCAATAATGTTTTTGAATGAACACTATAATAGTATAATATTATATGTATATTATTGTAAAAAACATAAATTATAGAGCTCACCCTTCAAAACGACACTAGGGCCCAATTTAGCCCAGTCACGCCACTGGACGAACAGCGTAAATTTTTACTGGCGTGGACCTAAAATACGTATAACATGTAGTTCCATCCGTCGTGGATGTTATTGCTGTGCCAAATCCGCATTACCAACACTATAACGAACGACTTTGCGATTCAGCGCGCGCGATAGGAGACGATCGGATAAATAAACATATGACTAGAGTGTGCATACCTAATAAAGTGACGACTCGGCGACGAACACGACGCGCGTAATGGATTTTATCCGTTCTCGTTATTAATATTACTTGGCGCCGAAATGAAACTCATTTCCTAAAATCGTATTGACGACAACGCGCAATTTATCAGTTCTAACGCGCTTTATATAACAGTGGTTTAATAATAATATATAATAACAATAAGTTCTTCATAACGCGTCGGTGGGTCGGACTTATTTATTACATCGATATAATATTATCACTAACCTCGGGCCGTCGTCGACTCCATTGACGACTGTTTTCATTCGGCGGGTCCGAAACATGTCACAACGTATTTCGTGCTGGTACACTCGAATAAAAACACCACAACACGCGGGCAAACACGCCGGAACGATTATTTCACTACTCACGCGAACCACGATATTACTATGATACGTTTGTTTTTGGCGGACGGTAAAATTCAAAAGCCGTTTTGGCGAACGGCGGCGGCGCACCGCGAAGGCGACCGAGATGGAAATATGCTTAACACCGAATATCGATAGTACAAACGGCGGCGATCACACCGACCACGGCGAATACGATACGAAACGACGACGTCAAAAAACGAACACACGAAGCCTTTACCGGCTTGGATTAGACGTAGTCCGAGCCTCGACGGAATCGTTGAAACTCCGAAGGCGACGGCCATTACACTCGCGTAATGGATCGCGCACCGAACGCGACGGCGGCGACGATACGATAGGAAAAATACGGTGAACACCGAATATCGACGGTACGGTAGTATTTAAGCGACGAAATAATTTGGTTGCGCCCACGCGACCGCCGTGAGACGTGCGATTATTCGTCGATAAATACTATTACCATCGACGCGAAACGAAATTTTGAAACCGAGAAACGAGACAATGGCGGTCGGCATAAAAATCTCGAAACACGGACCCGTTCGGAGAAGCCCACCAAATACACGCGAACCGACGAAGACTGAAGGGACAACGGAAAGGAAATCCCCGCGTCGTCGGCCGTTAAAACGGTTGAGACGAACAAGCCAATAAGAATAATTCACGAATCATGGAAAGTGATTTTTTTCGTAACGGTTTTTTGTTTACCGAGAATCCTTACCGCGGTATCCGGAGTTGCGTCCGCAGCGCGCGACCCCGTCGTCGTCGTCATCCCGTCACGGCGGCCACGCGGCCACGCTAATATAGACCTAGCGTCGCATTCCTCATTCGCTCGACCGAGTGGCCGTTGAATTCACTACTACTATACTCGCAATTTATCAGGTCCAACGCGCGTTGTGTAACGGTGGTTTAATAATAATATATAATAATAATAAGTTTTGTATAACGCGTCGGTGGGACGTACTTATATTTTACATCGATTTAATATTATAATATATTATCTATCACTAACCTCGGGCCGTCGTCGACTCCATTAACGACCGTTTTCATTCAGCGGGTCCGAAACATGTCACAACGTATTTCGTGCTGGTACACTCGAATAAAAACACCACGGAACGATTCACTACTCGCGCGAACCACGATATTACTACGACACGTTTGTTTTTGGCGGACGGTAAAATTCACAAGCCGTTTTGGCGACGGCGGCGGCGCACCGCGACCGAGATGGAAATATGCTTAACACCGAATATCGATAGTACAACGGCGGCGATCGCACCGACCACGGCGAATACGATACGAAACGACGACGTCAAAAAACGCACACACGAAGCCTTTACCGGCTTGGATTAGACGTCGTCCGAGCCTCGACGGAATCGTTGAAACTCCGAAGGCGACGGCCATTACACTCGCGTAATGGATCGCGCACCGGACGCGACGGCGGCGGCGATACGATACGAAACGACGACGACGTCAAAAAACGCACACTCGAAGCCTTTACCGGCTTGGATTAGACGTCGTCCGAGCCTCGACGGAATCGTTGAAACTCCGAAGGCGACGGCTATTACACTCGCGTAATGGATCGCGCACCGGACGCGACGGCGGCGGCGATACGATATGAAAAATACGTGAAACACCGAATATCGATGGTGCGGTAGTCTTTTAGCGACGAAATAATTTGGTTGCGCCCACGCGACCGCCGTGAGACGTGCGATTATTCGTCGATAAATACTATTACCATCGACGCGAAAGGAATTGTAGAAACCGTGTATCGAGACTATGGCGGTCGGCATAAAACTCGAAACACGGACCCGTTCGGAGAAGCCCCAGACATAAACGCGAACCGACGAAGACTGAAGCAATGGCGGAAGGGTAATCCCAGCGTCCCCCGAAACGGTTAAAAAAATGAACAGCCAATGACAATTATTCACGAATCATGGAATGTGATTTTTTTCGTAACGGTTTTTTTGTTTACCGAGAATCGTTACCGCGGTATCCGGAGTCATCGTCCCGTCACGGCGGCCACGCGGCCACACGGCCACGCTAATATAGACCTAGCGTCGCATTCCTCATTCGCTCGATCGAGTGGCCGTCGAATTCACTACTACTATACTCGCAATTTATCAGTTCCAACGCGCGTTGTGTAACGGTGGTTTAATAATAATTATTAATATATAATAATAATAAGTTTAGCATAACGCGTCGGTGGGTTGTACTTATAATTTACATCGATATAATATTATTATCACTAACCTCGGGCCGTCGTCGACTCCATTGACGACCGTTTTCATTCGGCGGGTCCGAAACATTTCACAACGGCAAACACACCACGGAACGATTATTCACTACTCGCGCGAACCACGATATTACCATAATTCGTTTGTTTTTGGCGGACGGTAAAATTCAAAAGCCGTTTTGGCGAACGGCGACGACGTTCATACACTTCACGTTCTACACTCGCGTAATGGATCGCGCACCGGACGCGACGGCGGCGGCGATACGATACGAAACGACGAAGACGTCAAAAAACGCACACTCGAAGCCTTTACCGGCTTGGAATAGACGTCGTCCGAGCCTCGACGGAATCGTTGAAAATCCGAAGGCGACGGCCATTACACTCGCGTAATGGATCGCGCGCACCGGACGCGGCGGCGGCGGCGATACGATACGAAACGACGACGACGTCAAAAAACGCACACTCGAAGCCTTTACCGGCTTGGAAAAGACGTCGTCCGAGCCTCGACGGAATCGTTGAAACTCCGAAGGCGACGGCCATTACACTAGCGTAATGGATCGCGCACCGGACGCGACGGCGGCGACGATACGATAGGAAAAATACGGTGAACACCGAATATCGACGGTACGGTAGTATTCAAGCGACGAAATAATTTGGTTGCGCCCACGCAACCGCCGTGAGACGTGCGATTATTCGTCGATAAATACTTTTACCATCGACGCGAAACGAAATTTTGAAACCGAGAAACGAGACAATGGCGGTCGGCATAAAAATCTCGAAACACGGACCCGTTCGGAGAAGCCCACCAAATACACGCGAACCGACGAAGACTGAAGGGACAACGGAAAGGAAATCCCCGCATCGTCGGCCGTTAAAACGGTTGAGACGAACAAGCCAATGAGAATAATTCACGAATCATGGAAGGTGATTTTTTCGTAACGGTTTTTTGTTTACCGAGAATCGTTACCGCGGTATCCGAAGTTCTGTCCAAGGCGCGCGACCACGGCGTCGTCGTAGTCCCGTCACGGCGGCCACGCGGCCACACGGCCACGCCAATATAGACCTAGCGTCGCATTCCTCATTCGCTCGACCGAGTGGCCGTCGAATTCACTACTACTATACTCGCAATTTATCAGGTCCAACGCGCGTTGTGTAACGGTGGTTTAATAATAGTATATAAAAATAATAAGTTTTGTATAACGCGTCGGTGGGTCGTACTTATATTTTACATCGATATAATATTATAATATATTATCTATCACTAACCTCGGGCCGTCGTCTACTCCATTAACGACCGTTCTCATTCGGCGGGTCCGAAATATTTCACAACGTATTTCGTGCTGGTACACTCGAATAAAAACACCACGGAACGATTCACTACTCGCGCGAACCACGATATTACTACGACACGTTTATTTTTGTCCGAGCCTCGACGGAATCGTTGAAACTCCGAAGGCGACGGCCATTACACTCGCGTAATGGATCGCGCACCGGACGCGACGGCGGCGGCGATACGATACGAAACGACGACGACGTCAAAAAACGCACACTCGAAGCCTTTACCGGCTTGGATTAGACGTCGTCCGAGCCTCGACGGAATCGTTGAAACTCCGAAGGCGACGGCCATTACACTCGCGTAATGGATCGCGCGCACCGGACGCGACGGCGGCGGCGATACGATAGGAAAAATACGGTGAACACCGAATATCGACGGTACGGTAGTATTTTAGCGACGAAATAATTTGGTTGCGCCCACGCGACCGCCGTGAGACGTGCGATTATTCGTCGATAAATACTATTACCATCGACGCGAAACGAAATTATGAAACCGAGAAACGAGACAATGGCGGTCGGCATAAAATTCTCGAAACACGGACCCGATCGGAGAATCTACTGACATTAGCGCGAACCGACGAAGACTGAAGCAACGTATGGGAATAGCAGTCGACCCGCCCGCGTCAACCAAAACCGTTAAAAAATACGAACAGCCCATTGGCTGATGATTTACGAATTCATGGAAAGTATTTTATTTTTTTTAACGGACGTTTTTTTAAACTACCTCCGGACGAACGACCGCGACCGCGGTGTCCAGATTTTCGTCCGCAGCGCGCGACCACGTCGTCGTCGTCCCGTCACGGCGGCCACGCGACCACACGGCCACGGCCACACTGAAACGCTTGCGCGTCGCGTTTTATATTGCTTATATTTATTATTATTTGTCGCGCCGCCTGCAGTGCCGTGATAACTCGTCGTTGTCGGCGTTTTTTACCGAAATAGTATAATAATAATATTCTGTTTTTTAGTAGATATAATTCGAACATAGCCGAACGCTCGGCGGAACGTGACAATGAGTGATTTGAATCGAAAAAGTTTAGTTCGGCGCTACTGGTATGTGTTTGTGTACGCGCGTATATGCAGTGACGTTTTGGAAATAACGCGCGTATCTGGGAGCGAACAAGGCAAGGAGGAAAATTCAAATTAATATTCGTGCAACGCCCTTTTTAATTTAAAATAATAATAAATCTAGAAGTATACAGATGGCTCGGAATCGAGTTTCTTTTTAAACGAGTAAATCTACAATCTAAATATCAAGTTTGAAAACTAAATTTAATATACTACCCATGTATAACAGTCGAGACACGCGTCATATACAATTTATTACACAGTAGTGGGTAATAATGAAATTTAAATGTATAATATATTATAGTTTGCAAAATGAACGGATATTTTTCACTAACCTGCCGGGGTTTCCGTTTCCCGCCGCTCGCTTTCCGTCTGATCTCCGTCGTCGCCCGCAAACACGTCGACACTATTTCGGTAATTACGTATTCAACACATCCGTAAAAGATTTCGATTTTTCGTCAGACGTACTTCGGCGGTTCGCACCCGCGGCGGCGACGACGATGCACAAACGATGAGATCGAAAGTACAGATACGTACATCTATACATTTTTATACATACACAAATGTTTATTCGCACCGACGGCCCGAACGGACGTTTTGGCGGCCGCGGCACTAATCACACACGCACTGGGCGACGACGCGGACGAGACTGTCGTCGAGTGACAATTTACGCCGATCGTGTGCACACAAGACGACCGTGGTATCTGTCGTCTCGGCCGATAACGTACTTTTCGCCGGAATGCCGTCGGCCGTATCGAAAATAACCTACCCGCATCGTGCAGGCACCGCGGTGTTGACGATATTTCGGAGAAAAGTTTTTCGACCGACGATTATTGGGTTTTTTCTTTCCGCGACGATTTCGCGGAAAACAAAGAAATCGCACCACCATGCAGAGCCGGACAGCGTCGTATACGCTCTGGGTGTTTATTTTTCTCTCACAAACTCAAAGTTTTCAGCTGACGAAATAATCTGAACTCGTCGATGAACAGCGTGTGCGTCGGGCTAGGCGCTTTTTAACTTACTCTGCGAACTTCTCCCCCCCCCCCCCGAATATTCAATAAAATAATAATAATCGTATAGTGTTCGACGCGGTTAAAGGTAAAATGTTTCTATGACGAATTTATTAATATTATTTTATATTATCATATTACGCGTTGTCGTTGTATTTATTGTTATATAATCTCTTTTTTTTTTATTTATTATATACTTTTTCACAGATGCAGTTTTAAAAACAAATTTATCTTCCAAATTAGTTTTTATTATTAGTATCAATAATCAACGATAGTTTATATTATGCAGATAAAATACAATTTATATACGTTTTGTGTGTTATGTATACCCAGCCAGTAACATCTGCGTCCGCTCATGTCGATAGAGAGTGTGATTTTATTTTTCAAATATCCGAAAATATTTTCAAATCAGATTATTCATAGTTGCAACGCATTGTTTTGTCACAATTAAGTTATTACAACGAATGGTGTGGTTTTTTTTTCGTTGAAATTTGACAATTATGTTAGATTGTTAATCATCAAACACATTAATCGTATCACACAATCGTTAAACACGTTAATAATACACGGAAAAGGTTCGGGGCGATCGCCGATCGATTATTATTATTTCGTTTAAAATTAATTTTATATTTGTCGGTACTTGCATAATTCTAGGTACTAGCGATTAGGTCGGATCGTCGCCTTTGATCGATAACTACGATAACAATAATAATTATGACTGTCGGCCGTCTGTTTTGAAAGTCTCGTTTGGACGATATTTAATTCACTATTCAGCCCACCCGTGACCGTTGTGTTGAATACGTATTGTGTAAAATAGCCGAGTCAAAATGAGTAAAAAACGAAGCGAACCCGAATATTAGTAGTACTCTACATGACTGTATCAGTATTAAATCACTTGAAAGGGAAATTTGTGCGCGCATGTTTTAAGCGTGGTTTTTTAAAGTGACCTTTAAAATCCGGCAGACTGAAAATTTTATATTTTGATAATCTACAATAATAATTGAATTATTGTAAAACGTTATTATTATTTTAGAACGTCGTACGGGTCTGTTGTTTCGATAAAATCAGTATTCTTTATTATAATGTTGTATGATAAAAAAAAAGTCCAAGTATAATTATTGAAAAAACGTTCTACCCCTTCGAAACGAGCCGCTCTAGCCCATACATATAGTTCGACGTGAAATTCACCGCTGCGTCGGGTTAAGTAATTATTTATCGCGTTATACGTACGCCATTGAATTGGCGAAATAAAAACATGTTGTGCGCAAACTAGCCGTATATCGTTGTGTTCGGGGGAGAAAATCGCACGTGTGTAAACCATTAACGGCTGGCGCCCGCCGCCGCCGCGCCGGCGAGAATACACAGGGTGTTATACGAGCGTCTGACAAATGCCAATAACTTTAATTCTATTCTACGTTTTAAAAGTTCTCTCTTTGTTTTGTTCCCCCCCCCTCCCTCAATAATTTGTTTGCTTCTGAACTTGAAGTATACCTACTCTTAAATAGATTTCTATCATAAGGAAATTGAAATTGAAATAAAAATATAACATTTTATCGTAATATTTTATAGATACGATTTTTAGAAAAATATATTTTTAAAATATTTTGAACACTGTTAGATCATTAGTTTTCAAACGCTTTTTCGAGTTTGTCGAAATTCGAGTATTTCTCTTGCTAATCGATATATTATCAACGTAATGGATCAATGACCGGTCGCCGATAATAAACGAAAGTGAAAATTTCGTAATTATCATAAAATCAACGACTAATCGGTTATAAATATGTCTAGGGCTCGGAATTGCATATTTTTCTGTACGCTCTCGATTTATAGAAAATAAAGAAATCCGAACTATACAATGGCGAGTTGAAAAATCGAAAATTTAAAATGCTTATTTTGCATATTATGTCAATTTTAGCAAAAAAAGTACATATTATGTCATTGTTTTTATACGCATATTATGCTTTTTTTATATTTTTCTAAAAAAATTGATTTTTTTTCATTCTTAACCTGTATAATATTTCAAAACTTTCATAACTCAAAATTATCAACATAGGTGTATTTATTGTAATCGCATTTAGTCGATAATATGCCAAAATACTTATTTTTATTACAATCTTATCGTCGATAAGTTATCGTAAATATATTTATTGTTTCTTCGTTTATCGTTGGTATACTTGTTGTAGAAATGTAGACGAATGAAGTTTTACGGTTTTGTTCTAGACACCGTCGTATCGTTAGCAGGTATAGTGCCGTATTTGTTCAATATTATATTATAAGTGTCGTATTTCGATTTTATTTTTATAATATTTCATTAAAATACCAAAAAAACATTAATTTACATAGATATTTAAGAGAATATGGAGACGTATTTTCATCTGACGGTGATATTCTATTTTGCAAAGTGTGTGCAATCAAAGTGAACGCAGAGAGAAATTTATTAACAACATCGTATGTATTTTATTTTTTATTTTTGAATTCGGAATAATTGTTTTGCATATTTATTAAAACTTTGCATATTATAAACATTTTTAATGCATATTTTGCCTTTTTTAGCTCCTACGACTTTCGAGCCCTGTTAATGTAGGTTTTCTTTTTTTTTTTACCACAAAAACAAGTCATCGAAATCCGGACCCCAGTGGTTTTCAATTGGTCAGATATTCGTGTCACACCCTGTATTTTACCTGCTCGCCTACGCCGAGACTGAGACGTGATGGTTGATACGACAACGGGCGCCGCCGGGAGACGTGGTGCTGCACCGAGCGCGTGTTATCGATTCCGTCCGGCGGCGGTGTCACTGGAGGACGGGGTGCATTTCCTCGATGCACTGTGCATCAGAACACGCTGCAACTCGTACGAGAGACGTATTTAGAAGCACCAGAATTTACGCGCTAAAACCTATTGAAACGCGCTTTCACTCGAGCGCTCGAAAATCAATTATATTCGCTTGAATACTATTACGTTCTAAAATTCACCCTTGTTTTTATTTTTTTCGTTACGCATCTATTCGAGTAAAACAAAAACCTTTTTGTAATATTTCATTTTTTTTAAGTAGTTTTTTACGTTTAATAGAAAAAAAATACCGCTCGTTAGATGTCATGTTATTTTCATTTTACACATTTAAAAACGAAACTTTTTTAATACTAATAAAATTAAAATGTTATCCAAGTTGAAATACAAATTCACAAAATAATATCAATTTATTTCAAATGTACAGAAATCTATACGAGTCTAGAGTACTAGTGGATCCCACGCTTGTATATATTTCAAGATTGATGTTTTGTCATCAAAATATACATTTTGTAATAACTATTTATTATGACAATTTTTTTTCTCTATTTAAGTAATCTACAAACTTTACATGTGTTTATACGATAAATAGGGTTTTTGTATGAACTTAATATAAAAATAACGTTTATAACGGATAAGTAAGGCACCCATCGGTGACACCCAGCATGTATATTAATTTATTTTTTTATTTTCAGTTACTTAGTAATAGAGGTGAAAAAAAATACTTATTGGAATGAAGTTAAGAGGTCTCTGCACCGTTTTCTTTTTAACCTACAAAGTGGTGTGTCAGAAGACAATTTTAAAATGAGAAGATTGTTTTTATTCGAATGGAGTGCAAATGCTCCCAGGTCATATATAAATAATTTATAATAATAATACATTAACGGCAATATCATTTGTTTATCTTTTTATAACTATTGTACGCTTCGACGACGTATTGATTTGGATCTAACAAAAAAAAGTACTGCAATTAACACATTTTAATTATTTTAAGTTTTTTTTTGTAATTTATTTATAATATTGAGCGTCCCTCGAGAATTAAGTAATCGTAATATTGCTTCGTGTCACAAGGATAACCAAATCTTGATTTTTATTTTATTTCTTTGTGCGCTCTAAAAGTTTTAATAATCAATTTTTATTTTTTTTAAATCGAAATGTGGTCTTTTTATCGGGTTTGTTTTTTTTTTTTTTTTTTTAAAATATTGACGGTTCGACTTTTTCTGTTCGTAAACGCTTTCCGTAAAATGAATATTAATAAAAAAAAAAAAAAATCTGTGTCAAACATAAATACTCTTCGTGTTTGTGCTAAACGAATATTATGTGCAACGACTCGATAACGAATTATATTGTATTCGCACGCTTTGTCCTAGAATAACGTCATAGTAGTTCGAGTAAAACAATTTTTATCATAAAACATTAGACCAAAAAAATAATAAAAAATAAAACCCGTTTTCCTACGATATATATTATAAAATTAAGGACCGCGTCGGACGCAAATCCGTTATGATGCGCGTTAATTTATTTAAGACTTTCCGTCGTAGTGTGTAAATACGGAAAGGGTTTACTTTACACACACACGCTGTTTGGCGAGAGAGTGTTTCACACGTAATACTATAGAAAACAGGCTGAAGCAGGTGTATAATGTAATAATATTAATATGTACCCACGTCGTGTTTAAGTGTTTATTATATACAGTTGTATACATAGCCATAATAATAGTTTTATACTCGAAAGGTTATGAGGTTATATGTTAAAAACACAACTATCATATACATATATATATATTATATTGTTTTAATTTTTTCAACTCGACTGTATACGAGTATATGTGTACCGGGTTAATTTGAGTACGATTTAATAGCCGCATAACCAGAAACCGACTTGAATATCGTATGATTGGAATTAACCACCATTTTAGGCGCCGAGTATGAAGAAAGCAATGTTGTACCTATTTGGTTTTACAAGCGTGTACAAGGAAACAAAAACATAAAAAAAAAAAAAAGGAAAAATTAAAAATACCGCCGCCGCCGCCGCCGACAAGGCTGATCAAACAAGACGTAAAGTTTTTTTTTTTTTTATTTTTTTTTTATTTTAAAAGGTAATTTTGATGTTTTTTTTTTTTTTTTCTCAGCACGAAGAGGAAACACGTGAAACCGAACCGAAAAACATTAGGAACTAATGATAGGTGGCGTATATAGGTATAAATGTAAAATTGCATTATCTCAAGACGATGGTTATTTGTGATTTTTTTTTTAATTTCGATAAAACCGTATAGTGATATTATAGGTTTTACGATTTGCAAACCGTTTCATCTGTATAGGTCGTGTTGAACATATTTTATAACACGAACGGTATATTTAGCCATCATATTTCTTCTCGTCGTACGAGCATTGATTATATATTATTATAGCAGTATCAATAATCAATAACGATTCGTGGTCTTACAGTTACAGAAATATTCGGATAAAGCTATTTAGCAGATCGACGAACGTCGACGACGACGTATTTCTCTGATCGTCTTTATTCCGATTGTTCAATCTCGTACGCAAACGCGTACGTCATAATGTATTTGAGACGTTCATTCGGGATTAGATTTGGGATTATTTTTTATAATTATTTATCGTCGTTTAAAAACTGAAACACATACGTAGACCGAGTGAACAAATAAGGAATGATTGCACTCGGAACCAGTAACTTACACGGCATCGGCATCTTACCGGTACTAATATACCTATATATGCCATCGCCCGGTGCGTTCGCTTTTATGATTGATTGTAAATTTATAAACGATATCGCACATGCCGGCGAAACATTCTTTAGTCTAGTTTCGCGCACGACACATACGAACGAGTTATTTTTTATGGATTCGGGAATTATTTTTCTCTGCTCTTATTCCGTGAAAAATCAACTCGAATCCGTCAGATGAAAAGTAAATACGTTACGATAGGCGCGTGAGCAATAATAAGTCTAATAATGACACGAGTGTCAAGACCAGATAACAGAACGAAAATCATACGTATGGATGAAATAAACATAGAAAAAAAAAACAACAACGAGATAAATAAATAAAATTGATCTTTTATTCAGACAAACACGATTATTTGAATACATGGTTTGGAAAAATGAAAAAGTTATATAATACTTATTAATAGCTGTTTTGTTGTTGGTTTTATATGTTGCGTATTACTTGACATCACGACTTCATATAAAGTTATGAAATTAGGAACCGCGACAGGGCCGATAAAAAAAGTGGAAACAAAAAAAAAACTACAGCAACGAATTATATAGGAAAAACAAGACTGAGTAAGAATAAAAGAATATTATTGGTTTTCGTCCTGATTTCTTTGGATTTAAAATCTCACTTCGTGAGAACACGGCACGTCGTCATGACACAATACGAGACGAAAATAATACGTTTCTCTGTTTCTGCCGCGACAGTCTCTCCGTTTACGACTAATCGACGACGACGGGGTCCGGCGAGGGCAGGATTAAGGAGATGGCGGAAACGAACGCCGAAGCCTGTCGAAACGCGTCGTACGTTGTTCCGGGCGGGTTCTTCTCGGGAAACGTCCGGCCGTAGACGTCGCGATATATCAATATAATAATTATTACTGCGATATCACTCGAAGATACGACGCGAGAGCAAAGACCTCGGGGAAAAAATTCAAACGGCGGCGGCGGCGGCGTGTCGCGTTTTACAGCCTGACCCGCGCGGTGGATTTTTCGCCGCACTCTGACGACTAGGCGCGATGTGTCGTAAATTATAATAATCATAATATCATCGATAATTTGTATTCTTCGCGTCGTCGTCGGGGAATTTTTCTCGCGCGTCGATCGCCGCTATACTTTGGTTCGTAATATCACATTAACCACGATGACGGTTTCGCCGCGTCACTCGCGTATTTATCTTTAGACGGTAATATTAGTCATGATTTTTTTTTTTCCTTTTCTCCCGCCGTAATCGATAATTCCGATCTTTCATGACGCGTGTGTCGTGCCTACTGCAATATTGCCGCAGTGAGTATAACAATATCGTCCGCATTGTTAATTGCCGTGTAATTAACCACAATGCGTTAGCGATACGAATTCTTGCGCACACCGCGATAGTAATTACTGTATCAATACGTCTCTATATCGCTGACGGAGTCTACGTCGATTTCTATGGTGACGAGGAGGAGCTCACGTTTAGGAAAACGTTTGAAAAGTTACGAACGCGATTCGCTCGTCGTTTCTCCGTCCGTCGTACCCGATCTGATTCGGTTACACTGAAAATACGAGCCGAAGTACGCGTCATAATAGATTGGAAATTATCGTGGAAAAAGTGATAAAATATGTGCAAAATATTGAATCATACCAAACGTTCGCGAAATATATAATTACTCTTCTTCAACGAGAACGATCGCGCACGTTTCTTATAGGATTTCACGCGTATTTAGAGGACGGCGAGAGGGTGCGGATTGCGTCGTCGGTCAGAAAATGTCAACGGTCAATCTATTTGAAAAACAGCGATTGAAAACAGATGCGATCAAGTGTTACGTAGTACTTTGTTCGTGTTTAGCCTTTGACTTAATAAACATTTGACCATTGAACTCGTACGGATTGTACAGAAATCGAAAGAAAAATGAAAGCCACTCGATTACAAATTCAGAAGGTATCGGACAGTTTTTTTTTCGTAATAACTAGAAAAACATGGTAGAAATGTTTGGGCTTTGTGTCGTCAAATAATTATCCGTATACCCGGAGCATCGGATCACCAAACACGTCATGACGAATCCGCTGCGTAGTACAATAATTATTAACAATATGCGCATAGAATTCGCACTCGCGCGATAATAGTGTTGTGATAATAACGCGCGTTTCTGTCGTCGTCGTCGACGACGGCGGCGACGGAGTTTATCGATTTTTTTATAAAAGCAAAACGCGAGGTACGCGCGAATATAATAACAATAATATAATAATAACAACGTAATATAGTAGTAGGACGCGACGACGTATTTCCGCGTTTCAGTCACACACGCACACCACACATTGAATCGCACAACCGTGCACCGCGGGGGAGACACTTATTCGCGTCTATTGTGATTTTAACACAGTATAATAATATTCTCTCTCTCTCTCTCTCTCTCTCTTCAAAACCCAATCGGCAGCGTTCACCTATACAGTCTCGTCCTTTGACAACAGGATTTACTTCGTTCGAGTGTACGCGTAATACACATATATACGTGTCTGTGTATATAAATATAAAAATATATACTCGCACAATTGGGGGAGAGCGTGTCGTACGGTTTGTTCTCTCGTGTCGTATGAGTGTACAGGGTGTTCCGTCTGACGAACTGTCAGTTTTGTTTTTTCTCTCTTTTACATTTTAGAGTTTTTAAATAATCGCCACGATTCCCAATAACGTTTAATATAAATCACGTTTTTAAATGGATTTTGTGAAATTGTATTTTAATACATCAAAAAAAAACCCTCAAAAACCAATTCTGTAAACGCGATTTTCGGAAAACGTCGGCGTTTGAAGTTTTCGATTCGGTCGCGTCGTCGTCGTTAGTTTTCAAACAACTCTCGAAGTCGTCAACGTGTAAAATCGAAAGTTTCGGTCGACTCGACGACGAAAAAATAATCACAGATTTACCAAAATATATATTTTCGTCGGAAAACGTCTGTTTCGGACGTTGAAAGGAGTGTGGGGAAGAAAATATTCGTTTCTTTATCGTACGACAACCGTGGCGCGAGGTTTTCGAAAGTAAATAAAGACGAGCGGGATATGAGTGTTGTTCGGTTGGTCTCGGCGCGCGGACACCCGGTATAGTGCGACGAAACTGTGGCGCGCGGCAGATACGGATTTCGACGAAACTTTATAAAAACAAAATCGATAGAAACGGCCAACGCGACCCTCGCGCGTCCCGGGGGCAAACGAATCGCGAGCGTAGGAAAATATTACTGCTCTAGGAAGCTGTGTGAAAAACGTCCCCTACATATACGGTACATTATATATATATAAGTGTATATAATAAACTCGCACGCGCGTCTGGTGCAGTGCAGCAAAAGGGAGACGAGCGTTTCGAAACTATCCAACACAATAGCGGCGAGACGACGCTGAAATCACGTAATTATAGCTTTTGTCTTTAACCGCGTGGACTATTATTCGTTCGGTCTGCTGTCTTTGTCGTAGCGTTTGAAATAAATATTATGCAAACGCCACGTGTCCGTCTCCGCCCCGAATTATAATCGACAAACGAAACGCGCCCTTAAAGTCAAAAACATCAGTTCGCCTTCGATCCGCTTCCGTTTTTTTAAAAACACTTTATTTGTCGTTCGAATCGTATTCGAATAATCGCACGCGTCGGTTTACATTCGATTTTACATATCGTTTTTAAAAGTTTGTATAATAAAAAAACTACATTTTGGATCGAACGTTTTTCGTCGGGTTCTGAGTTTATTCGAGTACATTTTGGAGAAGAAAATCATTCGAGTTTGGTATTTCAGACAGCTTCGAGTGATCAAATTTTTTAGGGTTTTACGAGTTTCTATTCGTACGGGTTTAAAACCGGACATTTTAAACTCTATATCGGTCTAGACTACAATATATCGTAGCTGTTCGATAAAACGCATATAATTTTATACTTTACAAGTCTGGATAATATTAGACTATGATTCATTTTTTTTTTCTGCAGTAAAATGTACGTCCTGCAGTGTAGGACAACGTGTATTTTATGAATTATTTTCAAATCTTATTATTCGCGTTTTATCGTTATTTATCGTCCATCGTTCGACGTGATATAAATAATAAACAGCTATTAAACGTCCTTAAACGTCCTCGAATCGCGTGCCGCGACTATTATTCGGTTTCCCGTTCGCCACTATTTAACATGTATAGTCGATGGGTAACGATATTATTATAATTACTAACGACGCTTTTTGCGCGTTCGCCCGTAGTCGACCGATAATCCGAGATTATCATCATCGTATCATTATAATATTATTCGGAATCGAAATATCGAGAAGACGTATTTTAACAGTGTTTTATATCGTCCGCGTCCGTCGCGCGCCGACGGAAATGATAAAAACCAAAATCGGTTGGCAAATATAGGGTGCGTGTGCGCGCATCGCCCCAAACGTCTCGCGTTTAACCTGAGGGTTATTCTTCTATACTTCTTTCTACTCCCTTCGTTATTCTTACGAACTTAAATGACGCTCGAGGATTAGGTACGCCCAAGTCGTGTCTCGCGCGTCCGTGACGAATAGGCGGTCGTTTGAATTTGACAAGTTAATTGGGTTTCATTATGCACATCCGCGATAGAATAATATTGTAAACGCGGTACAGATATAATATTTTCGTATCGGCTCGATCGTTCAGAGCGAAACCTCTGTCTCGTTCGTCAATATTAATACGAACGATTTGTGCGCGTTTTTCATTGTAATCCGTACTTTAAACGTGTGACGGACTTGAGTAAGCCTCCGGTAAAACAGATTAAAAAGAATGAAAAATGGTGATATTTTTCTTTCTCGCAATACGATTGAAAGCGTCGGTTCGGAAATCCGAATTTTGTAATTTAAAAAGTATTGTAAAATGATTGAAATTAAAAGACTATTCGATACAATATGGATATTTTATTACGACGTAACAAGAGCAATTTAAAGTTATAAATGGGGAGAACGAGTTGAAAGTTTTCGCTCACCCCTCTCACAAAATGGACGAAGAGGCCTCTGAAAATGACCGTCTCCACTCGTAGGTATGTAGTTCCGGCACTACAAGTCGAATAACAAGCACGCGATGAGTCGCGCGACAAGGTCGCTCGAATCGGAAGAACAGGAAAACAAATGTCGAAATAGAAAAAACGACAATGGCACACGACGGCATCAAACGGCTAGCGATAAATCACGATCTCTCGAACGGTCGCACGAAAAAAAAGACGACTGTTGAAACAAGAAATCGACCAAACAAATAATCGAACGGGTGATGCGTTGTTGTTGAGTAATTATTATTATTACTCATGGGTCGAATAATAAAATGTTATCTAATTGTCTAGTTGAGCCACTGGGAGGAAAATTAATTTCAAAATAATTTCTATCGTCGCGTGAACAGCGAGTATACGATACCAAATCAAATGAAATTGTTATTTTTCGAACGATTTCGAGGAAAATATCCGGGCGTATTTTTATCGACTTGCAAACGAAAAAAAAACGTACTTTGAAATTGAAAATTTCACGACAACAACAGTAGCGAAAATAAGGAAAACATAGTACTAAATATAAATCGCATAATACTCTCTGAATCATCGTAAGACGAAACAAGTTATTTATACGTATGCTATATTTGTAGAGACGAAACTACAAAATTAATCAAAATCCCGGCCTTATGAATACGACGCGTTTTTCGTTTGCGTAATGTTTAGTAAGAAATATTTTGTTTCATTTGAATGTTACGATATAGTTATTACCCACTGTTGCACGTAATATGCTACAAAGTTGAAGTCAAGTGTAAAAAAGTTTCAAATTTAGATTTTTTTATTTGAAAATTTAAAAAAATTGCGCATCGAAGGGTTAATAGTGTTGAACTTCGCGAATTCAATGAATTTATCGAGACATTTCTTCGAGGGAATTTACAGAAAATGTTATGGTTTGAAATTGAATTTTCTCTTTTCATCACACTATCCATTCGTTTGTCTCGATTGCCTATCTAAACAGTCTTTATACAACAAGTCTATAAGCTAATAATCGCTATAAATTTTTCAACGTTTGTATTTTTATTCGTAATGGAAGTTTTAATTGCTACGGTACGTCATTATACGAGTATATTATGATAACGTTTTTCTTTTTGGCTTTTGCAGAGATCGAACTGCGTTTCGGCTGATCTCCGGAGACAGGAAATTTCCAAAACAGAAATTTCTCAACGACGACGTCACTATATTGATATAGTGACGTTTTGTCCGTACAACAGACGGCAGTGTCGAAAATTAGCAACGAGTTTGGTGGTCCGTCCGCGCATTATAAAACGAACTCGCGTACGCACACGACGCAATCGGGAATAAATGCGGCGCGTACTGAAAAATCTCGAGAACTCGGTTCCGAGACACGATTTCGTAAACGCAATATAATCATTGTGCGCCGGCTGCAGACCACACCGGCTTCGGAAGACGATCGAATATCGTACACGGAATACGCGCGTGCACTAATAGTACATAAATCACCGGCGTTATTCGTATAAGGACCGATGTACAATTTATACAGTAATGCACTACTGGAAACCGCGCTTAGGTATACACATATATATATATACGTAATAAACCGAATACGAAAATATACACTTTGTAATATTACGTTGCGGCAGAGGTGCATTTATTTTAAGGACTGTAATCACTCGAAATGCGTATAATAGATTAATTTTTTTCTTTTTCTTTTTTGTCTTTCAGAGTTCGAAACGTACACAACGACGACTTCTTCCATAGAACACACTAGATTATTAAGAAAATCATTATTCTTATTTCCATATAGGTATTATGTTGTGCGCGCGCGTACAGGGTGATTGTTTCTGGCGAAGAAAACTCGTTACGTTATAATAATCGAAAAGTATTATAGTTGGTTTTTTTTTTTTTAATTTCTTTTAGGAAGATTTAGAGTATGAGCTGCAGATTCGATCATCGTAGTAATTCGAAACCGCCATTATCTTTCCGTTCGTACTTTTTATTTTTTTTTTTGTTACGGTTTGAACCCCGATGAAGTTTTGATTTTCAAACCTATGCGCGAAAAAGACGTATCGAACGTTTCTCGATAATTTTTTACGAATTTTAACTAGCTAGAAAATGTTCACTTTTCAATCGTCACATATAGTCCTTTTCGGGAGGTTTTATTTGAAAACACCAAATGTATTTGTGCTCGTATTTACTCGTGATAAGTGTACGACGACGACGTAATATATGTATACGCTAAAATGTTAGCTGAACGGAAATAAAAAATTCTAGGGAAAAATAAAACTAAATAAAACGTCGCTGCTAAAGAATCAAAAGTAGATACCGTTTTAACGTATAATAATAAACGTTTTTGAAAGTTATCGGAACACAATGACGATCGGTTGCCGGACGGATTTCGTAATTTCCAAAAAAATCCTAGTGTTGTTCTGAGAAACATACTCACCCTGTACATACCACGTCGTCGTCGTGGGCATCTTGTGCATCAGCTACCATTATGTTTTTTTTTTTTTCGCATTAATCGTATCTCTTCTATTCCATTAATTTCGTATCGGTCTCGCCGCACACATAATATTATAATATATAGGTAGAGACTACGTACGTATTATAATATAAAACGTATAGACGTCGTGACATTTGCAAATGAGACAAACATGGAAAAATGTTTATAATACACAGTATACCTACCCGACTATTTCATTCACAAGACGCGTTCATTGTTCTTAGGAAAAAAATACATTTTTTTTTTTTTTCCATCGTATAGGTTTTACATATTATAGAACACACCATTTGAATACTTAACTATACGCACCGCACACGCACACGCAAACCACACATTTATGCGCTCGAGGTTTGTCTCTGGGAGACAAATGTTGGAATCGAAATGCAAATGGCAAATACTACTTTTATTTTACCCATACTTTCGTGTACGCGCTGAGCAGCACACACAAGCACACCTTTTACACGTACGATTACAATATAGCCGCTACGTATTTTCATACAATCGTGTGCGAGGCGGCACTACGGCGGCGCGGCGACGTGGTATTTTTCAACTCGAGTTGACGGAATAAAATCGGAATAAAAGTTTAAAGTCAAATAATAGTCAGCGATAGTTACGAGGTTAGTGGCGTGATAATATACAACTTTCTACTCGGTCGAGTAGATACCAACAATTAACTCGTTGTCCGACTCGAGTCAAGTGAATTATTTTTTTTTAGAAACAGCCGACAACAGCTTGAAATAATAAAAATCGTTAGCAAACGAAAATGAAATACGAAATACAATTTTGGTATTTACAAATCGACTCGATTCGGACGATCCTGCAGGTCGAAAGAAACTTGTAATTTATTTAGCGAATATCGACAATATTCAAAATGGTTATTAGGTATAAGTAACAAATCAAATATAAAAAAATGTAACTTATTCTAACCGTTCATCTAGTTTATGTCTAGGGCCGTTATTGTTGTGGAGTACAAAATGCAACGTCCGACTGCAGTGCAATTCGAGAGCGAAACGACTCTATAATATACTATGCACCCCAATATGCGCAATGGTGATGAAATTGCATGCGTTATAAAATATACGCGCGACCGTGTGATAAATTCGTTTCGTTTTTATGTCGCAGCAACGCTCGCTGCGGTCTGAACTTTTAAATAACGATAATAATAAATAAAATAAAAATCGCGTGCTCTTTCTCTCGGAGGAGGAGAAAAAAAACGCGCAGTGTTTCTCGATGGCGTAGAAATCGTAAAAGTAATAATAAAAAAGAACGAATGCAAGCAGGAAAAAAAAAACTCAGCCTTTCCTAGCAATAAACCCAACAATCAATTACTTCCATAAAAAAAAAATAAAAAAAATAACAAAAAGGCGTGCGTACGTATTTTTTTAATAACACTTTTTGCCGTTCTTATGCTCGCACACACACACGCGCGCGCGCGCGCCGGCGCACGTACGTACGAGGAGAAGAAGAACAGGTTCTATGGAATGTTTTTAGTCTAATTACCCGTGCGACCCAACAAACGGCTCAAAACAACACGACGCGTATCGTGTTCGCATAATAAAAATGGAAGAATGCACAAAAGCGCATCTATCCCGATGCAGTCGCAACAGCAGCAGCAGCAGCAGCAGTGTGTGCATGGTGTGCAGATGATCGGTGAGAATGATCACACAAATGATCGGTCACGATTGTAATGCGAGCGTGTATGTGCAGGACTAGGTATACATTGTAAGTATTATTATAGAAGCGGGATAAAATACCGCGGTGTCTCGCAATGAGATTTTTGTGTTTTTTCCATCGATTTGATATTATGAGCGATTTCTGCTCCTTTTTGAAACGAACCTTATATTATTTCAATTTTCGACCATCCCGCATTTCGGTCACCAATGTGACCTTTTAAAAACAAAATGCGATTCGCTAATCGTTAACAGTTATCAACAGGGCTCGGGACTTAAAGCACTTAAAATCATTAAAATAAGCGCTTAAGAACATCATTATAGGCACTCAAATAAGCATTTAAAAAACTTAAATTTAAGCAAAACTATTTATTAAAAAAAAAAAAACAATAAAATAAAAAATAAATCTTTATCTTTATATTATAAAAAAAATTAAACTTCATTTTCAAGACTGAAGATTTTATGGATTTTCTGAAAAATAAAATGTAAACAATATTTGAAAAATTTTTGAAAAAAAAAATTAATTAAATCTTACCGTCATTATTGCATTGAATGATCAAATGTTTTCTGAGGTTAGGTTAGGACTACGCGACAACGTAGATAAGATAAGAATTATTTTTAATTTTAATTCAATCGAAAACAACTTTGCAGGAGAAAATCATAAAAAAAAGTATAAAAACTGGTCAAAAAAGCAATAATTATCAGAAAAACTGGAAATGAGCATTTTTTTGAAAAATCACTGAAAAAAGCAAAAAAAAGCACTCTCGTGAGTTCAACACTTCAACACTGAACGTGTTGTAACATGACATGCACTTCTATAGCACTCTGCTACATTTTAAGTCAATCCATAAAAATAAGCAAATGCTTCAAGTCCCGAGCCCTGGTTATCAAGTTAACAGTTTTTGCGCTACAAAATTGAATTGCTTCCAGTGTAGTGTCCAATCAAATATACATGTACCAATCCAAGTGCTGCGAGAGTCTCAATGTACCGAGCGCGAATCACTCGAGATTACCGAATCGACTAGAGTCGACTGTAATACGTAAATTATTATCGTCGGAAACGTAATCGTCGTCGTCGTTTCATTGGGCGGCAAGAGCCGTCGTTTACGTATTTTACCCATATAACAACAACAGAGGCGCGTATAACAACGACTCGGTACTATTATTACTTCCGTTCTCCGTACGGAACAAAACGCTTCCGAGAAATACGACTGGAATACTGTGTTGTTTTTTTTTTTTAATAGTTTTTTCGCCGTACTTTGTCGTTTATTATTTTTAACATAGCTGTATACGGAATATATTCGTTATTGTTATATCCAATGTCGTATTATAAATCGCCCGTGATGACCGCAGTCTACGGGCTTTTGAGAGGCGTGCGGACGACGCCGTTGTCTACTAAACTACGCGCCTATATTCCGCAGTATAATAAAATGCGATTGTTATTGTGTTTCCTATAATAATTTCAAAAAAAATTGACATTCGTTATCGACCATTACCGCAGTCGATACGGGAGACGTATTGGAAATTGCGCGTACGCCACCGGCATCATACGAGTATATCATAATATTTATATTATAATAATAACGTACAATCATATTTTATAATGAGAAAATGGCGATTCATCAATTCAACGTACGTATATCATACGTGTACGCGTATGATGTGTGCGCGCCGAGTCGATATATAGGTATATATAATAATATACCGACAATGTGATAGTCTCGACAATGCGAAATATACGCCGACTCGGCCGAGCCAACTCGGACGAGCGTTCCGTTTTAAACGAAATCAGATCACGTTCGGAAATTTAAATATATCATATTCGTTGCGAATGTTTTATTAATTCGTCCGCGATTAGATATTATGCGCGCGCACAACCGATCATCGATCATAGATAATTAACATATCAGTCTTATATACGTACGTATATATACTCGCACGTATATGTATATTATATTATTTTTGTACCGTTAAGGCGTGTGACCATCGGGTAGTTTTAATGAGAACTTTTTTTTTTCACCATCACAAGTAATTATGTGTATTATATATATTATATGTATTTTATTCTCGTCAAGAGTTGGACGTATTTCATTTTGTTCATCGTCGAGGTTTAGATCGGAAAAAAAAAAAAAAAACGTAAACGATTTGCTAAACGATATAATAGGCGATGATATCGCAGTATTTATTATGTATTATATGAAACACACATAGTGCAGTCCTCATGCAGTGCTGCTGGCGGAAGAGCATGTTTCCGGAGAGTTTAAAAACATATTTTCATGTCTTTCGTCCAATTTACATTTCCACGCGTAAATATATTATTAAAAATTGTTATCGTCAAATAGGTAAACCGCAGATGATCACCGACGACGGCAGATGCGCTTTTCACGTCACGCCGTCTTCGAAATAACAATTAAACGTCATAGATCGGACAAGGATATTAACACTTTCAATGCCGACGTTATTTTGGTATATCGCGCTACACGCCAAGCCAATATTTGAAAAACATGGACGCCGTCGGCACTTATCCGACATAATTTAATTTTTCGCACTAAATTGTTTAATTTTAGAAATGTAATGTAATGTTGATAACTACCTAAATTGTTTACTATAATACAACTACAACTATGACATATATTAAAAACAAATGATAATAGTATTAAACGCCCGACATTCAAATACGATATTTTCGGAATCGGGTAAAGTACTCGTCACTGTAACGAAATCACATTTTTTAAAGTAACGTGCCGGTAATTTAGTAATACTTTCAAATGTGTAACGTGCTGTGAGGGGAAATAACTTTCAAACAAATTGTTTGAATAAGCAACGCGTTTAAAATAAATACTACGTTTATTATAAAAAAAAAAAAACAGCTTTTTCGTAGATAACTCAAATCATTACGACGGGAATCGTCTCGAGTGTTGACATTTTCAAATGTAACACCATATATTATTATGTTAGTAATCATTTATAACAAATTCGATTTTCTTTAAGACTTTACGAGCGGTCTTCCTCTAGGTCTCTTTCCCCTCGTTATATAGCAATGCTCCTTT
Organism: Drepanosiphum platanoidis; assembly: GCA_948098885.1. Lineage (NCBI taxonomy): Eukaryota > Metazoa > Arthropoda > Insecta > Hemiptera > Aphididae > Drepanosiphum > Drepanosiphum platanoidis. The sequence goes on from OX402531.1 coordinate 8,549,427, forward strand.
CAACATGCTTCCGTCCGTCATACTCGGCCTGCCCATTGTATCCTTGTCCCTCCGTTGAATCGGACCTCGTCCTCTCTTTAGTAAAGCCCGGTATATCAGGGAGTTAGTTCTTATTTCCCGTTTCTGTTCCGTATTGTTGAACGCGGGTCTGTCCAAGAACTTTCCAATTAGATTATTAAATAAAGATAAAAAAAAAAAAAATCATAACTATTTAATAATAATTTGTCCATCGTTTCACGTCCTATTAGAAATGCTTTTGATTTTTACATAATATTATATTACTGTCAAAAATGTCTCAATGTCGAACAAATTACTTTAGTAAGTGTTGTGTTTTTTAACGCACTCGACAAAACAAAATATAACGTTGCTTCCTCGCTCTACAATATTATGTTTAAAAAAAGCGATTTAAATATTGAAAAATGTGACGAGTAATGTAATAATTGCATTACATTTAAAATGTAACATACCCAACACTTATACTAACGGGCGCGGCGCTGCCCCGCGCTATAATAATTGTGACCATTATATATCGTACGTACCTACATCGGAACGCACCCTGAATAGCGTATAGATAAAAAAAATAATCCGTTCGTGCGCTCGTTTTATATTATTATTATTATTATCGTATCGACTGGGTGCTTATAATCTCGATCGTTAACGATATGATAATATTATTATATGCTCATTAACACGACTATACACAACAATACGACGCGTCAAAACCGTTATTAACGATATTATGATTAATATACAGGGTGTTATCCTGCGCAGTAAATTTCTTAAGCCAGTCACAAATGTCGCCAGGTGAAAATATTTTGTTGCCTAGTTGATGGAGTTTTTAAAGACTTATGGGTGACTTATTAAAAAGATAGTTGAAATTATGTAAAAGAAAACAAATAATTAGGTAATCATTGATATATTTTAACAAAATATCCTCGATATTCGATAAAAAATACATTTAATGAAAACGTTTTTTTTGAAAAACAGTATATATTATTATAAAGTTTGAACTTGGTATTATAACACATTATAATATTTCAATTTATAGAATAAACTTAAACCTCTCTGAATATCAATTGTGTACAAATGTTAAAAATGTTTCAAATTCGATTTAAATACTTCCTCGAAATTCACACTTGTTTTAAATAAATTACAACTTTTTATTTCAGATTACACTCCCGTCGAGTTTTGATTTTAAAATAGTAACCTACAGACTGAAGACTCGAAAAAATTCACAATGCAAAACATTTTTTTCTACGACTGTTGAAATCAAAAACTTTTGTTTTGCATCATTCCACCGACAAATTATAACATGATATACATCGGAGTTCGGTTTTTTCATAGACCAAAAGTGTTTTTGCTCGTACGATCTGCCCGACGGGTATGCGCGATAACGACGGCGTTATTTAAAATTATCAATTGTTCAATAATTATTATTATAAGATTACAGTGAGAAGCCGGGGGGAGTAGTGTAGTCGTACGGACAAATGGATCATGCGAAATAATCTGTTTGGTCGAATTTTCAAACGATTATTTATATTTCCGGTCGATGGGGAGTAAACAAAATCGTACAGTTTCAATTTATGACTTTATTCGTTACGAAACTCGTTATTGAAGAACCAAAACTATACACCGCGGCGTATAGACGATTTCGAAAACTATTCCATGAGAATATTCCAATAGTTCTAAAATAATCACCAGATGAAATCACCCTGTATCCTAACGATTCGTCGATATATCTACGTGGACTCCGCAGAAGCAACACGCATCGCTCGCGCGCGCCGTTGTGATCTACGACACACGCGAGAGCGTTTCGATACGGACTCGCGATTAATTTATATTAAATACGTATACGTTATTCTTGTGTCGCGCGCGCGCAGGAAGGAAAAAAATAAATAAAGTCCGTGACATTATTCCACGCGCTCGCTCGTTGCTCACGCGATGCAAATACGATCTTTGCCGTGTGTGTTTTTTTTCTCGCGGCGTATTTTATTACGCCGTCGTCGCGGGACAAACGAGAAATCCACCTTTTGCGAAAAGCCTTTATGCGGCGCGCGATCGGGCCTTTTAAAAAAGTAATATTATTGCCATCACAAACGGCCGGTTGTTCACAGGCTTATGGTCGCGTACACGCGCAGACCGAGATCGTAAAAATCGTTCTCGCGAAACATCGTGCAAAACGACGAACGCGCTTTCAGGACAAAAAAAAATGTACCGCGTGAATCGAAATTCCGCGATAAATCCAGCTCGTGTGTCCCGAGGACAAACGTCAAAAAAAACTAATTTCAAATTCATATTGTTTTATATTCGTACAAAAGCATTTTCGGTTTGAAAATCATATTTAATGACAACGGAATGACAACTTGCAGTTGCATTCGTACAACATCGACTTCCGATAAATATGAAACGCATTATATTATATACTTCATTATTATTACGCGCGATTATCATCTATCGACCAAAACGGTCGTTGTTTTTTTTTTATTACCTCGCTGTCGCGTGACCGGAAGTGCACGTTTTTTCAATACGCGACTTTTTTTTTTTTTTAACTCAAACGATCCGTTATCTCGATTTTATCTCGATCTAGAGGGACTATTATATAATACTATAATCACCTCGTTAGTCATCACGACACATACGAGTGTCGAAAGCTATTTGGTAATTACTTGAAATGTAACAATATTACGTAATAATTATGAAAATAATTGCGATTATATAACAATAGTATGATAATCATGTAATAACAATAACAACGGGTGGGTTTGCGTGTAATCGAAATCGGCGGAAAATCCTGTATTTTGAGAGCGACCCGGCCAATGAAAACGGAGCTGCTCGCGCCACCCGACCAATGACGATCGAGATGTGCGCGCATGCCGATCGAGCGACAGGAGCAGAGTGTGCGGACGATCAGTATTAGTGTCGACAGCGGTCGAGAGAGAGCTCTTCTCGGTTTTAAATATTTCAGTTATTAATTTTTTCCGTGACAGTCATTAACGCCGTCTTATTCCAACTTGTTTCGTCGACGACAAATCTAAAACTTTTAATCGTGAATTTTTTTTTTTCAATCGTTTTCTAATTTTTTTTTTACCGAATCCGTTTCGGTAAAACTTGTTTCGTCGACAAATCAAAAACTTTTAATCGTGAATTTTTTTCTTCAATCGTTTTTCAATTTTTTTTTACCGAATCCGTTTCGTTATGTGCGACGGCCGCGTTTATATTACGAACGCCGAACCTTTGCAGCAACACACGTCGGGAGGCCGTAAGTAAAAACTTTTATATTTATTTACAGTCTGTAGTAGGTTAATCGGCCGAGTCTCGATTTGTCGTAATTCGTAAAATTATTATAAAACTATTGGATAAATCAATCGTTTTAAAAATTATTAAAAATAAAATAAAATCACCTCGAATTATTATTTTATACTAATACTGAATTGATTTTCTCATTATTTTATATTTTAAACGTATATATTTTAAATATTATGGAAAAAACGTTTCAGTTCATAATAGGTAGGTATTTCGATATAAAAAACTATTACGTCTGTCAAAGTACTTAAATTATATTAAATTATTAAAACTTACATAACTATAAATTTAATTAATTCATTAGTAACGCGTAAGCCGTTATTGTGAAAACAAATTTTACCCGTTAAGTCTGACGATATATTATATAAAACAAAAAAATTAACTCGTTAATAAACTTAAACTTTTTAAACTCCACCCTTCTCGATATCTTATAAATATGATTTCACTCTGTAATCAAGTATCACCATACACCTATTTCTTTCTACGTAGAGATTCGATTTACAGTAGCTCACAATTATTACACTGTTCACCGGTGGCGGAACTAGATTCTTTGAGGCCCGTGTAGAGTTCGGGATTTTTTTTTATAATTAAATTAATTGTAAAATTACGATATTAATTCGAATCGAAACAGAATTACACTTTAAATTCTATTACCTAGTAAAAATCGTATTTTATTTTCATGCGCATTTCGAGTTGAAAATTCGACTTTAACGACTTTGTTGAGTAAAATAACATATTTTATATAACTAAAAATAAACTTTCACGAGGATTTTAGTTAAATTTTTAAATTGTAATTTTCTAAGTTTTAAATCGTTAGGGCCCCCCCCCCCCCTCGTGCGCCGAGGCCCGTGTGAAATCACACTTTTGTCTACTAGTCCAGTCATTTAAGCTCTAAAATTGATGTTTTGAGGAATTAAATCGGAAAGTTTTGAAACTTTGCAAAAAGTTTGGTTATAGGCTCCTGATTAACCAAAAAAAAGTCGCCATCCCTCCGAGGTCCGGAAGTGTCCGCCATCTTGGATTTTATGTGCGATTTTTCAGTTTTTTTAAATTATCTTTGAAAATACTAAGTTTATTTCAAAAATACCTCTATGCAAAAATGTAGCTGACAAAATTTTAAACAAATATGGTTTTATTATTTTTTTTTGTAGCTTGAATAGATTAAGAGCAAAATTTAACCAAGTGTTATCATATTAGACGCGGCGCGTATTAATACTATACACGTATTTACATAGGCGGCGCGCCGCATT